>PRKT01000056.1:960264-1001797 GCA_003671525.1 Saccostrea glomerata | reverse complement strand
CCCCCCCCCCACCCCCAAAGCTAATTTTGATAACGAAATTGTCACATTATTTGTCTCATAAATTCTTTAATACGTCGACATCTATTTGTCTAAGAAATCCTTTTACACGTTGATATCTGATAAATAATGGTTTTGTGAACATGTCAAATCCGCTCAACAAGACATAAGTAAACTTTACAGTCTAAGACCGATAAAGGCAATGTAAAGAATACTTAGTATCTTAAACAAGTAAAGAAATAAATGTTTTAATTATTTTTTTTTTTTGGCAATACTTCTGCAGGCTGCTCCATGGTGTACTAGAATTAGAAAGTATTGACGTAAAAAAAAAAAATCGATACATATAATAAAAAAAATCCTCTCCAGAAATTCAACGATTTTCCAGGAGTTTTATGATATTTGAAAATAATAAGCATAAAATGCTATATGTTTGGTAATGCAAAGTAAAGTGTTTTGATTCAATCATCTTTTTATACATGATCCCCCCATAAATTTCTTAAATATTTGCTAATCTTCCCTAGGCTATATACAAGTATACATTTTCAGGAGCCACATTATTCAGTTCAATCTCTAAAAACTATTGAAAGGAGGAATAACTCTGAGTAGATCTATGTACTGACCTAATGGTAACAGTCCGGATTTGTATTACGCTATCTTAGGAAGGTAATTGTTATGTTATATATAATAATTAATATTCAAATCGACTACTAAATAGAATAATATTTATATTTTTGGATTAAAAGAGATAAAGAAATATTCTTTTTTACTCAATAGAATAAATACATCTACTATGTATTTTGAAATTTACATTACGTGAAAGCGAAAGTAGGTAAATAATTCTTGTTTCTTTTTAAATTGATACACAGGTTAGAAATGGATATCCGTTACTGTAGTGCAACATCAACAAAATACTTTCAGAAAATAATTGATTCAAGAGTAAATGATGAACTTTTAAGAAAATTAAGGGAGCTCTCAGTTCCACCAGCAGATTTCAGGAATCTGAAAGAGCGAATAAGAAAGGCTGTGACAACTCCAGAAGGATGGATGTTATATGATCTTCCATTTAAGGTGCAAGTTCATCCTTGTTTTTCTAAATTAGACTTGGAATTCATAGGAAGCACGAGTGAAGGACTCTCCATCAGTGAAGTTTCTGAAGGCAATCAGAATGAAGAGCTAGACCTTACCGCCATTTTGAGGACCATAACTGCCATAGAATCAAAGCTAGCAAACACTGACAGGACATGGTTAGAGATCGAATTCTGCAAGGAGAATCCAGGGTTCGTTCAACTGAAAGCTCATCTGAAAGATGAAAGCCATAACTGGTGTGGACTTTGTAACATCGTGTCTAGTGAAGACGGTTCCATTAATGAGTTTTATCTTTCTCCAGAAGCTTTCACAGACGAGTTCTTTTTGATGCTTTGTCTAAGATGTAGTGTGGAAAACTTTCAGTATTCAGGCTACTGCAAGAACTCGAACAAACTCGTGGATGCTGAAATGGAAATAAATGAATCTGATGAAGATGAGAAAGTGGACAAGAGTTCGGGCTCCTTTGTATTTTTCATAGTTAACCAGGAAGGACCTGCGGTTAAAACAACTTTATTGATAACTGAAAGTGATATATCATTGCAATATGATTGTTCACCAGCTATAATTTGTTCAACATGGCCTTCTGTAGCAAACGAGTTCAAAAACAGGAAAAGAATTTCGGGGTTTCCTTCTTCAAATTTTGTAGAACAACTTACTTCCATAGGTTGCCTCATCGTACCAAAATACCCCAAAGATTCCAATACTTTCCTTGAATGGAGATTATCTTTCTGTTTGATTGAACGTGAACTAATGCTTAGTCTTACAGAAACACAGAGGATGTGTTACTTGCTATTTAAAGCAATCTGGAGACAGTTTCTTTGCCCACCAATCGGGAAAGCACTACAATCCTACCATCTGAAAAACGTATTCCTGTGGGAATGCGAGCAGGTCCCGCTGAGAGACTGGACAGAGCAATTAATGGTTACAAGAGTAATAGGGCTTCTTCAGAAGTTACAGTGCAATCTGTTCACACAGATCTGTCCTCATTATATTCTTCCTAACAACAACTTGTTTAAAGACATTGACCAGTCTTTGCTTTTCTTTGCTGGAATGAGAGTTCAAAATACCATTTTACAATCAAAAGTAGTCTGGATAGAGAATGATTCATTACTTTACCTTCCACCGCACAAATGCAGGACTTCTTTAGGGAAAAGACTTCGAAATACATGCATATCAACATTGAAATACGTTATTGAAGGAATGGTTAAAAGAGCAGTTTACGGATTGGAAGAAGACGCGGACGGTACGAAACATTGTATTGATAGTGAAACCGTGACTGCCTTGGAATCAGAACTCAGACATTCATTCGATACAGACATGACGAAACTGATATCAAACTACATCCAATCATCGCTGGTTTATCGAGCGAACAATATCACCAGGACCTACATATGTAGTAGATCAGATCCCAAGCAACTTCTCATTGCATCAAAATCGGGGGTTCTGGATGGCATTGCCAACTTAGCAAACACTGGCATGAATTGGGGAAATGTGGTCGAAGCGATAACTAGTTTGGAAATTCTAGAAACAGAAAACCTTAAGGAATATGGATACCCTAAAGATTACAATATCATGGAAAAACTCAAACTTTTGCTTAGAATGGGTATTGATGATTTTGGAAGATTTGACCACTCTGATGATGGTTATGATAACGATGATGATGCGGACGAAGATGATTTCTATGACGAATTTGAAGAAGACTTTGTTTGTGATGAATGTGATAATCCAATAACTGAATTCAGGTATCACTGTTATACCTGTCCTGATTTTGATGTTTGTAGCGAGTGCTTTACAAACACGGCACATCCACATAAATTGGATTTAATCGACATAGATGAAAATGACGCATCCGATATGGATGAAAAAACCTGAAGTCAAATTGATTAAAATTTCTTAGTGTTGAATGACTGATATTGATCCATCTAAAAAGAATAAAGGCAGCTTCTATATGGATACAGTGTGAAATATTAGTCTAGCCCATAAATATGTCTGAATGTGTATTGTTTGTAAGTAGCAAAACAGCATTCTTACTAATTTACTTGTACATGTAAAAGAATCGATGAAACGTCTTCCCATGGTACTATTTGTAGGAAAGTTTAAACTCATTGGACATGTTGGGCGTAGCGTAGCATGCCCAGAGGACACGTCGTGCTGTTTCAATATATTGTCACTCCTTTCCTAGTATCCGTTTATGTCAGATATTCTACTCACTTCTGTGATCCTAGTAGTAGTTAAAAGTAAAACGTAGATGTAGAAGTTCATGGTTATACAATCGGAAGAATTATGCGAGCCATTCCACTATATTGGTACAATAGTCCAGGACAGAAGTGTTACCATTACGGACCAAACCAAAGAACCAGTCCACAGTCATATAAAATAGACTTTCAATTTAGATATTTTTATTTCAAGGAACAAAATATTGTTTAATATAAACTATTGATGTAAAACGAAATGAATACAGTATAGTAAATAAACAAAATCTCTGACATTAAAAACATTCTTCACGTGTTTCCAGGAATGTGAATATGACTTCATGGAAAAAGTTTTGAATGCTTTTTTCTTACTTGTGACATGAAAAAAGGTGTATATATTGCTGATGTTCAATTTCACCAATGAAATCATTATATCAATAATGAGCACAATGCACTTGTTTTGAAAGGCACTTCGCTGCAAATGAAATAATTATTTCAATAGTGAACATTATTTCAATAGTGGTTGCAACCTTTTTTTTCAGTCTTGAAATGCCCATTTTTAAAAACATTATTGAGATAATAATTTTAAATATAAACATTATTTCAATAGCGAACACAACCTGTGTTGAGTCTTGAAATGTATATTCAACCACTATTGAAAAAAAAGATATGTTAATATGAACGTTAACTCAACAGAAGCAACTTTTGTTCGGTTTTGAAATGCACTTTCAAACACTATTAACACAAGTATTTCAATAGTGGGCATTATTTCATTGGTTTAGTGGTTGCAACAATCGTTCCAAAGTCAACATTTGTATAAAAACGGCCTAACAATTCATGAGAAAATATAATTCAAAATACGATCAAAGAAACGTTTGAAAACAAAGTTGTATTGTTATAAATTATAAGGAACATAGTGCTGACTGTCTATACGATATAGTTTATTACCTCTATTTTTCAGAGGTCTTTTCCAATTTAGAAAAAAAAAATTGTTTTTAATGTACAATCCTCCTTGGGGAACATAAACACCAAGCTAGTGGGTATTGCTTTTGTTACATAAAAACACATTTCTTCCCTTTATAAACAACATAAAGTTGACATTAAAATGATGCTTAATTTCCTGATTGACAATATCTATGGGTTTTTTTCGGAGACTAGGTCCTCCAACAATCTATTGTAATTCCCATGAGTACCAATTGTGCTCCGTTATTAGCTTAGCTATTTTTGTATTCATGAAGCAGAAATTGTCATTAATCTAAAACGTGAAAAGAAAAAAAAAACGCTTGTGATCTTCAACTCGACATGTTGATACTAAGTATCTCGCCGACGTATGTCAATTAACAATGGTTACTTCCAGTCTTATGTCGATACTATACATCCCGGTGAGCTTGAGATACAAGATACCACAGAGTCTGACATATCTATTTCATATTTTGATACTGGTATTTTACCTTAAGGTCAGAAGACACATTCCTCTATGCCCTCTAAATGACACTGTGTGCTGCAATGTCACAAGTAATTCTATGTATATAATATTTTAGTGCTGCACGTTTTTATTATTTTACTGTAATGTATATGTTTACAATGTTGGTCATTAGAGCTTGTGTTATTTTTTTACTACCATACTGACTTTGAATAAAGTTTATCTTATCTTACCCTCAAATATATCTTTTGCATCTCTTGATATTATATTTAAAATATTGCATATGTGTCATTGTCTTGTGATTTCTACATTGTTTTCAAAATGTTTGTGAATACAAGTACATCCAAAATTGTGATTTAGGCCATTCAGAGGATTACTGAGTATCCACATGTGACATATATGAAATATCACTCTGTCGTATCTTGTCCAAATGCCTTGTAAGGTACTCTAATATTTTGTGAAGAAACTTGTTTAAGTATCTAGACTTCAATGACAAGTTCTTGGGTAAAGTTATATATTTTTGTATAACGTGTCGTCTGACCTTCAGGACAGTCTAGACGTTCCTCAATATTATATAACTTTTCCCAAGAACTTGTCATTGAAGAATTACTACTTTAACATGTTTACTCATGAAAAATTGAGGTACCTTACCAGGCATTTGTGCAAGATACCAGAGGGTGGCATTTCTTATATAATCCTCTGGGGAAAAAACTTACGTTTGTTAAAATCACATTTTAAGTATTTCCAATTTTTTTTTAAAACGATTAGAAACGGATTTAGAAATCAGAAATAAATTAAAATTTTGCATATTTTTCATATTTTATGAAGATGTACAAAACAGATATTTGGGGAATGTATAGTCTGACCTTAAAAAGACGTTAATGGTAACTTAACAACCAAGCTTTATTATAAACCTGATGACTTTCTTTTCAATCTTCAACTTCCCTTACTTTGCAGCAATATGATTTCGTCATCTGCATACGGGGTTTATATCTCAGTTGATTCGAAACGGAAGAGCATGCTCTACAAATGTACAATTTCTAAAACGAGGTAATTTTTTTACGAACAAGATGAAACAAGAATGTTGTAGGTTCGATGGTCGATACAAAGACATTGTCAGATATTCATCATCGAGTCAAACATGTCTTACGGTTTTTATACAAATTGTTAGGCCAGTATTAAAACACTGAATTGTCGATCATAACAAGAACACACGACAGGGGATGCTCACTCATTCATGGTACCTGATCCCACCTCTGATGATATGGAGGTCTGTGTTTGCTATGCTGTTTTGTATTGTTTAACTATCTTTGAGCTTGAATACTAGTATTGTTCGTCATCGACATATATTTCATTAGTGTGTTTTATTCACTGTGATGAATTGAGGCAACATGTGTTGCTAGTGTTCATGAGATTGTGCCAATGGACCTTTAAGGTCAATATATGGATATTTTTATATGGTCATCTTTTTCTGCTTAAATTTTTACTAGTTTTCTTTAGTACTGCATTACAAAATTTGAAAGTGTTATCTTTAACCTGAGTTCTTCCTTCATAACAAAGTATCACTGACATTCAGCCAGATACAGACACAGACTTACAAAAAATATGACCCTAAAAGATATAGATGTCTTTCTTTTTTTAAATGCACAGCAGTTTGAAGTACTGATCATTCTGTAATGTTAAAAAATTTGAATGACACGACATCTCCAAGACACCGCTTACACAAAACTAGTTGTCTAGCTATAACAATATATCGGACAACTTTGTTCGGGAAAATATTATTTAAGGAGATGGCAAGAAACGCAACGGGTTATATAAAAGAATTCTGATTACATAATATTGAAATAATTTTTAATTTTAATAAAACAACTTTAAATGCTTCTCTTTTTGCACTGAGAGTTTCATTTTTATATATAAAAAAAAGTTTTTGAAAAATTCTTTTTACAATAACTTTTTAAGAATTGAACTTAATTCTTATCCTCGAGTGTCATAGTTTCCTTTAAAGCACAAATTTTCTTCTCACACTGGTTTAAAAATGTTCGAAGATTGTTTATTCTGTCTTCTACACCTGCTTCCGCTTCAGTGTTTTCATTTGTTGCATGTGTCACATTAATATTTTCGATTTTTATTTGGGGTATCATTTCACTAGAATAATCATCATAATTTCCAAATCCCAACTTTTCCGAAGGATTGATGGCAGGTATCTTATTAGGAGACGGGCCAGAAGACTGGATTTTTTTATGTCTAAAAGCGACGTCCATTTCCTGTTTCAATTCTTCAGACACAGTGCCTGATTTACTGTCATGCACATATCTTCTTACATGTTTAACAATCAAATCACTACCTCCTGATGTGCGAGTTTCTGCAGGTTTTGGGGTAGGCATATGAGTAGGTTTTAACATACTACTCTTTGCATTTCCCATCGTTTCTTTTCCCTGATATGAAACTGAAAAATTGTTTGCAATGTTTCCACACTTATTCGGGTTGTCAACATTCAACTGATGTTGAGTGTTTTTTGAGGTCTCCGCACGGTGGAGAACTGTCTGTACCGACAAAATTCCAGTTTTTGTTTTTAAAAATAATTTCTCTTTGTTTGCTTCATTCTGAGAGAAAAATGAAGGTGTTGTAGCTTTATTAATGTCTCTCCGTGTGGTTTTTGGACTGTACACAACCATAGGTTCAGGGTTTGTTGTCTGTGGTTTGGATTGCGTATGATTTTTTTCATTTAATTCAGTTAGCCTGTGGATTGCAACATGTATATCATTTCTTTTGTCCAGAGTTTCCAGAGACTTGTGTATTCTGATTGGCCCCTCCTTCGTGTGAGTATTACTAGTATTTCTTTTGTCCACAGTTTCCGGGGTGTTGTATATCAATATTGGCACCTCCATTGTGTGAGTATCATTTCGTTTGTCCACAGTTTCAAGGGTCTTGTATATTCTAATTGGCACCTCCATTGTGTGAGTACCATTTCTTTTGTCCACATGTTCCGGGGCCTTGTGTATTCTAATTGGTCCCTCTTTAGTGTAAGCAGCGTTACAATAAGAATGGTCACCTTCTATGACCGCAATGATCTCTTTACTAACCAGACTGTATCTGTGGTCGTGATATATCTGATCCCTTCGAATCTCCATTGACGATAAATTCGGAAAGCATTCTACAGGTTGTACTGGATTAGTGTTTAGCGTCTCTAATGAATTAGAAGTAGGCATTTTCTCGTTTTGACTTGTGTTAAACTTTTGTAAGAGTTCACTGTTTGGACAGTTTGCCTCACTTATTTCAAATTCTTTATTGATTTCAATCGTAAAATCAAGATCTCCCTCTGAAAATTCAGAAAATAATGTTTCAGGGTTGTCATGGTTCTTGTTAGCACTGCCATTTGTGTGGAATACATTAGACATGCCGCTGATTTCAGCTATGATTTTTGGTACGGCATCTGCCTCTATTTCATCAATCATTTCTTCCTCCGAATTTGAATAACTTTCATTAGATCCTTCACTGATGCACGTAAATCTAGGCACGGTGTTTCCACCAGATTCAAAACTGGCACAATAAGAATGATCCTTGAAACTATCCTCATTGGCTATAGCGCTTAATGTATCTGAAACCTTGGCTTTGCTTTTCAAATTCACATCATCAGATTGGTACTGCGGCTGATGTTCATCATTCAGGTTTTTCTTATCTTGTGCCAGATTTGTCTCTTCACATTCAAATTTTGGACAAGTAGAATCGTCAAATTCCATTGAGTTTTTTTCTAAACCTTCTACTTCATGATTATTACCAATTATACTGGTATTTGTGAGAAATACGTTAGATGTGCCGCTGATCTCTGTTAAGACTTTTGGAACGGTTTCTGTCTCTCTTTCAAAAACGTCTTCTTGCGACCTGGGTTTTCTCTCTCTAGATCTTTCACTACTTTCGTTTCCATCGAATTCATAACATGCATTGCAAGAAAGCTCCCCGACACTTTCCTCTTTTGTTGTAACACTTAATAGACCTGAAACCGTCGCACTTCTATTCAAGAACACTTCATCAGATTGGTACAGCGACGAACCTTCAACTTTCACACCTTCACACGATTCAAACCTGGGACTACTGCTTTCATTTAATTCCACTAAGCTTTTGTCTATATTTTGTTCTACTATCTCATTATTATCCTTGATGTCTTCTGTTGTAGAAAGTTTCTGTGCTTGGGAATGATCAAGTTTTACAATGTTATCAATCTGCTGCAACTGTGTTTCTGTTTTATTTAAAGTATCATTCAGAATCTTTCCGTCAACGATGGGATCGAGGAATTTTGAATTGCCATTGTCTTGTTCTTTACTGTCTTTGTATTCCGTGTTTGGATACTGTTGTGTCAAAAGTTCAACATTGCCACCAATACTTTTTTGACTGTCTACTTCGTCTTCGTTTGATTCTTTTTTCCGTGCCATATCTTCCCCCTTTTCGAAAGATTCACAAAATAATATCACGTTTTCATATGGAGCGATTTGCGGGTTATTTCTATTTTCCCTGTTGTCGGTTTGACACAGTTGCACTGATCCTCTCTCCCTTTCACCAAAGTCTTCTTGCGACGTGAAATTACTTTCGCTTGATCTTTTACCAATTTCGTTTCCATCGAGTTCATAACATGCATTGTAAGAATGTTCCCTTGAGTTTTCTTCCTTGGTTGTAACATTTAATAGATCTGAAACCGCCGCACTGCTTTTCAAGAACTTATCATCAGATTGATACAGCGACGGATCTTCAACTTTCTGGTCTGTCCTATCATTTTCTATAATCACTATTTCACACGATGCAAACCTGGCACTACTGCAATCATGTGATTCCACTGAGCTTTTGTCTTTATTTTGTTCTACTATGACTTGTGTTAAACTTTTGTAAGAGTTCACTGTTTGGACAGTTTGCCTCACTTATTTCAAATTCTTTATTGATTTCAATCGTAAAATCAAGATCTCCCTCTGAAAATTCAGAAAATAATGTTTCAGGGTTGTCATGGTTCTTGTTAGCACTGCCATTTGTGTGGAATACATTAGACATGCCGCTGATTTCAGCTATGATTTTTGGTACGGCATCTGCCTCTATTTCATCAATCATTTCTTCCTCCGAATTTGAATAACTTTCATTAGATCCCCCACTGATGCACGTAAATCTAGGCACGGTGTTTCCACCAGATTCAAAACTGGCACAATAAGAATGATCCTTGAAACTATCCTCATTGGCTGTAGCGCTTAATGTATATGAAACCTTGGCTTTGCTTTTCAAATTCACATCATCAGATTGGTACTGCGGCTGATGTTCATCATTCAGGTTTTTCTCATCTTGTGCCAGATTTGTCTCTTCACATTCAAATTTTGGACAAGTAGAATCGTCAAATTCCATTGAGTTTTTTTCTAAACCTTCTACTTCATGATTATTACCAATTATACTGGTATTTGTGAGAAATACGTTAGATGTGCCGCTGATCTCTGTTAAGACTTTTGGAACGGTTTCTGTCTCTCTTTCAAAAACGTCTTCTTGCGACCTGGGTTTTCTCTCTCTAGATCTTTCACTACTTTCGTTTCCATCGAATTCATAACATGCATTGCAAGAAAGCTCCCCGACACTTTCCTCTTTTGTTGTAACACTTAATAGACCTGAAACCGTCGCACTTCTATTCAAGAACACTTCATCAGATTGGTACAGCGACGAACCTTCAACTTTCACACCTTCACACGATTCAAACCTGGGACTACTGCTTTCATTTAATTCCACTAAGCTTTTGTCTATATTTTGTTCTACTATCTCATTATTATCCTTGATGTCTTCTGTTGTAGAAAGTTTCTGTGCTTGGGAATGATCAAGTTTTACAATGTTATCAATCTGCTGCAACTGTGTTTCTGTTTTATTTAAAGTATCATTCAGAATCTTTCCGTCAACGATGGGATCGAGGAATTTTGAATTGCCATTGTCTTGTTCTTTACTGTCTTTGTATTCCGTGTTTGGATACTGTTGTGTCAAAAGTTCAACATTGCCACCAATACTTTTTTGACTGTCTACTTCGTCTTCGTTTGATTCTTTTTTCCGTGCCATATCTTCCCCCTTTTCGAAAGATTCACAAAATAATATCACGTTTTCATATGGAGCGATTTGCGGGTTATTTCTATTTTCCCTGTTGTCGGTTTGACACAGTTGCACTGATCCTCTCTCCCTTTCACCAAAGTCTTCTTGCGACGTGAAATTACTTTCGCTTGATCTTTTACCAATTTCGTTTCCATCGAGTTCATAACATGCATTGTAAGAATGTTCCCTTGAGTTTTCTTCCTTGGTTGTAACATTTAATAGATCTGAAACCGCCGCACTGCTTTTCAAGAACTTATCATCAGATTGATACAGCGACGGATCTTCAACTTTCTGGTCTGTCCTATCATTTTCTATAATCACTATTTCACACGATGCAAACCTGGCACTACTGCAATCATGTGATTCCACTGAGCTTTTGTCTTTATTTTGTTCTACTATCTCAATATGTTCCTCTCCAAGTTTCAATTTATTGTCTTCTGTTGTAGAAACTTGCTGTGCTTGAGAAGGATCAAGTTTTACAATGTTATCAATCTGCTGCAATTGTGCTTCTGTTTTATTGAAAGTATCATTGAGAATCTTTCCGTCAACGATGGGATCGAGGAATTTTGAATTGCCATTGTCTTGTTCTTTACTGTCTTTATATTCTGTGTTTGGATTCTGTTGTTTCAATAGTTCAACATTGTCATTTATACTTTTTTTACTATCTACTTCGTCTTCGTTTGATTCGTTTTTCCGTGCTATATCTTCCCCCTTTTCGAAAGTTTCACAAAATAATATAACGTTTTCATGCGGAGCTTCTACACTTTGTTCTTTGCCAGTATATCCTTTTGCGTCCATGCTTCATTCCAACTAAACCATTATTAAACTGGAAAAAAGAGAAATTATATTTAGTGTTGTTTTTTTCTTATCCCATGTGTATCATGATTTGTTTACTGGCTACAGGTCGTCAACTTGGATAATGCAACATAATGATATAATTAATATACATGTAATTAGTATTCAAGATCAAAAATCCATAAAAACAATATAAAACAGGTGCAAAGCAAACACTGCCTTCACAGTTATCTGAACAAATATTTTGACAGACCGGAGAGCTACAGTGTCACCCATTGTAAAAACTGTATATCTATTGCACACAAAAAAGTGCGCAGTTTCTTTATTTCTTCATGTTTTTGAACTATCGTCTATAAAATATTACCAACGCTGAGTCCCTAACATATTCTCTCACTGTTTCCACAACAAAACATTCCTTATAATTGTTGTTAAAAGCCCTTCTGGCCCTGAAATCGAGATCATCAAAAATATCGTCTAATTTTACTGCCAATTTGGTTTGCAAGATAATTCGGTCGTCGTGCAAATGTCAACTATGAGAGTGATTCAAAGAGTTGTAAGGAATTTTATTAAATCTATCTTTTTCGCGATTGAGGTAAGAATTTGGAAAAATTAATCCAGAACTATGCGCAACTTTATGTGCGGAATAAATATACAGTTTTTACAATGTGTAGCACTGTGGATCTCCGGTATATCAATATTTTTTTTCGGAGAGCTACAGTTCTGCAGCTAAGCAAACACGGACTTCCAAAACATCAGAGGTGGGATCAGGTGCATTTGATTTCAATTTCACTTTCCCATTATATACTAGTATTCCTTTTGTAAAAGTGAGACCGAATTCAAAAGAGCGTTCATCGAACTTTTATGGCCCCATAGCCTGTACATTTCTTTAGAGTCTGAATTTTTAACTTTACATATTATTTTTTATCTACCATTATTTTACAATATATATTTTGAAATTTGTAATATTATGAAAGTGTTGAGGACCTATCGTAAATATTTGTTATATAGAACTGTTGTATTTAGCTTTTATTCAACTAATTTGATTGGTTAGAGCGAATTCCTAATTGTCTCATTAAGGGAATTAAATTTTTTTGAACTTATATGACAGTTCATTACATTAAATACAAAAAGGGTTCTTCGATTAAAGTGTTTTTAATATGTATTTTTTAAAGTAAAAACTAAAAGTGACTCATAAACATAGGGTCTTATATAAACGATAAATTTATGATAAACATGATATATAAACATGGTGTCTATTAGTATTATAAACATGGTGTCTATCATAAACAATTAATTTATACAATTAACAAAATATATTACATGTATCTGTAGGAACATTGTTGTATTGTATAACATATGCCTATATAATAAACGATTTACTTACATACTTATTTACTATATTCACAATTAGGACAGTGGTTCTTTCTTTCTTATTCTATTGCTTTATTTATTGAAATGTATGTATTTCCTCAATTCCTTATTTTAACATCGACTTGATATTTTAAATATCAACAAAAAAATCAAATTTTGAAGAGGACTTACGCAGGCAAAGCCTTTTTCTACATACGTGTAAATGTCTGTCCTGTAACCGCGTGCTCTGATTTAGAACTAAAATGCATGAAGTTTTTAGTACATGTATAGAAAAGACATTTTAATTACCCTGACTTTTTCAATTCTGATATAGTGCAGTATATAATGGCATAAAATAGTTAGAGTGAAAGACAGCAAACGGTAAGAAAAGAAATTACCCAATGGAAATACTCAATAATTATTGTAGATCGGGCACTTTTTCTTATATTAAGTCTGTTTAGATTTTTTTTTTTAATTAATGATTTTTTTTATTAAGACATTTTGTCACCGAATAATAAATCAAGGTAATATTAATTGAAATTTCAGTTAAACGATCAGATCTGCCCTTTTCTCTCCCTAGTTAGAAAATGCTGTTGTGTGATCTTCTATATTGAAATATTTTACGTTTTTCTTCGTGGTATAAAAAAGTTATAAAATCGCATATATTATAAGCGTAACAAGATCATATCTGATAGTATACATGGATAGATATCAAATAATTTAATTACAATGTATTTCAAAATAAAACAGATAGTCAATAAGTAATCCAAAATTTCTTTTGATTTTTGTTTTTAAGAAAATGATAAAAAAATAATTTATGCTATGCATATTTATGCTTCTCTTTATTTTGACACATCAACAAAACTTCATAGATAATACTTTAACTTATAAGTCCCCTACCGGTGAAACCGGAGGGGACTATAGGTTTCCTCTGCGTCTCTCCGTCCGTCCGTCTGTCCCCGTCTGTCTGTCAGTCTGTCCTTGGTTTTCCGCACTTTTTTCTAAACGTTTGCAGATATTCAGCTAAATTTTTGTATGTGAGTGTATCTTGATAAGTTAAGATCAGGTTCGTGCTACGCTAACTTCTGGATATAAATGGCAGATAAAGAAATTTATAGCGGAATCCAGTCAATCCACACTTTTATGTCCCTCGTGGGCCATCTTAGGTGAAAACCCATAGAATCCTCACTTTGTAATTTTCTGGTTTGTAACTTAATTTGTCATTTGACTAGAAAAATTAGGAGCATCTTGAAGTTGTATAATGATTGCCCCAAGATTAGGCAACCCATAAAAAGAAAAAATTTAAAACAGTGGATTTATCGGAGCAGGCCAAAATGTTTAGTAACATAAAGAGAAGAAATGTCACTGCAAAGGAACATAACTATAGATAGTTTTCAGTAGACCCAAATTAACAAGAGTTATTTCCCTTCGGCCGCCATATTGTGGGTCAACATGCTCATATTCCTTCATAATTCAACCAACTTTGACTTTTTATACTGGCTATTGTGGGCTGGGAAGCATTGTTTTTTAATACATTTGTTAGAGCCTCCTTTATTTCATAATGTTTATTCCATAACAATTTTCCCCCAAATATTTCTGCTACACCCTCGTATATTTGGTAGGACAAAGAGGGAAAATTAACTGTTTGACCCACAAGATGGCGGCCAACGGGATATAACTCCTGTTAATATGGATCAACTGAAAACTATCTATTAAAAAGTGTGGATTGGACTATTGTAAATAACTTTAAAATTTTTAACACGTCAAGAACATTAATGGGACCATACTGAAAAAAATCATGGGAATTTATCGCTGTTTATCAGCTCCTATATTTTATCTTTACTAACATTGTGAACTTACATGTATTGACATTCAATATTATCAAATGCTAATTAACTTATAGTCATTTCTTACTTTTGCATATTCCCAACATATTATATCATTTTAACATTTTCCCTAAATTTCACATCTTCCTGACATAACTGAGGAGGTAAAATACAAGTGAATACCATTATAAACTTCTATCATTAGTCTTCACTTTTTCTTTGTATTCACGTATAGCTCATATTCTAGGTGCTTGAAAAGACATTAACAAATGAATAAAACAAAGATTACCCACAAAAATCAAAAACGTGCAAACAACATTGATGCATACCACAATAATTCTCCAACACATAACTGGAATGTTTGGGCGCCATTTTCTTCACGTTCCCGTAACCACTTTTACCGGAAGTCAATGCCAGATTAACTGACGATGCAGGTCGCCATTATTATAAACGCAAGAATGACCAAGATCCACGATATTTTAGAGAAATGAAAGTTTTAATTTGAGGCATATAGTGGTTTTTAGGTGGGATTAACGGTGAATCAAGAAAGACATAGCAACTTTTTATGCTGAATGCTTCCGAAAATAACAATTATGCATTTCGTCACTGGGGCTCCACATGGGATATTCAACTCTGAGAGACAATATTCCTTTAGAATGTACTCTAAAGTTTTCTTGAAGTATCGATTGTTTCATTCAATCTATTTAATTCCTTAGGTTACTGTGATGTATTATTATGTGATGTGTTACTGAAAATACAAAGTTGCATACGATTTATTTCTTGCTGTAAGAAACGTTATTACGAGTTTTGTCCCTTTGACCAACATAGGAAAAGAACTTGGCATCTATTGGTTAGTTCGCAAGTAAGATTATCTCTCTCTTGACATTTTAAAAATAAATCTAGACATGGAGATCGTATTTCAAGTGTGTTAATACTTTCAGCCCTGCAGATTACGGTGAGGTGATTTAGACTTGTTTACCAGTCGCAGGAACCATCCCCTGACCTTGTCCGAATTCCGACGGCCGGGTTTCTATAATCAAAATATTTACACTTTTCACATCTGCTATAGAAGCACTGAATGACCAGTGTCCGTTTTATAAACAGCTAAAACTTAAAGCAAAATATTCCTTTTGAATGTTTTATTTTTTTCAGGCCGATTTACAAAATGAAATCAATTTTATATAAATCTTATTGTGTATTGGTTGAGAACAGCATTCAACTAAGACGAAGGATCAACTATCAATATTTAAAGAATAAATCTTGTTATGTTTCAGTGAGTGCGTATGTGAACATTTGATAAAAGTATTGATTTGAAAGATGTTCTAACCCCACCCCCCAACCCACCCTCCACCCCCTTTCCCAGTCCCATTTCAAGTTTCATGAAGTCCTTAACTTTTTTTTTTCTTTACCCTCCTTTTCTGATACTCCCCTTAACACCACCGATCTCACAGTTGAATTTAAAGCCCCACTCCCCCTAGCTGTGTTCTAAATATACATAAAATTGAAAAATCCTATTTTGGTGTGGTTGTGGGCCCCTGTCCCAACTCTAATCTGGTCGCCCATCATCTTTTCTTATCCTTTCCACCTTGGTATGTCTCCTTAATGTGTGTATCTCCCTTCTGTAGCAGGATCGCAACCTCCAAAACCTAATTAAATACGGTAACCAACGAATAAGATTTCTATACAGGCAATCTACACTTATTTAGAAATGTTTATTAAATCATGAACCCTTTTTCATACAATTGCATGTACCGGTATACAAGCATACCACCTTAAATCTTTTCATGGAAATTTTTTGTAGTGACCTGCGGGATGTGGACGGTAGACTTATTTGTAAAGGATGTTGTTGTCCAGTTTTTACCTGCTGATCAGGTGTGTGTTCTTGTTTACCTCGAACTGACCATAATAAAATCTAGGTCAAACCAGAATCGGTGAGCTTTACAGATTAAGTCGATATTTTAGATTTAATCTAGCTGCTAAAAAGCCTGTACGTGGTTTAAATTTCATTAACCAAATACATGTGTATATACTTAAAGAATTATAATTGAAACTTGAATTTATAGTTAAGAATCAAGTACTACAAGGATAAATTATACATTTCCCCTGGTATTGATGTACAAGGGGTACAAAAAGTTCGCAAACTATAATGGAATAATTTCCATAGATGAAATTGTATTGGGTTTTAGTGACTATTCTTTTGTAAAGTATCAACCCACCTGTTTTAAAATACATATACATGTATGCCATCGCGCTAGCTGTCAAATTCATGAAACATGTGACCAGGCGAACACGTGACATGCTCCGTAACGAAGATTAGATTTTTTTTCTTCATGACTTACGACCCCTCTGTCTTGAATATGTCGTGTATCAAATTGATATGGAACATGTATGAGTGTTTTCTCCGCTTTATCGCATAGGCGTCGGAACCGGGGGGGGGGGGGGGGGGGGGGGGGGGGGGGGGGGGGGGGGGGCAAAATTAGCACTCCTCCCCCCAATTTTTGTTTTTGCAAAGGAATACAAAATATAGGCATTGAAGATCAGGCACGTTGCAGTGTAGTCAAAGAAGGATCAGTGGTAGTGTTGGGTAAAAAATTGGTACTGAGGTTGAAGTTCGAACCCCCTCCCCCACGAAAATAGGATTTTCTTAATTTGAAATTGATAAAAATTTTCCTTTGCTTGTCAAGTTTTTTTTTTCAGGTTTGAATTTTTTTCTCTTTGAATTAGCCCCCCCCCTTTCACTTACAATTTGCTTCCAACGTCAATGTATGATATCGTATATTTGATCTTTTAAAACAGTATTTTTGGGGGAATACACATAACGATATTCCATATCAATTTGATACACGACAAATTCAAGACAGAGGGGTCGTAAGTCATGAAGAAAAAAAAATCTAATCCACCCAACCTCTTCGCTACGGAGCATGTCACGTGTTCGCCTGGGTCACATGTTTCATGAATTTGACAGCTAGCGCGATGGCATACACGTATATGTATTTTTAAACAGGTGGGTTGATACTTTACGAAAGAATAGTCACTAAAACCCAATTCAATTTCATCTATGGAAATTATTCCATTATAGTTTGCGAACTTTTTGTACCCCTTGTACATCAATAACAGGGGAAATGTATAATTTATCCTAGTAATACTTGATTCTTAACTATAAATTCAAGTTTCAATTATAATTCTTTAAGTATATACACATGTATACGGTTAATGAAATTTAAACCACGTACAGGCTTTTTAGCAGCTAGATTAAATCTAAAATATCGACTTAATCTGTAAAGCTGACCGATTCTGGTTTGACCTAGATTTTATTATGGTCAGTTCGAGGTAAACAAGAACACACACCTGATCAGCAGGTAAAAAGTGGACAACAGAATCCAAATAAGTCTACGGTCCACATCCCGCAGGTCACTACAAAAAATTTCCATGAAAAGATTAAGGTGGTATACTTGTATACCGGTACATGCAATTGTATGAAAAAAGGGTTCATGATTTAATTAACATTTCTAAATTAAGTGTATATTGCCTTTATAGACATCTTATTCGTTGATTATTTAATTAGGTTTTGGAGGTTCCGATCCTGCTACAGAAGGGAGATACACACATTAAGGAGACATACCAAGGTGGAGAGGATAAGAAAAGATGATGGGCGACCAGATTAGAGTTGGGGCAGGGGCCCACAACCACACCAAAATTGGATTTTTCAATTTTATGTATATTTAGAACATAGCTAGGGGGAGTGGGGCTTTAAATTCAACTGTGAGATCGGTGGTGTTAAGGGGAGTATCAGAAAAGGAGGGTAAAGAAAAAAGGAATTTAAGGCCTTCATGAAAACTTGAAATGGGACTGGAATTAAAGGGGTTGGGGTATGGGGGTGGGGTGGAACATCTTTCAAATCACTTTTTGTAATGTTCAAATACGCACTCACTGAAACATAACAAGATTTATTCTTTGAATATTGATAGTTGATCCTTCGTCTTAGTTTAATGCTGTTCTCAACCAAAAGTCAAAATTTCGAAATCATCTGAAAATACTAACTGTATTATTTTCTTCATTACACAATAAGATTTATATAAAATTGATTTCATTTTGTAAATCGGGCTGAAAATAATAAAACATTAAAAAGGAATGTTTTGCTTTAATGTTTATACAACGGACACTGGTCATTCAGTGCTTCTATAGCAGATGTGAAAAGTGTAAATATTTTGATTTATATATAGAGACCCGGTCGTCGGAATTCGGGCAAGGTCAGGGGATGGTTCCTGCGACTGGTAAACAAGTCTAAATCACCTCACCGTAATCTGCAGGGCTGAAAGTATTAACACACTTGAAATACGATCTCCATGCATAGATTTATTTTTAAGATGTCAACAGAGAGATAATCTTACTTGCGAACTAGCCAATAAATGTCAAGTTCTTTTCCTATGTTGGTCAAAGGGACAAAACTCGTAATAACATTTCTTATAGCAAGAAATAAATCGTATGCAACTTTGTATTTTCATTAACACATCACATAATGATACATCACATTAACCTTAGGAATTAAATAGATTGAATGAAACAATCGATACCTCAAGAAAACTTAAGAAATCGACTAGAGTACATTCTAAAGGAATATTGTCTCTCAGAGTTAAATATCCCATGTGGAGCCCCAGTGACGAAATGCATAATTGTTATTTTCGGAAGCATTCAGCATAAAAAGATGCTATGTCTTTCTTGATTCACCATTAATCCCACCTAAAAACCACTATGCCTCAAATTAAAACTTTCATTTCTCTAAAATATCATGAATCTTGGTCATTCTTGCGTTTATAATAATGGCGACCTGCATCGTCAGTTAATCTGGCATTGACTTCCGGTAAAAGTGGTTACGGGAACGTGAAGAAAATGGCGCCCAAACATTCCAGTTATGTGTTGGAGAATTATTGTGGTATGCATCAATGTTGTTTGCACGTTTTTGATTTTTGTGGGTAATCTTTGTTTTATTCATTTGTTAATATCTTTTCAAGCACCTAGAATATGAGCTATACGTGAATACAAAGAAAAAGTGAAGACTAATGATTGAAGTTTATAATGGTATTCACTTGTATTTTACCTCCTCAGTTATGTCAGGAAGATGTGAAATATTTAGGGAAAATGTTAAAATGATATAATATGTTGGGAATATGCAAAAGTAAGAAATGACTATAAGTTAATTAGCTTTTGATAATATTGAATGTCAATACATGTAAGTTCACAATGTTAGTAAAGATAAAATATAGGAGCTGATAAACAGCGATAAATTCCCATGAATTTTTTCAGTATGGTCCCATTAATGTTCTTGACGTGTTAAAATTTTTAAAGTTATTTATAATAGTCTAATCCACACTTTTTAATAGATAGTTTTCAGTTGATCCATATTAACAAGATTTATTTCCCGTTGGCCGCCATCTTGTGGGTCAAACAGGTAATTTTCCCTCTTTGTCCTACCAAATATACGAGGGTGTAGCAGAAATGTTTGGGGGAAAATTGTTATGGAATAAACATTATGAAATAAAGGAGGCTCTAACAAATGTATAAAAAACAATGCTTCCCAGCCCACAATAGCCAGTATAAAAAGTCAAAGTTGGTTGAATTATGAAGGAATATGAGCATGTTGACCCACAATATGGCGGCCGATGGGAAATATCTCTTTTTAATTTGGGTCTACTGAAAACTATCTATAGTTATGTTCCTTTGCAGAGTCAAATAAAGATAAAAAAGGAAAGCAGTGACATTTCTTCTCTTTATGTTACTAAACATTTTGGCCTGCTCCGATAAATCCACTGTTTTAAATTTTTTCTTTCGATATAATTTTATGGGTTGCCTAATCTTGGGGCAATCATTATACAACTTCAAGATGCTCCTAATTTTTCTAGTCAAATGACAAATTAAGTTACAAACCAGAAAATTACAAAGTGAGGATTCTATGGGTTTTCACCTAAGATGGCCCACGAGGGACATAAAAGTGTGGATTGACTGGATTCCGCTATAAATTTCTTTATCTGCCATTTATACCCAGAAGTTAGCGTAGCACAAACCTGATCTTAACTTATCAAGATACACTCACATACAAAAATTTAGCTGAATATCTGCAATCGTTTAGAAAAAAGTGCGGAAAACCAAGGACAGACTGACAGACAGACGGGGACAGACGGACGGACGGACAGACGCAGAGGAAACCAATAGTCCCCTCCGGTTTCACCGGTAGGGGACTAATAAGTTAAAGTATTATCTACGAAGTATTGTTGATGTGTCAAAATAAAGAGAAGCTTAAATATGCATAGCATAAATTTTTTTTTATCATTTTCTTGAAAACAAAAATCAAAAGAAATTATGGATTACTTATTGGCTATCTGTTTTATTTTAAAATACATTGTAATTAAATTATTTGATATCTATCCATATATATACTATCAGATATGATCTTGTTACGCTTATAATATACGCGATTTTATAACTTTTGTATACCACGAAGAAAAACGTAAAATATTTCTAACTAGGGAGAGAAAAGGGCAGATCTTATCGTTTAACTGAAATTTCAATTATTACCTTGATTTATTATTCGGTGAGAAAATGTCTTAATAAAAAAAAATCATTAATTCAAAAAAATCTAGACAGACTTAATATAAGAAAAAGTGCCCGATCTACAATAATTATTGAGTATTTCCATTGGGTAATTTCTTTTCTTACCGTTTGCTGTCTTTCACTCTAACTATTTTATGCCATTATATGGCATAAAATCAGGGTAATGAAAATGTCTTTTCTATACACGTACAAAAAACTTCATGCATTTTAGTTCTAAATGAGAGCACGCGGTTACAGGACAGACATTTACACGTATGTAGAAAAAGGCTTTGCCTGCGCAAGTCCTCTTCAAAATTTGATTTTTTTGTTGATATTAAATATATCAAGTGGATGTTAAAATAAGGAATTGAGGTAATACATACATATAAATAAATATCTCTTAAAGCGCAATAGAATAAGAAAGAAAGAACCACTGTCCTAATTGTGAATAAAGTAAGTAAGTATGTAAGTAAATCGTTTATTATAGTGGCGTATGTTATACAATACATCAATGTTCCTACATATACATGTAATATATTTTGTTAATTGTGTAAATTGATTGTTTTTAATAGACACCATCTTTATAATACTAATAGACACCATGTTTATATATCATGTTTATCATAAATTTATCGTTTAAAATAGACCCTATGTTTATGAATCACTTTTAGTTTTTACTTTAAAAAATACACATCAAAAACACTTTAATCGAAGAACCCTTTTTGTATTTAATATAATGAACTGTCATATCAGTTCAAAAAAATTTAATTCCCTTAACGAGACAATTAGGAATTCGCTCTAACCAATCAAATTAGTTGAATAAAAGCTAAATACGAGAGTTCTATATAACAAATATTTACGATAGGTCCTCAACACTTTCATAATATTACAAATTTCAAAATATATATTGTAAAATAATGGTAGATAAAAAATAATATGTAAAGTTAAAAATTCAGATTCTAAAGAAATGTACAGGCTATGGGGCCATAAAATTTCGATGAACGCTCTTTTGAATTCGGTCTCACTTTTACAAAAGGAATATATAATGGGAAAGTGAAATTGAAATCAAATGCACCTGATCCCACCTCTGATGTTTTGGAAGTCCGTGTTTACTTAGCTGCAGAACTGTAGCTCTCCGAAAAAAAATATATTGATATACCGGAGAGCCACAGTGCTACACATTGTAAAAACTGTATATTTATTGCGCACAAAAAGTTGCGCATAGTTCTGGATTAATTTTTCCAAATTCTAACCTCAAACGCGAAAAAGATAGATTTAATAAAATTCCTTACAACTCTATGAATCACTCTCATAGTTGACATTTGCACGACGACCGAATTATCTTGCAAACCAAATTGGCAGTAAAATTAGACGATATTTTTGATGATCTCGATTTCAGGGCCAGAAGGGCTTTTAACAACAATTATAAGGAATGTTTTGTTGTCGAAACAGTGAAAGAATATGTTAGGGACTCAGCGTTGGTAATATTGTATAGACGATAGTTCAAAAACATGAAGAAATAAATCAAGAAACTGCGCACTTTTTTGTGCGCAATAGATATACAGTTTTTACAATGGGTGACACTGTAGCTCTCCGGTCTGTCAAAATATTTGTTCAGATAACTGTGAAGCCAGTGTTTGCTTTGCACCTGTTATATATTGTTTTTATGGATTTTTGATCTTGAATACTTATTATATTAATTATATCATTATGTTGCATTATCCAAGTTGACGACCTGTAGCCAGTAAACAAATCAAGATACACATGGGATAAGAAAAAAACAACTCTAAATATAATTTCTCTTTTTTCCAGTTTAATAATGGTTTAGTTGGAATGAAGCATGGACGCAAAAAGATATACTGGCAAAGAACAAAGTGTAGAAGCTCCGCATGAAAACGTAATATTATTTTGTGAAGCTTTCGAAAAGGGGGAAGATATAGCACGGAAAAACGAATCAAACGAAGACAAAGTAGATAGTCAAAAAAGTATAAATGACAATGTTGAAATTTTGAAACAACAGAATCCAAACACAGAATATAAAGACAGCAAAGAACAAGACAATGGCAATTCAAAATTCCTCGATCCCATCGTTGACGGAAAGATTCTCAATGATACTTTAAATAAAACAGAAACACAATTGCAGCAGATTGATAACATTGCGAAACTTGATCATTCTCAAGCACAGAAAGTTTCTACAACAGAAGACAACGAATTGAAACTTGGAGAGGAAAATATTGAGATAGTAGAGCAAAATAAAGACAAAAGCTCAGTTGAATCACATGATTGCAGTAGTGCCAGGTTTGCATCGTGTGAAATAGTGATTATAGAAAATAATAGGACAGACCAGAAAGTTGAAGATCCGTCGCTGTATCAATCTGATGATAAGTTCTTGAAAAGCAGTGCGACGGTTTCAGATCTATTAAATGAAGAAAACTCAAGGGAACATTCTTACAATGCATGTTATGAACTCGATGGAACCGAAATTGGTAAAAGATCAAGCGAAAGTAATTTCAAATCGCAAGAAGACTTTGGTGAAAGGGAGAGAGGATCAGTGCAACTGTGTCAAAACGACAACAGGGAAAATAAAAATAACCCGCAAATCGCTCCATATGAAAACGTGATATTATTTTGTGAATCTTTCGAAAAGGGGGAAGATTTGGCACGGGAAAAGGAATCAAACGAAGACGAAGTAGACAGTCAAAAAAGTATTAGTGGCAATGTTGAACTTTTGAAACAACAGTATCCAAACACGGAATATAAAGACAGCAAAGAACAAGACAATGGCAATTCAAAATTCCTCGATCCCATCGTTGACGGAAAGATTCTCAATGATACTTTAAATAAAACAGAAACACAATTGCAGCAGATTGATAACACTGTAAAACCTGATCATTCTCAATCACAGGAAATTTCCACAACAGAAGACATCAAGAATAATAATGAGATAGTAGAACAAAATATAGACAAAAGCTTGATGGAATTAAATGATAGCAGTAGTCCCAGGTTTGAATCGTGTGAAGTATTGACTTTAGAAAATGATAGGAAAGACCTGAAAGTTGAAGGTTCGTCGCTGTACCAATCTGATGAAGTGTTCTTGAATAGCAGTGCGACGGTTTCAGATCTATTTAGTGTTGCAACAAAAGAGGAAAGTGTCGGGGAGCTTTCTTACAATGCATGTTATGAACTCGATGGAAACGAAAGTAGTGAAAGATCTAGAGAGAGTAAACCCAGGTCGCAAGAAGACGTTTGTGAAAGAGAGACAGAAACCGTTCCAAAAGTCTTAACAGAGATCAGCGGCACATCTAACGTATTTCTCACAAGTACCAGTATAATTGGTAATAATCATGAAGTAGAAGGTTTAGAAAAAAACTCAATGGAATTTGACGATTCTACTTGTCCAAAATTTGAATGTGAAGAGACAAATCTGGCACAAGATAAGAAAAACCTGAATGATGAACATCAGCCGCAGTACCAATCTGATGATGTGAATTTGAAAAGCAAAGCCAAGGTTTCAGATACATTAAGCGCTATAGCCAATGAGGATAGTTTCAAGGATCATTCTTATTGTGCCAGTTTTGAATCTGGTGGAAACACCGTGCCTAGATTTACGTGCATCAGTGAAGGATCTAATGAAAGTTATTCAAATTCGGAGGAAGAAATGATTGATGAAATAGAGGCAGATGCCGTACCAAAAATCATAGCTGAAATCAGCGGCATGTCTAATGTATTCCACACAAATGGCAGTGCTAACAAGAACCATGACAACCCTGAAACATTATTTTCTGAATTTTCAGAGGGAGATCTTGATTTTACGATTGAAATCAATAAAGAATTTGAAATAAGTGAGGCAAACTGTCCAAACAGTGAACTCTTACAAAAGTTTAACACAAGTCAAAACGAGAAAATGCCTACTTCATATTCATTAGAGACGCTAAACACTAATCCAGTAAAACCTGTAGAATGCTTTCCGAATTTATCGTCAATGGAGATTCGAAGGGATCAGATATATCACGACCACAGATACAGTCTGGTTAGTAAAGAGATTATAGCGGTCATAGAAGGTGACCATTCTTATTGTAACGCTGCTTACACTAAAGAGGGACCAATTAGAATACACAAGGCCCCGGAACATGTGGACAAAAGAAATGGTACTCACACGAAGGAGGAATCAATTAGAATATACAAGGCCCTGGAAACTGTGGACAAAAGAAATGATACTCACACAATGGAGGTGCCAATTAGAATATACAAGACCCTTGAAACTGTGGACAAAAGAAATGATACTCACACAATGGAGGTGCCAATTTTGATATACAACACCCCGGAAACTGTGGACAAAAGAAATACTAGTAATACTCACACGAAGGAGGGGCCAATCAGAATACACAAGTCTCTGGAAACCCTGGACCAAAAAAATGATATACATGTTGCAATCCACAGGCTAACTGAATTAAATGAAAAAAGTCATACGCAATCCATTCCACAGACAACAAACCCTGAACCTTTGGTTGTGTACAGTCCAAAAACCACACGGAGAGACATTAATAAAGCTACAACACCTTCATTTTTCTCTCAGAATGAAGCAAACAAAGAGAAATTATTTTTAAAAACAAAAACTGGAATTTTGTCGGTACAGACAGTTCTCCACCGTGCGGAGACCTCAAAAAACACTCAACATCAGTTGAATGTTGACAACCCGAATAAGTGTGGAAACATTGCAAACAATTTTTCAGTTTCATATCAGGGAAAAGAAACGATGGGAAATGCAAAGAGTAGTATGTTAAAACCTACTCATATGCCTACCCCAAAACCTGCAGAAACTCGCACATCAGGAGGTAGTGATTTGATTGTTAAACATGTAAGAAGATATGTGCATGACAGTAAATCAGGCACTGTGTCTGAAGAAAAAATATCAGAATCGTTCATGCTGCAATCAGAACATGATAAACCAAGACATGATAAGCCATATAAAACATTGGTGGTAAAGAAAACCTATTATGATGATAGTCCAGAAGAATGCGATGAAAACAAGGAAGACAACAGAAAAGGCAGACTAGATTTATTTCACGGTTATGCAAAGACATTCAGCGTTAAAGGAGTGCCTCCAAATAGTTGTTTTCAAAAATACCAAGCTAATAGGCAACCTTATTATCCTAGTCAAGATGCCGAAAACATGGTTTACCCTGAAAAGAAACCTAGATATTTTTCTATCATACCACCACAGGAAAGAGTTGTATCTTTATTAGATGGTCATACAAAACCAAACATCATTCAAACAATAATTCCAGATGTGAAAATTCCTGAAGCTACAGACGGGTCTTATTACAGCCGTAATAAACAGCTTCTCCCTTTACGGAAATTTTATCATATCTCGAAGAAATCCTTGAAAGAGAAGTATTTAGTTGTAGAACGAGCCGACGGTTGTTGTTATTTCAAAAAACTATATTCACCTGAAATAAAAGATGGTGTCTACCTAGAAGTAATGTACGAGACGGATAATATTTTTGCAGAATATATTGCAAAACAGTTGCAAGACCCATCATTTGAAATAACAGAAAATGTCCCTTTCACCAAGAATAGAAGATGTTGTCATCAAAAGACACCTGAAGCAGAGAAAACAATATTTAGAAAGGAGACCTTAAATCATGATAGTAAAGAGGACGTGGAAACGTTGAAAAAGATAGCTGGTGATCCTGTTAAAACAAAATTGTCTAAGAATCGAAAACCTTGCACAGAAATTCCACGACTTCAGAAAATCAAGGAGAGATGCAAGAAAATGATGTGGCGTGAGGGTTTGAGGATGTATACCATACCTCTAGATGAAGTAGATTTTTGGAGTTGGCCAACTAACTTCTGTGATCCATGGGGTGATCCAAAGTTGAGAAAATTCTCCCGAGTTGTGCTTAAATCTCTCAGTCTTGAAAACATGCATGTGAAAGGGATTGATGCACGATGCAGTAAAAGTTGCCGACAAGACATTGTGTGTATGTCATTGAATGCAAAACTTAGAAAGTTAAGACGGGAAAGGAAAAGGATATGTCGCGAGTTTGAAATTCCCCTCAGACG
The DNA here is from genome assembly GCA_003671525.1 of Saccostrea glomerata. Taxonomy (NCBI): domain Eukaryota; kingdom Metazoa; phylum Mollusca; class Bivalvia; order Ostreida; family Ostreidae; genus Saccostrea; species Saccostrea glomerata. The sequence continues at coordinate 974,375 of PRKT01000056.1, read as the reverse complement.
AGTTTCATTGCCAAAAAACAATTATAATGTTTTCTTAGATAAAGAAAATGCGTTGAATATAGAAATGAATGTCTTTAAAACCTCTGAGGGTGTTTGTGTTCCTGCAGCAAAGGAACGTGAAAACGAATGTTCTGGAAATCTGTCTACGACAGCAAGTGAAAAAGTACAATCTCCGTGTGAAAGCGGGAGAGAACTTAGCATCGCCAGTGGGTTTGTTTTCAGTGAGGAGCAAAACGAAAACATGTTCAATGTGCAAACTATAAATGGAATCAAAACAGAAAGTAGAAGTGAACATGAGACATCACATCTCTTTGAAAAAGCTTATGAAATTCCGCAAGAAAATCAGTGGAATTTAGTAGCAGTTAAAGAGGAACCCGTGTCCCAAGGGTATGGTGATGAATCTGTTGACTGTAAAGTACTTACAAGACAGGAAGAATTACTTGAACAAATAGAATATGTTAGAGATGAACCTATTTCAGAAGGCTGTGCAGAGTATTTGGGTTCAGTGCAAAGTTCAAATAGCAGGAAAAGATGTTTTTCAGAATACGAAATAGATGATAATGGCCAGGGCATTTCTTTTGTGGACCAAGACATGCTGAATTGTAAATTGAAACAGGAAATGGACGTCGCTGTTAGACATACACAAATCCAGTCTTCTGGCCCGTCTCCTAATAAGATACCTGCCATCAATTCTTCGGAAAAGTTGGGATTTGGAAATTATGATGATTATTCTAGTGAAATGATACCCCAAATAAAAATTGAAAATATTAATGTGACACATGCAACAAATGAAAACACTGAAGCGGAAGCAGGTGTAGAAGACAGAATAAACAATCTTCGAACATTTTTAAACCAGTGTGAGAAGAAAATTTGTGCTTTAAAGGAAACTATGACACTCGAGGATAAGAATTAAGTTCAATTCTTAAAAAGTTATTGTAAAAAGAATTTTTCAAAAACTCTTTATATATATATAAAAATGAAACTCTCAGTGCAAATAGAGAAGCATTTTAAGTTGTTTTATTAAAATTAAAAATTATTTCAATATTATGTAATCAGAATTCTTTTATATAACCCGTTGCGTTTCTTGCCATCTCCTTAAATAATATTTTCCCGAACAAAGTTGTCCGATATATTGTTATAGCTAGACCACTAGTTTTGTGTAAGCAGTGTCTTGGAGATGTCTTGTCATTCAATTTTTTTAACATTACAGAATGATCAGTACTTCAAGCTGCTGTGCATTTAAAAAAAGAAAGACATCTATATCTTTTATGGTCATATTATTTGTATGTCTTTGTCTGTATCTGGCTGAATGTAAGTGATACTTTGTTATGAAGGAAATACTCAGGTTAAAGATTACACTTTCAAATTTTGTAATGCAGTACTAAAGAAAACTAGTAAAGATTTAAACAGAAAAAGATGACCATATAAAAATATCCATATATTGACCTTAAAGGTCCATTGGCACAATCTCATGAACACTAGCAACACATGTTGCCTCAATTCATCACAGTGAATAAAACACACTAATGAAATATATGTCGATGACGAACAATACTAGTATTCAAGCTCAAAGATAGTTAAACAATACAAAACAGCATAGCAAACACAGACCTCCAAATCATCAGAGGTGGGATCAGGTACCATGAATGAGTGAGCATCCCCTGTCGTGTGTTCTTGTTATGATCGACAATTCAGTGTTTTAATACTGGCCTAACAATTTGTATAAAAACCGTAAGACATGTTTGACTCGATGATGAATATCTGGCAATGTCTTTGTATCGATCATCGAACCTACAACATTCTTGTTTCATCAACTTGTTCGTAAAAAAATTACCTCGTTTTAGAAATTGTACATTTGTAGAGCATGCTCTTCCGTTTCGAATCAACTGAGATATAAACCCCGTATGCAGATGACGAAATCATATTGCTGCAAAGTAAGGGAAGTTGAAGATTGAAAAGAAAGTCATCACGTTTATAATAAAGCTTGGTTGTTAAGTTACCATTAACGTCTTTTTAAGTTCAGACGATACATTCCCCCAATATCTGTTTTGTACATCTTCATAAAATATGAAAAATATGCAAAATTTTAATTAATTTCTGATTTCTAAATCGGTTTCTAATCGTTTTTTAAAAAAATTGGAAATACTTAAAATGTGATTTTAACAAACGTAAGTTTTTTTCCTCAGAGGATTATATAAGAAATGCCACCCTCTGGTATCTTGCACAAATGCCTGGTAAGGTACCTCAATTTTTCATGAGTAAACATGTTAAAGTAGTAATTCTTCAATGACAAGTTCTTGGGAAAAGTTATATATTATTGAGGAACGTCTTGACTGTCCTGAAGGTCAGACGACACGTTATACAAAAATATATAACTTTACCCAAGATCTTGTCATTGAAGTCTAGATACTTAAACAAGTTTCTTCACAAAATATTAGAGTACCTTACAAGGCATTTGGACAAGATACGACAGAGTGATATTTCATATATGTCTCATGTGGATACTCAGTAATCCTCTGAATGGCCTATATCACAATTTTGGATGTACTTGTATTCACAAACATTTTGAAAACAATGTAGAAATCACAAGACAATGACACATATGCAATATTTTAATTATAATATCAAGAGATGCAAAAGATATATTTGAGGGTAAGATTAGATAAACTTTATTCTAAGTCAGTATGGTAGTAAAAAAATAACACAAGCTCTAATGACCAACATTGTAAACATATACATTACAGTAAAATAATTAAAACGTGCAGCACTTTAATATTATATACATAGAATTACTTGTGACATTGCAGCACACAGTGTCATTTAGAGGGCATAGAGGAATGTGTCTTCTGACCTTAAGGTAAAATACCAGTATCAAAATATGAAATAGATATGTCAGACTCTGTGGTATCTTGTATCTCAAGCTCACCGGGATGTATAGTATCGACATAAGACTGGAAGTAACCATTGTTAATTGACATACGTCGGCGAGATACTTAGTATCGACATGTCGAGTTGAAGATCACAAGCGTTTTTTTTTCTTTTCACGTTTTAGATTCATGACATTTTCTGCTTCATGAATACAAAAATAGCTAAGCTAATAACGGAGCACAATTGGTACTCATGGGAATTCCAATAGATTGTTGGAGGACCTAGTCTCCAAAAAACCCCATAGATATTGTCAATCAGGAAATTAAGCATCATTTTAATGTCAACTTTATGTTGTTTATAAAGGGGAGAAATGTGTTTTTATGTAACAAAAGCAATACCCACTAGCTTGGTGTTTATGTTCCCCAAGGAGGATTGTACATTAAAAACAATTTTTTTTCTAAATTGGAAAAGACCTCTGACAAATAGAGGTCATAAACTATATCGTATAGACAGTCAGCACTATGTTCCTTATAATTTATAACAATACAACTTTGTTTTCAAACGTTTCTTTGATCGTATTTTGAATTATATTTTCTCATGAATTGTTAGGCCGTTTTTATACAAATGTTGACTTTGGAAGGATTGTTGCAACCACTAAACCAATGAAATAATGCCCACTATTGAAATACTTATGTTAATAGTGTTTGAAAGTGCATTTCAAAACCGAACAAAAGTTGCTTCTGTTGAGATAACGTTCATACTAACATATCTTTTTTTTTCAATAGTAGTTGAATATACATTTCAAGACTCAACACAGGTTGTATTCGCTATTGAAATAATGTTTATATTTAAAATTATTATCTCAATAATGGTTTTAAAAATGGGCATTTCAAGACTGAAAAAAAAGGTTGCAACTACTATTGAAATAATGTTCACTATTGAAATAATTATTTCAATTGCAGCGAAGTGCCTTTCAAAACAAGTGACAACCACCGTTGAAATTATTAGCTCAGTAATGATCATCGTTTCCATAAACCACTGATTAACATCATCTTCCATTGAAATAAAAGTTTCATTATCACCTAGGATAAATGATGTCTGTGGGACCAAGTGTTTTATTTTCAACACAATTATACATATATACCGTACAGTTCTGATCGAAAAATTAAGAATTTATTTTTTAAAAAGATTCTGTTGTGACTTTCAAAGGCTTCACCGTGTATATTATTTCACATGTATGTAAAATTAAAATAATCCATAAAGAGAAATATTATTCTTCAAGTACATATAAATGTATACGATTTATTTCAATATAACACCCACTACTGATATGACTCAACAATTCAAACAAATATTTCAAAGGTCCCCATTACATGTACATATTGTGTGGAATTGTGGATTTACTTTCGAAATCGCTATCTCAACCACTCATGTAGTAATCACTGCAGTAGTGGATGCAATCTAGTTTTTCTTTTGCATTGTGCTCATTATTGATATAATGATTTCATTGGTGAAATTGAACATCAGCAATATATACACCTTTTTTCATGTCACAAGTAAGAAAAAAGCATTCAAAATTTTTTCCATGAAGTCATGTTCACATTCCTGGAAACACGTGAAGAATGATTTTAATGTCAGAGATTTTGTTTATTTACTATACTGTATTCATTTCGTTTTACATCAATAGTTTATGTTAAACAATATTTTGTTCCTTGAAATAAAAATATCTAAATTGAAAGTCTATATTATATGACTGTGGACTGGTTCTTTGGATTCGCATGGCAATTTGGTCCGTAATGGTAACACTTCTGTCTTGAACTATTGTACCAATGTAGTGGAATGGCTCGCATAATTCTTCCGATTGTATAACCATGAACTTCTACATCTACGTTTTACTTTTAACTACTACTAGGATCACAGAAGTGAGTAGAGTATCTGACAAAAACGGATACTAGGAAAGGAGTGACAATATATTGAAACAGCACGACGTGTCCTCTGGGCATGCTACGCCCAACATGTCCAATGAGTTTAAACTTTCCTACAAATAGTACCATGGGCAGACGTTTCATCGATTCTTTTACATACTTACAAACAATACACATTCAGACATATTTATGGGCTAGACTAATATTTCACACTGTATCCATATAGAAGCTGCCTTTATTCTTTTTAGATGGATCAATATCAGTCATTCAACACTAAGAAATTTTAATCAATTTTAATCAATTTGACTTCAGGTTTTTTCATCCATATCGGATGCGGCATTTTCATCTATGTCGATTAAATCCAATTTATGTGGATGTGCCGTGTTTGTAAAGCACTCGCTACAAACATCGAAATCAGGACAGGTATAACAGTGATACCTGAATTCAGTTATTGATTTATCACATTCATCACAAACAAAGTCTTCTTCAAATTCGTCATAGAAATCATCTTCGTCCGCATCATCATCATTATCATAACCATCATCAGAGTGGTCAAATCTTCCAAAATCATCAATACCCATTCTAAGCAAAAGTTTGAGTTTTTCCATGATATTGTAATCTTTAGGGTATCCATATTCCTTAAGGTTTTCTGTTTCTAGAATTTCCAAACTAGTTATCGCTTCGACCACATTTCCCCAATTCATGCCAGTGTTTGCTAAGTTGGCAATGCCATCCAGAACCCCCGATTTTGATGCAATGAGAAGTTGCTTGGGATCTGATCTACTACATATGTAGGTCCTGGTGATATTGTTCGCTCGATAAACCAGCGATGATTGGATGTAGTTTGATATCAGTTTCGTCATGTCTGTATCGAATGAATGTCTGAGTTCTGATTCCAAGGCAGTCACGGTTTCACTATCAATACAATGTTTCGTACCGTCCGCGTCTTCTTCCAATCCGTAAACTGCTCTTTTAACCATTCCTTCAATAACGTATTTCAATGTTGATATGCATGTATTTCGAAGTCTTTTCCCTAAAGAAGTCCTGCATTTGTGCGGTGGAAGGTAAAGTAATGAATCATTCTCTATCCAGACTACTTTTGATTGTAAAATGGCATTTTGAACTCTCATTCCAGCAAAGAAAAGCAAAGACTGGTCAATGTCTTTAAACAAGTTGTTGTTAGGAAGAATATAATGAGGACAGATCTGTGTGAACAGATTGCACTGTAACCTCTGAAGAAGCCCTATTACTCTTGTAACCATTAATTGCTCTGTCCAGTCTCTCAGCGGGACCTGCTCGCATTCCCACAGGAATACGTTTTTCAGATGGTAGGATTGTAGTGCTTTCCCGATTGGTGGACAAAGAAACTGTCTCCAGATTGCTTTAAATAGCAAGTAACACATCCTCTGTGTTTCTGTAAGACTAAGCATTAGTTCACGTTCAATCAAACAGAAAGATAGTCTCCATTCAAGGAAAGTATTGGAATCTTTGGGGTATTTTGGTACGATGAGGCAACCCATGGAAGTAAGTTGTTCTACAAAATTTGAAGAGGGAAAACCTGAAATTCTTTTCCTGTTTTTGAATTCCTTTGCTACAGAGGGCCACGTTGAACAAATTATAGCTGATGAACAATCATATTGCAATGAAATATCACTTTCAGTCATCAATAAAGTTGTTTTAACTGCAGGCCCTTCCTGGTTAACTATGAAAAATACAAAGGGGCCCGAACTCTTGTCCACATTCTCATCTTCATCAGATTCATCAGTTTCCATTTCAGCATCCACGAGTTTGTCCGAGTTCTTGCAGTAGCCTGAATACTGAAAGTTTTCCACACTACATCTTAGACAAAGCATCAAAAAGAACTCGTCTGTGAAGGCCTCTGGTGACAGATAAAACTCGTTAATGGATATATCTTCACTGGACACAATGTTACAAAGTCCACACCAGTTCTCACTCTCATCTTTCAGATGAACTTTCAGTTGAACAAACCCTGGATTCTCCTTGCAGAATTCGATCTCTAACCATGTCCTGTCAGCGTTTGCTAGCTGTGATTCTGTGGCGATAATAGTTTTCAAAATGGCGGTGAGGTCTAGTTCTTCATTCTGATTGCCTTCGGAAACTTCACTGATGGAGAGTCCTTCACTCGTGCTTCCTATGAATTCCAATTCTAATCTAGAAAAACAAGGATGAACTTGCACCTTAAATGGAAGATCATAAAACATCCACCCCTCTGGAGTTGTCACAGCCTTTCTTATTATCTCTTTCAGATTCTTGAATTCTGCTGGTGGAACTGAAAGCTCCCTTAATTTTCTTAAAAGTTCATCATTTACTCTTGAATCAATTATTTTCTGAAAGTATTTTGTTGATGTTGCACTACAGTAACGGATGTCCATTTCTAACCTGTGTATCAATTTAAAAAGAAACAAGATTCATTTACCTACTTTCGCTTTCACGTAATGTAAATTTCAAAATACATAGTAGATGTATTTATTCTATTGAGTAAAAAAGAATATTTCTTTATCTCTTTTAATCCAAAAATATAAATATTATTCTATTTAGTAGTCGATTTGAATATTAATTATCATATATAACATAACAATTACCTTCCTAAGATAGCGTAATACAAATCCGGACTGTTACCATTAGGTCAGTACTCAGAGTTATTTCTCCTTTCAATAGTTTTTAGAGTGCACATCATCTAAATTGAACTGAATAATGTGGCTCCTGAAAATGTATACTTGTATATAGCCTAGGGAAGATTAGCAAATATTTAAGAAATTTATGGGGGGGGGGATCATGTATAAAAAGATGATTGAATCAAAAAACTTTACTTTGCATTACCAAACATATAGCATTTCATACTTATTATTTTCAAATATCATAAAACTCCTGGAAAATCGTTGAATTTCTGGAGAGGATTTTTTTCATTATATGTATCGATTTTTTTTTTTACGTCAATACTTTCTAATTCTAGTACACCATGGAGCAGCCTGCAGAAGTATTGCCAAAAAAAATAATTAAAACATTTATTTCTTTACTTGTTTAAGATACTAAGTATTCTTTACATTGCCTTTATCGGTCTTAGACTGTAAAGTTTACTTATGTCTTGTTGAGCGGATTTGACATGTTCACAAAACCATTATTCATCAGATATCATATGATATCAACGTGTAAACGAATTTCTTAGACAAATAGATGTCGACGTATTATAGAATTTATGAGACAAATAATGTGACAATTTCGTTATCAAAATTAGCTTTGGGGGTGGGGGGTGGGGGGGTTGCACTATAATGTAGCTGTTTGCATGAGGGTCTGTATTTTATAAATCAAAAATGAAGAAAATTTTAAACAAGATTCGATAAAGCAAACATACGCAAGAAATACTCTACTATAAAATGTAAACTATAAATATTAACTTTTTGAAATATAATAAATATTTTAGATTCAATCTCCAAGAGAATTTACAAATAAAACAAATCTGCAGAGCATAAAAAAAGGACCTTAAGAAACTCCAGAATGGTGATCACGTGTCTAGGAAAAGAAAGCGTCTTATGTTGCCTGTTCATAACGGTCGCAGACCCTGTGTTTTTACATGTAGTACGGAAAATTCCGTAGTCAAAATAAGTATATAAAAAAACCTTTTAGTTAGTATTAAACGTCAGCTAAAACAGGATCCAATAAAAAAAGGGTTATATTTGTAAAGAAACAATTATAAAAATTATACCAAATGCTGACTTTAAACAAGGTTGATGGATGCAACACCAACTTATCTGTCTTTATCCTGCTTCGGTTATCAGTAACATGCATACAGTGGCAATGCAGCCTCGTACGTCTTTCCATCGTCTCGTAGAATAAATTAAGACTATGTTAGAAATGGTCTTTTATTATAACAACTTATATAACAAAAAAAAGTGTAACAAATAACAAACATAAAACAAACATTTAAGGAGGAACAGGACCTTTACCTGAAAAAAATCCTGTCAATGAATTTTTTTCGTATTTTTTATATTACTAATTTAATATGTACTCAACATTTTAAAACGGTCCTGTCATGGGATTTCTTGACTTATTTAAAAGATATCGCCCCACAAATACCGCCCTGTTTAGAGTTTATATGGAATTTAGATACTTCATGTTTACGGGCCCATAACGGAGTCCATAATGTGGTTTTTTACGCCTAAACGATAAATGTGATAGATAATACTATACACTCAAATATTTCAGAATATATATAGTGTTTAAATTATCTGAAAGCAATTGTTTTCATTTTATATAGTATTTGGGTGGAATAATTTCTGCATTTTTTCAAGGCAGCTTCAACAACAAAAACCTCATTTGGAAAAAATTCTGTCAATAAATATTTCTAAATTTACGATTGAATGTCAGTCCTTCGTCGAAATTATTTACCGCATAAATATCACAGGGTGAAGCTTACCTCAATATCGCACAGGACATCGTTGAAATAGACGTAAGCATGATAAAAACGCTTCATGTTTGTATTTTCCGAGTGCGGGAAATCAATTGTGACGTCACACGAAAACATAAACATTCAAAATTATCTAAATAGAGAGAATCTCTACTACTAAACACGAAAAAATATTAATTAAAAAAATCTACTTCAGAAATTTATCTCGATACATTGCCTGTGACCTGTTTATGATTAAATAAAACTGATCAAGATGGGTGTGTGTACTTGATCTCGCTGCACTGAGAATTCAAACACTACGTCTATGACGTCACTGACGTCAGACTGCAGGGTAAAGAGAAACGAATGTGTAGATTTCGCAACTTCACAATATCTAAATGATGGCAAGATCTTTAAGAATTTTATTTATAATAATTTCTGTAATTAAATGTTTAAAACACAATTTTAGAATTTAGAGTAAAATTACACAATAACTGTTGATTTTAACAACGTTTAACATGTATATCACCGCCGATTATGACGTAGTATGTCTTTTTAGTCATGTGACATGTTCCCTGTCTCCCCTTAAAGTAAACCCTTGCACACGCAGTCTTGATGACATAAAAGTTCAAATTAAAATAACAAAACTTTTAACATTAAAAGTCAGTCATCAACACCTTTATATACTTGTCTGTATCTTCAAAGTAGGGGTATATAATTGAATTTCACGGTACATAATCACCATTTCTTGTTCATCTCTATCTCCTTGATGCAAACCAGCTACTTAGTATATATTTGAACAATCATCTCTAACATCTTTTCCGCTCCTCACAGTATGTTCCACTTGCCGGATTTCCAGTAGTGACCCAGTACCTTATGAGCTGTCCGCCGGATCTGGGCGTCGCTGTCCCTGTTGAACAGTTCCAGGGACTCGGCTACCTGTGTCTCCAGGTGAGCGGGAGACCCGTCACAGAGAGTGTGGAGCACCTGTCTCCTGACCAGGGGGTCAGCATCGTCTACCATCTCCAGCACCCGGACCCAAAAGTCACTCAAGTCCTTCTTAACCCTGCATGGACACATTTCTACTAGGGCTGTCCTCCTTACACGTGAATTTTCGTGTTTCGTTAGCTCGATTATGACATCAATATCGGTAGTTTCTTTGCATAACCGCACAGCAGTGTTGACTGAAAGTTCATTCGGAGACGGCCTGTTTTCCATTTTTATCTTGAGATTTTCTGCACAAAGTCAATACTATACTTTTTAAATTTTTACGGCTACATTGCCATTATAAAATCAAGTTCTTTCTTTCTGCTTTTATAATCACTCGTTATTTCTCAACAGACTGAAAGATAATGTCCAACGATTGTGCAATAAAACAGCAAGTTCTAGAAAATCAATATTGGAGTTATCCATCTTTGGCCTTTTGTCAATTACGACAGGTATAACTTACATAGATTCTAATTAAAGTGGATTTCGTATTTTAAATCTTACAATAAACACGTCACCATAAAGTCAAGTTAACCTTGTTGAAAATATTTACGTTTTCAATGTTTTTTTGACGATAATTATATCTTATGTGCTATGAAGTAAAATATCAAAGTCGTGAAAAAAGTTGTGAAAACACCAGATATTCCGGGCTTTAGTTTACCGTGTCATGGTGAAGGAATGCGTTAAAAAAAATCATTTATAATAAAAACAAAATTTCACATACATTTTAAATGCAATGCATTGATTTAATTAGTTGAATTATTACATTCTTTCTAGAGTCATATTCATAGAGTAATATAGAATAATTTATCACAAAATATCAAAATGGGGAAAAAAAATTCAGCAAATATTATATGACTAAGTACCATTATACCGGTATATCTTGGAGACCACACCCTCCAGCTCAAATACAGTCGATTTATTGTCCCCCAGATAAGATTTGTAGAACAACAGGCTTATTCTAACATTCTACAATGGATTTATGAATTATACTTTGTCTTTAAAGATAGGCCATGGAGAAATTATGTAAGCAATATTAACGAAGAAATAAATGCTAGGATCATGAAATCGAAAACCCCGTGTAAAATGATGCTCTAGATCCCGAGATATTTATAGTTAAACATGCTCATTTACACCTGCCCAGGCGATCGATAACCAAGCCGAGTGCTACTTCCGGTTTAGATGTTTACAATATCTGTGACGTCACAAGTGTGTCTTGGGTTTCCCCATGTATATTACAGAGATGGCTGAACTGTCTGTTAATATTGAGAATGATTCTCAATATTAACAGACAGTTCAGCCATCTCTGTAACTGAATGAAAGTCAATCTGAACGTTCTGAAGATGAGCAAACTTTGGATTTGTCCTGCGGATCATCTAGTTTAATTTGACGAAAGTGTTACTGACGAAGTCTACGACCCCAATTCTATTAAGCCATTCCGATTTGAGCCGTTGTACGAAAGTGGGTCAAATGAATCAGATTCTGTTGACTCGGATGATCATGAAAATATAGACAACCGCTTACAAAACACTGATTGGTAATTTTTTTTAACGTCAACTTGATTAATTAAGGTAGGTCCCTACTCGTAGAATTAACTGGATAACGGTGTAATTTTTGTCCTGATTTACATTAATAGATACTTTATCTACTTCAAAAGCACAAAAAGTAGATAGATAATCGATATTTTTACTGAGATAGGGCGTGAAACACTCATGTACCCTCTTGTAGAAAAAACAAAACCATCACTGTTATAAAGACTGTCTACATTTTATGTCATTGCACATGGCAAATAAATTCTTTTGAACATAAATTACAAGGATAAGGATAATATTTAATAATTCCAGGCTACGGTACACATTTCTGCATAAAACTAAGAAAATATTGAAGAATTAATCTCATTTAACTAATAAAGTAACAGAGCTCAAAACTCAAATAAAGCTCTCTATTAGAATAATTAATTTGTTTACCCTGATTTTTTTGTTTTTATTTATAGCAAGCAATGCTTGAAGTATCTTATAGGCATGATAAATGTATTGGTCATCTGTTTTTTCACTGAGATATGGGGTAAAACATACAGGTACCCCAATCGCAGTTCAATAGCTCAAGCCTTTTATGTTGACAAAGATATTTATAAATCAGCTAAAAAGTGAAATATTCTTTTTAAAAACAATTTTATCATTATTTACACACCCTTTCCTAACCACAAACATAAATTTTATTCTCAATTTAATTCTTTATTCATTATATACTGTGAACATGTCCACTACTAATGATCTGACTTTCCTGGATGCTTATTACTAGTTATACAAAAATTATAAGCAGGATATACAATTTCTTTCAAGCAAAAATATGTCTAAAATTGCATATTCATCATTAGTATAATGTGTTGTTGGTTTTTAATTATAACTGAGTACCTGAGTCCGTATGTAGAAAATTTGCCGTCAAAAACGAAAGTAGGAAAATCCCATCTGCACAGCATACAAATTTTGCATAAATGAAAACAATAAACGAAGAGTTTTATTTCATGACATAATAGCAAATTATTCACCACGTTTTCTGTACATAGGTATCAGAAATATTTGAGATGTACCAATGCAATCATAAACGTCTAGTATCAGTAACGTTATAACCTCCTTCAGTCCTTGGCAAAAAATATACCGCATCTGAAATGCATGTCCGGCATTTGACCTCGCGCTTGTGTTTTAAATCGATTCAATTTTCTGCTACATACTGTATGAATCTCAATCCTTGCACAAAATAACCCTCAATCATCTTTATACACCCCTCCAACACTTCTGTAGACGTTGTTTACATTTTTGCTAATGTTATATGTACCATAATTTTTAAACCGAAAACGGCAAAATCCGGCTTCCGGTTTACCACGAGTAGCCCCCTACTTTAAAAGCATGATTATTTTTTTTTTAATTGAAACCAATCATTCTGTATTTATACTCAGTTTAATACAGACACAAACTTACAGATTAACCTTTTGTAATAGGTGCACTTGTGGTAATTGCATATCAATGCCAACCGCAGCAGAATCAGTATGTTGTCACGAAGTTGAGAAAATACACCACCTATTCACAGACTTAAATTCAGAGGTCCATTGTATAACAGCCCATCCTGGTTTTCAACCAGCATGTTTAAATACATACGTTCTACAGATAGCATACTACCAGTACAAGCAGCAGTACAGGGAAGACATTGAAGACTCTTCCGAGTATGTTTAATAATAAATTTATTGTATTGCACATATTAATCAATTTATGTCAATATCGTCTGTCTGTCTATTTGTCCTCAAAAACTTAATCTTGTCCCTAACTTTTGATTTAGTGGAGCTATGAATTTCATAATTACACAAAAATTCCAAACTTGAACTTTGGCCAAATCTTTGGAACAGTAAATACAGGCTAGGACATATACTTCATACATGTAATTCTCTGTGGAGAGACCTTTCATTGGATACCAACAACTTTGGCATTTTGATCTTGACCAAGGAGTTTGACCTTTTAATTTTTTTTTTTAATTTTGGTCATAACTTTTGAACAGTAAGGGCTAGGGCCTCTATACTCCACATTGATATTCTTTGTGGCAAGGTCTTTCATTGGATACAATTACGTTGACCTTTTGAACTTGACCTTGGAGATTTCCGCATTTATGAAAAAACTTCAACCTTGTCCTACTTTCATATTTCACAATTGTGTTTCCAGTGAGAATACTTTCTTTGAGTAGGAATGTATTAAATTTCCATTTAAGTAAAGTTTTTTTCTTCTCTATAATGCCATACGGGGCATCAGTGATTCACAAACACATCTTTTTAATTGTTGTATTCTATTGTTATTTTTGTAGAAGTTGGGGCTTTACGGACCGTGGATATCGGCCTGGATAGCTCAGTGGTTAGAGCACCTGACTAGTAATACAGGGGT
>PRKT01000056.1:837512-944854 GCA_003671525.1 Saccostrea glomerata | reverse complement strand
GGGGGGGGGGGGGTCTGCTGGGATTTTAAAGCTACTAAAAGATGAATTGTTTCTTGTGGTAATACTCAAAATATTCCATTGGTTGATTGTATGCGGAACAAAAATATTCTTAAATATTTCAAGTCTACATCTAAAATAGGTAGTCCTCTCTGTTGTGTGTGTCGTAATTTTCATTCATTACTTCTTGTTGATGGAAAAATACTTTTTTAAAAAATAATTTGGTACCAAGTTGTGATGTACTATAAACATAGAATTTAGTTTCTATCTGCAAGAGGATCCCATCCTGATTCTAAATATAATGCATATCTTGTAGTGATGATTTGTAACCCTGTAATTATTCTCGCAGCATGAAGCTGCACAAAACAAAACAATTATACATGGACATGTACTCAGAATTCTTTTTCAAATGTCGGCGTGTTAAATGATTTCTGAGACAAAAAATGTGACAATTTTGTTATCAAAATTAGTTTTATTATAATTTTTGGTAATACGATGTACCTGCTTGCATAAAGGTCTGTATTTTATAAATCAAAAAAAGAAAGAAATGTTAAACAAGATTCGATAAAGCAAACTTACGCATGAAAATATCTACTCTAAACTGTAAACGTATAAATCCTAACTTTTATAAATATATTAAATGCATTTGTTTCAATGGAGATGTCTTGTTTTACAATTAAATTCCATTGTTTTCTTTTCAAAGTGCAATAAAAAGGGTGAAGATAACGTAATGTGATTGATCTCTAAAACAATTTACAAATAAAACAGGGACCTCTAGAATTTCCTTAATTGGGATCAGGCCTGGGGGCCATAAAACTTAGACGAGCTCACTTTTGATCTCAGTCTCACTTTTTCAAAAGGAATCTATATTGGAAAAGTGAGACTGAGATCAAAAGTGAGCTCATCGAAGTTTTATGGCCCCCAGGCCAGGTGCCCAGGAGTAGAAAGCATCTCCTGTTGCCCAACACAACAGTCATTGGTCCAGTCTTTTTACATGTGGCGGAAAATTCCATAGTCAAATTAAGTATATGTACATGTATATAAAATTAAAAGACCTTACTTACAATTAGGTTTGAATACGCCAGCAAAAACAAGATCCAATAACACTATATTTGTAATCAATATCATTAAACAACCAAGTATAATTTACGATATGCTGATTTTAAACGACGATGAAAATTCATGTAACATCAACTTATCTGTCTTTATCCTGGTTGTAAGTGGCATACCGTATCAATTTAGCCATGTCTTTCCAGCGTTTTGTTATAAAATTAAGATTGTGATAGAAATGGTCTTTTATTATAACAACTCATAAAAAATATGTAACAAATAACAGACAAAAAAAATCATGAAACGTAAAACCCGTGTACATGCAGTTAAATTCTGGTCACATAAAGTTCAAACTGAAATAGCAAACTTTTAATATGAAAAGTAAGTCATCTACACCGTTATTTACGTGTCTATATCTTCGAAGTATAGGTGTATATAATTGAGTTTCCCTGTACATTATTCCATTTCTTGTTATTGTCTATTTCGGTTGATGCAAACCAGCTACATTAGAGAAATCGTCTCTAACGCTTTTTCCGCTTGCTATCCTCACAGTATATTCCACTTTCAGTAGTGCCCCAGGACCTTTTGAGCTGTCCGTTGGATCACAGTATGTTCCACTTGCCGGACTTCCAGTAGTGCCCAAGGACCTTATGAGCTGTCCGTCGGATCACAGTATGTTCCACTTGCCGGATTTCCAGTAGTGACCCAGGACCTTATGAGCTGTCCGCCGGATCTGGGCGTCGCTGTCCCTGTTGAACAGTTCCAGGGACTCGGCTACCTGAGTCTCCAGGTGAGCGGGAGACCCGTCACAGAGAGTGTGGAGCACCTGTCTCCTGACCAGGGGGTCAGCATCGTCTACCATCTCCAGCACCCGGGCCCAAAAGTCACTCAAGTCCTTCTTAACCCTACAGGGGCACATTTCTACTAGGGCTGTCCTTCTAACGCGAGCATTTTCGTGTTTGGTTAGCTCGATTATAACGTCAATATCGGTAGTTTCTTTGCATAACCGCACAGCAGTGTTGACTGGAAGTTCACTCGGGGATGGCCTATTTTCCATTTTGTTTTCTTTAGATTTTCTGCACAAAATTAATAAAATACTTTGTATTTTTCTTACGGCTACATTGCCGATACTAAAGTAACTGTTTTCCCCTCTTGCTTTTATAATAATTATGGTTGTTATTTCTCAACAGAGTGAAAACTTATGTCCAACGATTGTGCAATAACAGCGAGTTCCTCAAAAATCAATTAGAGTTATCCCTCTTTGACTTTGCTTCACCTATGATTTTACATAGATAACATGTTTTTAATATACATATATTATATTTTGTTGTGTTATAAAAACATGAATGGATAAAAATGAAATGAAATATGTTGAGATAACGAACAGTATTCGAGCTCATTAGTCCATTAAACATTACAAAATAGGAGTAGAGCAAACACGGACCTCTAAAACATCAGATATGGGATCAAGAGTCATAGAGGAATGAGTATTCCCTGTCGGCTGGTCACACCCGCCGTGTTCTCCTTGTCATGTTCTGGAGGGGGGGGGGGTAGAAACATCCATGGATAACTAAGTGTGTAAATGGCCGAAATGCAATGTTTATTACAGTTAACAATACAAGGTCCAATTTACCGTGTCATGATGAAAATATGCATGTCTAAAATTCAATATTACTGCAATAAAAGCACAATTAATTTGAAACTGATCATTTTGGATTATGTAGTTGTATCGGATCGGTCCAATTTTATGTCGAAAAGGTTTAGAGCCGATTTTATGTCGAAAAGGTTTAGAGAGAAATAAATTTCTGTTCATTTTAAAATTATTCAATAGGTTAGTAAATATCGTATCAAATCGATTCAAGACATTTGAAAAAATATAAACTTAAAAAAAAAATCGGTATGAAGTTGAGATTAATTGATTATAAATGAAAATAATACTAATTGCAAGTAAAACAATTTCGCATTAATTCAGATTCTATAAAGTAACGATTGTTTCTCCAACCAAACAGGTTATAATGCCACCCTAAATCAAAATTATACATAAAGTCAATGTGTGAATTGAAAGCAACGCAACCATATATATTTTTTCAATTTTCAAAACTTAAAAAGAGTACAGAAGTTTCCGGGCCTTTCTGCAGAGGTTTATCTGTTTTCCGGTATAAGTGTTATAATCCACTGAATAGATCCGGTGACACACATTCAGAGTACTTTATATATTACAAGGCACTTGGTATTAGATAACTATTTGATGCAGAGTCCTCAAGACTTTCCACATGTTAAAGTGAGTAATAAATAAAAGTTAAAATGGAGAGTTGTTTTCTATGGATCGAAACAAAGTACGGACTTAATGCCAACTCCTCCATGACAGAATTGAACAAGGTATTCAGGGATTGGAACATGGCCGCTCTTGTTTTCATCGGTGTCCTTATTCTGCCGGGAATCATGGGAAATTCTTTAGTGATCGCCATTTTTTACAGGGATTTTAAAAAATCGGCGTACCGAACATTTGTACTTTGGCTTGCGGTTCTAGATCTAGCGGGTTGTATTATTGTTATGCCATATCTTATGATCAATTTAATAACCCCGGTATCTATGGACAACGAAATTATCTGTAAAGTTGGAAAATTTTTGTCGTACACCATTATGATGACGTCATATTTTATTCTGGTTATAATAGCACTTGACAGGTACCGAAAAATTTGTAGACCACACTCGCTACAAATCCTTCAGTCCCAAACATCAAGGTATTGTTTAGGCATGTTAACACTCTCTGTGATAATTTCAGTTCCAGCGCCGATTCTTTACGGAAACAGTAGCCTCGAGATCGGGATACCCGAGTTGAAGGCCACGCGATGCTTCACGATGGACAAGTATAAGGGTACTCCAGCACATCTTTTGTACTATGCCGGGATAAACTTGCTAGGAGCCACAGTTACTCTAATCATTTCGGTTCTGTATATTCTAGTCATCAAAAGAATCAGATATCAATTCCATCAAAAGAAACATGAAATATTTCCAAATATTCGCAGAAATGAAAAATTGACTCAGAGCGGAAATTCTACAGAGCAGAAAATAAACCGGAAGTTGATAAGGACCACGGTGACATTACTAGCTGTGACTATTTTATTTGTTTTAACTATATTCCCACATACCGTGCTTTCTCTAATTGATTATTCTGTGAAGAACTTCTTCTGTCGGTTGTCTTTTGAAGAAGGTTTGGTCTTCAATTTTGCTATCCATTTCTTTTTGCTGAATAATGTTTTAAATTGTGTTATCTATGGGTTTACTGACAAACAGTTCAAGAGGAGGATATTGCTGCTTTTTAGGAGACAAGAGTTCAACCTGTCAGAATCAAGCGATGGAACTTCTTCAAACAAAATAGAAGAAAAAGAGTTTGAGATCAAATGATTTGGGCGATGTTAAGGAGCAGAAACTAAGTGACACCGGTTCTGTAAAAATCGTGTATATTATGTAGGATTTTGGGTTTGTTTGTTTGTTTTTCTTTCTTTTTATTTATTTATTTTTTTTTTGCAATATTTTACGAATTTTATTGATCATAGTCATTTTGTCTGAACATGCCAATAACTCTAATGTACCAAATATGTATCTGCATATTAATTATAATGCTTGTATTTGAAATGTGTTTTTTTCAAAACCATTGAAAATGAAGTGTGTATAAATAAAAATAAAGATACATACAATTAAGTAAAAATAACGTTAAAAGCCAAATAATGATCTTTTAGATCATATAAAATTAACTATTATGTGTTGATTCCTGAGTATATAAATACATAAAGCTAATTTCCCACGATATATTGGTCGTATTACATAATTCTGATATAGATCTGCCTATTATTTTGATCTATGTAATAGAATGCTCGGGTTTAGGAGAAATTATCACATCGCTTCATGTTCCTGATAGAACTGTGTCATGGGAACTGAAATTCTCATACTTTGTAATACTGATATTTTCCTATAAGAATGTCTCATATCTGTTTTATATCAGAAAGTGATGTTGAGTTTTTATTTTTGGCGCAATTAACGCAATCAACAACTCACTCCGTTGTGTCTTCGTGAGTAGTGAAAAGACTGGCTCTCCGTCTACAGAAGAAAACGTTTGATGGCAGTCGGATTATCACACTTCAGACGGTCAAAGACTTGTAATCAACTTCATACCGACAAATGTTTCATCAAGATAAACAATAAACATTGTCATTTTCAATCAAAGCCATATTCGATTCAAAAGAAACCTCTTCTTACCGAGGTTAAAGAGCATGTCATCGCGTCCAGTTATTTGTCTGTAAATCAGTTCTCTCGTCAAACTGTCGGAGATTTGGAGGCCGCGCGCCGGGTGCACTACGTTTGATGGCTGCTCAACTGCGCCTAATCGATTTCTGATCACATCGTTAAAGATAATCAAATTCTGATAATAAAGATAGCTGCCCTCTACTGACGATAGTCTCACTAACTTCACAGGGAGTGGATAAAATGTGATAGTCTTGTTTACAGCGTAGTATTTAAGGGTGTAAAATAAGCTGAAACGTCGGACAAAAACGTCCTTGTCTTTGATGAGGAAAATGATTCATAACGTTAAATTTGGGTTATGCGGCAATTTTAACTGGTCTGATAAGCAATAAAAACTTCATTTAAATTTTATAAATTTTTCAAATAATTCTTTATCAGTGATATGACGTCTGTACTAGGGATAACAAAGCCGATTAAAGTAATGAAAAATTTAATCTCATGAAAACTACAAAGAACATAAAAGCTTAAATTGTTGTAAGTAAATGTTTTAAGTTTTTTGGCCAGTTTAAAAATTATTAAGAGAAAAAAAAATTACGTTGTAAGTAGTTTTCACATGTTCAGTTAAAATACCAAGATCATTTTAGGTAATTCTCTTCAGCTCATTTCTGTGTTACACTTTTTTTTGTATTTTTACAGAAATTCAAAAGTATCTAAATCTTAGTTTTGCTTTTCTTAAAACTTATCAAGCTGTTCATGTAGACTACTCCGCCCATTATACATTTATACATAAAACTAGAGTTATCTACCATTGATTGAAATCCAGAAGGCAATGATAAATTCCAATATCAGCTATACATATTACCCTATAAGATGAATAAATAAATATTATCACCCATAATAACATTCTCAGGATATCAAATTAAATCTGCAATGTCGATATCCAACGATTTATTTACATTTTAGTCCTGTCATGGTGAGAGAGGGGACGCCTTAGCATTCCGATGCTGTCACTGAGTTATGCTAGGGGTGTCAGACATTCAGGGGTGGCAGTACAGCCCGACCCGATGACACAGAAATATGTAAAGTGGTCAGTAACGACAAGGGCAACGCATTTATTCTGGTGGTCACTTAGTTCTAATGGAAAATATGTTCCTCTGAACGCACGCCAGGTGATTTATGAAATGGATATTTCTTTGTCTTAATTTTTTTTCTTTTCTTTTAAAAAGATATTTCCTGAACATACCATAAATGTGTTTATAAAATTGTAAAAATTATTTTTCGGTCTAAATTCACTTGCAAATAGAGGAAAATATTTAGAAATATTGCGTTTGAATTTTTTATGTGTAAATTTCCACAAACGTTATCAAAATTGAACTTCATAAATATATTACAATATTCTGCTCAAATTTTTATGTCATATTATTAATATTCCTGCTTTTTATTAGAAATTGAATTTCAAAATGTACAGCGTATGGCAAAATTTATCTTTTATTGAAATGAATTTAAGCTACACACACGTACAAGAATATCACTCTAACATAAGCTTTACGAGTTATAACTCAACTGTTGTTGCCAGATATATTTTGATGTAGAAATATATGTATATTTCTTTTAATCAATGTTTTATAATAAGCATATATATCAATGTTTATATGAATTTCTCACGAAAGAATGTCCCGGATGACGGCTGAAAAATAAATTGGACGTGAATTGAAGTGAAAGGAACATTCTGATATAGATAGCGTCTTTTTATATAAAATTATTTTCTCAGCGATATCCTAATATTAGCTTTATAGTTTGAGGGCAAATCTGTCTAATTGTTTTATTATTCTTAGAATTTTTTTAGAAATTTTTTTTAGCATCTTAATTTTAAAAATTGAAATGAAATGCCTGTCCAGTATCCTAACTGAAAGACAATGATTGGAATCAGGACTTACCTGAAGACTTATCATGACAAAATAAATAGAAACACTCCCTGACATTAAACAAAAATAAATAAATACGACGGAAATCAAATACAGTACTTAATGGATCACCCTATAAGAAGTTGTCACTGTCTTTTCACAAATTGATTTGAAAATAAAATTTGTTTTAAATAACTACCCCTTTTTTTTTTTTATTAATAAGCAAATTTTTAAACATATCTTTCTGAGATAACGACAAATTTCCTGTTGCTAAATAATACATGATTAACGTCCTCCCACCACCTTGTGGGAACCAGAGACAATCCACACCCTGGGGGTCGAAAGGTTTCGAGGGAGAACGGGAAAGAAAAATTGACGTGTGTCAAAGAAGATAGTATACAACGATGCACGTGCGATGTAAATGCACGTGCAGAACATATGTAGTGTTAATCACTAGCGTATTTTACACTTTAAATAGCTAAAAAAAGTTTTAATTGGAAATTCAAGATGTTGGTGAAATTGATCGAATGTAAAAACAAGAACTATAGATAAACATTTGAAGAGAACTTCACGTGTTTAGGTTTGACCCTCCGCGGCTCAACAAAATCATCAGGCCGGTTTTTATACTTAACCACGCAGCTGCGAAATGTAATAAACTCCCACAATCTATACTAACAAGGTCTGAACCACTCGAAAATTAATTTTGTTTTCAAAGGTAAAACGCACATTAAACCGATACAAAAAGCCTTGACACGTTTTGTTTTCTGTAAACCTGTGCTTTAGCTGTTATTATACATTTTTTACACATAGATATACTAGTTTAAACAAATTCTTTTTTTTTTAAATTTGCTTGGTAATAAAGAAGTCATTATTTTTAAAACAAGTTTTATTTTCAAATCAATTTGTGAAAAGATAGTCGCAACTTCTTAGGGTAAATCCATTAAATCTTGAATAATTGATTTAGAGTCGTATTTATTTATTTTTGTTTAATTTCAAGGAGTGTTTTTGTTTATTTTGTCTTGAGAAGTCTTGAGGTTACTCTTGATCTCACTCATTTTCTTTCAGTAAGGATACTTGACAGACATTTAATTTCAATTTTCAAATTAAGATGCTAAAAAAAATCTCCCCAAAAATCTAAGAATAATAAAACCATTAGACGGATTCATCCACAAACTATAAAGCTAACTATTAGTATATCCCTGAGAAAATAATTTTATATAAAAAGCGTCTATCAATATAAGAATGTTCCTTTCATTTAAGTTCACGGCCAATTTATTTTTCAGCCGTCAGGAATTCAAATAAACTTTAAAAATAGAGAATGTTACACCGTTAGGACGTTCAATTTAGATGTCGAACAGCATTTGATGCATGCCAAATTTATCTGTTTAATTAGAAGCGTCATTAGCGGAGCAATAAGCATGATAAGCCCCTGCCACGACGCAGGCCTTGCGTAAGGTTGACGGCCGGTAGTATATGGAAAAGAGCTTGGCACGCACGGGCCTCGAGCGAACAGAATTAATGGACGGGGGTTTTATGCATCATTCAATGTTAACTAGTCGTTAAGAATTTATAAAGCTAATCCAGGCTAATTTGCTTGGAAATCTGTTTGATAAAGCATGGATTTTTCCCGGACTTGGCATGCATATACCGTAAATGAAGACATACTTCGACATTTATAGAAGTCATTATAGAGCCGCTGACACGATAGGGCAGGAAAAAGCAGATTGATTCTGCAATATTATGATACTAACTCTATTTTTCTCTTTAACATATATATTATATATATATATGTGAAGGACTTTCACTGATACAGTTTGAAATTAAGAAATTAGAATCGAGTTTCTGTTTTCTACTTAAACATGTGCAAAACATAATTTACATGGTTATTTGCATGTTGAGAGAAATGAAACTGACAGGCGCCATATGGTTTCGTAATGTCGAACTTTTTTGACGACAGTACGTCAAGTTACTGTTTTATAAATCTTTTTTACAATCAGCAAAATGTCTAGAAAACACAAGGTCTCTCTCATCACAACATCTGCTGGATCTCTCCCCATTACAACTAGTAAACATAAAACCATTATTTAGAGTCAAATTTGACAACAAGTCAAACTCACAGCAAACTTTACCCATCTTCTCCATATATCTGACTCTTTTAATGAAAACCATATGTGAACCCCGAACCCGAAGTCAACATTTGACCGCCGAATCCCTCCGCAGACGGTTATTTGATGTTTGTGAAGTTTGCCTTTGTTCTCCGTATAACGGATTAAATCAAACGAAACGGAACTAATTCTGTTTGGCGATTGGGGATAATGACATAGAGTTTCTTTTTATCTCCTTTACACGAAACCTCATTTTGATACATTAGAGGGTAGTACAAGAGAAACAAATAGTCCCTTGTGGAAACGATACGCCTTATTCAGCCTTAACTTTTCACCTTTTCTCAAACCTTTCCTCCAATTACAGAATAATGTGATTAATCTACTCAATATCTAATTATCAAATAACCCAACCGGAAATTAAATGATTCTAAAAATATTAACGATGAATTCAAATAGCAACGTAAGCTATTTTCTTTGACTAAATTCATAGTAACTACCGGGAAATTGATGAGACTGACGTCATTTACAAGGAAAATATATATAATCCTCCCTAAATAAAGATACTCAATACGCGTGGTGGTGCTTAAACTGTGGTTTTACCGATGTCCTTTTATTGTTTTTTAAAAGTAGTGTTAATATTAGAAATACTTCGTAACAGGAAGATGTTCGGTAGAATTGTGTCCGGAATATTTCCTTGACATGCACTTTGCACATTCCTGAACAAGAGTCGACTGTATGCTTGTGCATACTTTTATCAACAATTTTTAAAAAAGAAAAATCCTCAATCTCTTTATTTCTTTTTTTCAATTTTGTGTAATTTTGAAGCACGGTCAATACAAAAAATCAAATAAAAACATTCCTTTGAGGGAGAGAATGTGAGTGCAGTTCAAAAAGAGTATGCAGTGTTTTCTGTCGCTCGTAAAACTTGGTTTGCTATCTGTGATATCTCGATGCCATCCATCAGTCGGTTTATCACATCTCTTTGTAAGTGTGTAAACACAGCGAGAAACTAACCCTGGCCAAGGTACAAGTTAAAAACGATGAAGGTCTTTTTGAAGTTTAAACAACAAAAAGTATGTGTGTACAATGTCTTCCCACTAAAATGTCATACCAGTCCAAAAATTCGGCATACTGTAAGCTAAAATCCATCTGAGAACAAAATTATATATGCCCAAGGGTAACTTTATAATGTTATCTTGAAAAAATAAAAAAAATATTTTTTCCTTTGTCCACATTTGCTTATCATTTTCCTGATATTGAAGTTCTAGTTCAACCGTCTTCCCTTAAAGTACTACAATATTCTTTTTGCTCAATTGGAAATATATGAGTCAAGGATTATTTATACATTATACTCAGTAATTATGAAACTCAGAATCCAATGCATCAACTGGTTTTCAAAGAAAAATATAACATCTCAGAAAGTTTTAATTCTAAAAATACATTGCATATATCAAGGAGTTTTACAGAAAATAAAATACAATTTGTAAGATTTTCATATTAATAATTTCTTTAATTGCTTAACATTTCAAAAACAAAAGTCAAAGCTTTTGCCTTATTTTTAAGGATCTGCTTCTAACGAGCTTCAGATTCTCATAATATCATTAGCACACAAAACCTATGTCACCTAAAGTTATAAAGATCTATTTAAAAATATCTTATTTTGAAAATTTGCAAAATGTTTGGAAGGATGGAGTATTATAAAATGAGCAAGAATATTTGCCCTGAACCTGTTTCCTCCCAATAATCCAAAGGATCGGGCGCACTAAATTAAAACAGGAGTAATGCAATTATCACAGAAGTCAAGGACAAGAAAGCTAAAAAAAAAAGTAGTTCTTGACTTATTTCTTTTTTTTCTTCTTGCGGACCTATTTTCCTAATCATGTCACAATGTAGCGTTGCCGTCTTTCCTCGTTAACAGAACTACGCGTCGTCTATCGAGATCTTGTTCGGGATTTACAAAACAACAATATACCCTTAAATATTAATCTTCTTATCTATCCAGTCGTCATTTGTGTATCTAAACGACGGAAGGTTTCGATTTCCCATGATGATAAATGGTTCTGTCGTTGGTGACTTACGGACGCATTAATTATAATCGGCAGCGGGTTGTCTATTAGAGTATAATCTAAACGCACCTAAATTGTCTCTAGACTGGCTGAACAAACTGACGAAATAGGAATTTCATTTTTGAATTCACAAATACGTTTTATTAATGGAGCCGAAAGGTCGGTGATACAAAGGAGAGGTAAACTATTTAACAAGTTGAACAAGACACTGGGAACCCAGAGATACAGAATACAGGACCCTGTTGTCTCTGTAATAATACGGCCCTTGTACTCCTTTTAATATCATTACCTACATTGCTTTGTTCTCTGTTCAGGAGAGATCGGAGTTCTCTTGTTCAGTTCTCTTTGATGTCTACTTGGCTACGAGCAATGCTGTGGTATCTCGGAGGGTACATATTTATATTAATAGCACTACATCAACCTTATTTCAAAAGTTAGGGCAGTCAAATAGATAAAATACATATATAAATCAAAAGAACATTGCAAATTTTATGATGAGTCCTATATCGTTGAATTGCGCAGCGTGGGGTATTGGGACAGGTGCGTCAACAAGTAATCCTCTAAGGGATAATACACTGTATTTATAGAAGTGTGTTAAATCTATATAATTTATAATGTTCATTCCTTTAACAAATAACATTAAATATATTAACACCTGATGCCTATTCCTATTATCCCTGCTCCTATATTTATATACTAGTATTTAAAAAAAAATTAGATCTATAAATCTCATGATTTTCATCATCCTTCGTTCTTTCCAAAAGAATTTGTTTAAACTAATATATATGTATCTTATAAACACAATTTGGAAGAAATGTCCTGGTTTTTATTGTGAAAGAATACTACAGGTATAAGTGATACAAAATGAAAATAAAATCTACAGGTTATACCCATGTTAATTTCGTTGAAAGATGGATCGAAGCCAAAAATCTTAAAGGGATGTTAATTGAAAAATTAATTTCCTCTTGTGTAAGATTTTGCTGAATAAAATATCATATTTTTTCTTTTTAAAAAAGTTATTTCTAAAATATCAACAACAGCTTGATCTTATCAAATCACCAACTGAAAAAAAAATGTTTTCTCAAAACACATGTGCCAAAGAGAAGAAAATTTGATATAAACAACCTGGCCACTGTATGTCTGTTTAATAATCACTTAGTCTGTGTGTTTCACCAGGCCGCCGCTATTGTTCTGGGAAATGACCATGCTCACTGAAGCATGACGATTCCTTGTATTGTTCTTATGAAGTATATAATGAATTAATATACCGGGGAACGCCAGATGTAATAACTTCAAAAACAAATGGAGACTGGAAAACAAGGAAGATACCTTAGGGAAGATTTCTATACAAAGGTCTACTTTGTGTTGTATATATAAAGGTCATCTTCTCATTATGTTTATTTGAAAACACAGGGTCGTGAGAAAAATAAATATGTCATATTTCTTCCCCAATAAAATGTAGAAGAGAAATATCAAATTTCTTCCGAAATCTCAAAATCGACACCTGCGACGTACTTTTGCGATAAACGTGAACGAATTTCTTTTTAGAAATCTAGTTTACATCGATAAAAACTTCCTTGATAAAAATACAAAATACATCTTTTCTTTTATTTTGGTATTTTTGTCTCTTAATACAGCTAAAAGAAAAGGCAATGACGACAGAAATCTTTACAATTTTTACTTTGAAAAAAAAAAAATCAACCCCTCCTCTTGCATATGCGTATTTCATATAATTAACGAAAAACAACAAACATGACATGAATTATTTCGTTATATCTGAACTTTAGACCTCGAATGAATCCAACGTCCAACGTTTAAGGAAACTTGTTTAAGTTAATACATGTACATATAAGCATAAATATAATTATATGTGTGTACGGTAATAAATTGCGAATTTAAAACAGGGAATATTTTTTTTGGAAGTTTAATTTTTAAAAAGTATTTTTCGCTTTTTTAAACATGTTTATCAAAAAACATGGGTGTAAATTTAGAAACAACATTTATGTCAGCATCTAGACATTTTTTTTAATAGCAAAAGATCGTTCATATTTATAATGTACATTATATCAGAATACACGAATGATATTATAATATAACTTGACATTAACTGAGAAAAGAAGAAAATATTTGCTGTGACTTTCAACTCGACATTTATATACATGCATATCGATGAAATTATTGTCAATTACTTAAAAATAGGTGTTTTTCCATTCTTCTGTCCACACGATATTAGCATGGAGAAAAGGACACCACAGAGTCTGACACATTTGTTTCATATTTAGATATTATACCCGAAAAATACGTTACTGATAATCTAATGATAATTTAACAACAAAGCTTTATAATAAACGTAAACTTTTCAAACGTCAACCTCCCCTATTTATGCAACAATACACCTTCTTCACCTGCCTTCAAGGTTGATTCGATACGCAAGAGCATGCTCTACGTATAAAAAAAATTCTAAATCGAGGTTAAATTCTTATTCGTTCTAAGGTCGATACAATGATTTTGCCACCAAATACAATATTTCATTAGTCATAACACTGACTGATGTTTTTCATACTAATTGTTAGGCCACTCTTTGCGCACCGAATTGTCGACGGATTTCTACGTTATTTCCCGATCATGACAAGGAACACTCCGGGCTTGTGACCGATCGGAAGGGGATGCTCACACCTCCATAGCATCTGACCCCATCTCTGATAATTTAGAGGTCCGTGCTTGCTCTCATCCTGATTTGTTTTCATGTTTTATGGACTTTTGATATTGAATATAAGATTGTTCGTTATCTAAATATATTTCACTGCATATACTACAATATTATATTATGTAATTTTTTATCGCGTATTTTACTATTTTTATTATTACAGAAAATTTTATCAAAAGCAAAAAAAAAAAAAAACAAAAACAAAAAAACGTATATAACATTACATGAATTACTTGATAACATTAGGTTAAAAACAGTGATGACATTATTCTGAGAATAGGAAAAAAAGGTTTTTAATATTCATAAAAATGGATCATAGATGATACATAGATGACTCATCTATAATCATGACCAATAATCTTTTAATAAAATACATGTATAAACTTATAAAACATGAAAATGTTTTTTAGCTTATCTTTCTCCCAAGAAATATTGAGAGAATAACTTTATGAAGGTTCGATACCTTTAAATAATATATAACATATCATATCTTGTCTTCAATTTTGGCTTGTTAGGTAAGCATATGATTATTCCACAAACTGGAAAAGTACTGAAGATTATTTCTATAGGTCAAAAACTGATCAATAACTGTACAAAACTTTCCCTTAGAATGCATTTTTAGTCTTTATTTTTCTCGGGATGGAGATGTTATTATGCAACAAATAAAATCAATCAGAGAAAATAAAACATCAATTCACATACATGTATACAGCTGTATAGCTGTTGAATTTTCTATTTTGTTTTCCTTGACAATTTGTTTCCCCAATTTTGTAATAGCACAATTCTAGCATCACAAATTCAAAAAATAAAAATGCTTGCGTGAGAAGAGAATAATATTTCCCTGTCCGACCCTGAGAGCTAAGATGAAGACCAAATATTCACTGGGTGTATACTTGTTTATTTGACAACTTGAGTTCAGGAGTCCAACTAATTTATATCCTAGATGAAATATATTTTATCACCCTCTTCTCAGATGGAGTTATTGTGAAGATACCATGAGGTCAATCCTGGGGTGGAGTTTCAATGAACTTAAATGAAGTAAGCACGAAATCACAACCTTATTTCTTGCTGTACAGATATATTTTTGTCCTTTTGATCTCGCAAGGGGCTAGAGAGCAACGACTTTGTATTTCTACTTTATTTTCTCCTTAAGATTCAAGGAGTGAACATTTTGTCCTCAAACATTAAAACATTATTTCTTATACTACCGGGTATATAGTTTGTGGGCGAATGAGTGTGGAGTCTATCAATACTTTCAAGAGATACCAATTAATTTTCCAGTTAATCTGTTTGCTGTTCAGTGTTGAAATATTTCATGCTTTCTTGCTGATGCCACTCAAAGGTATGCAAAACAATCACGTGTCAAGCACTCTAATGGCTCGTGAAATTGACAAGCTGTTAACATACATCGATACAAAATTTGGAGCTTGGTAAAAAATGTGCTAAAACGTGTAACTATGTATTGCTGACTGAAGTTTTTAACTTTGGAATTAAAGTACAAAGCACATAAAAAGAGAAAAGAATTATGATTACTAGTGTATAGAATATAGAATGAAAATAAAGAAAATGTGACATGTATATAATTTAAAACAACATTTTAATAGAATTTTATTGTCAGAAAATCAGCGGTGCAATCAGTTATTGCATGTGATATTTTGTAACTGTAATATGCACATTTCTGTCTAGTTTGGAGTAAAATGCTAATAGTTGGAAGATAGGTTTTGGAAATATTTAAAATATTTAACAAAAATAATGGTATATATGTATATGATTTTATTTTGTTAATTGGATTCTAATAGTATTTTCACAATGTTAGATAAGTATTGTATAAAAATTCTAAAATTTATCACGTGCATGCAAGTCTGAAAGGAAAAAGTAATAGTATGTACCATTATGTCACAGGTGTATCAAATATATTATCAGATGTCGAAACCTGATCCTTTTCCGAAAGATGTAAAGAAAAATAGATAAAAAGAAAAGAAAAAGAAGTCCTTATCGTATGAAAGACTTACGTATATCATTTCATAGATGGGCAGACAAAATATATGACTGTACATTTTTTGCATGTTTTGATATATATCTTTAACGAGTTTTTTTTGTTCACTTGAAGGTTTTATTTGTTAAAAAAGTTTTAGTCTATAAACAGAAAGATAATAAAAATCGGTGAAGTAAATGAAAAATGGAAAATTTATTATTCACTTATATGATAAAAGTAGGAAAAGGACATTTTCTTCATCCTTAGAAAAACAGTACATGCATTAAATTAGAAGTTAAGAAATAAGTTTTGAAATAAGACAAAAATAACAACGATTGAAGTGCACTTGTATAATGTCACCGAGATCAAAACTTTCAATTTTTTTTTATCATATAGAGTACATTTTCTTTTACAGATATAAAATAATTTTTCAGTAAAATCCTTGAAATATTCTATTCACTCTGACTGAATGACAGAACACCACATGCTTATACAAACGTGTCATGCATTGTCCACATCCGTGAAATCGAACGGGTCATTAACATGCATAGCGAGACGAGAAAGCCAACGACAACATACCTAAGATTTCTGGGGTATGAATGTCAGCCCATAATTGAGTCATCAACATGTCTAAAACAACCAGATATTGAAGAATATTTTGTCTAAATCATCGATCATTGGAGAAAATATTCATTAATCATTTCATTATAACTATAATGAGTTAAAAAAGATTTATTTATAAACAAATGCCCTGTACATAATTCATTTTCATTTCAAAATGTAATTGAGTATCTCTTTGTTTATCTATATTTAAAAGATTTATCAGTGGTAACATGATTTTTTTTCTTATGTCTTCCGCATGTGCTTTGCAATACGTTCGCTTAAAAGCTTTTCTTGAGACTTAATTTGCATAAAATTGCATAAGCTTTATTTTTAGCTGAAGAAAAACTTTTTAGCTGACTGGTCAGAATTATCATCTATTCTATTAATTTAAACTAATTAACTTCTTACGCACGATTGTTAATTTTCCTTTAACTGATATAGATAGTAAGATAATTAAACAATAAAAAGGCAATACTTTTGTAAAACAATTTGTACAACTGTTATTTGATATTAATTTTTTCCTTTTGTTTTTGATCCACATAAATCGTTGCCATATAATTTATTTTCATATGGTACTTGATCAGAAGTTTCCTTTGAAAAACCCCGTAAAAATGTTTAAAAAAGATTTAATTTTATTATTTTCACTCGAATTCTCATAGGACAATCTAAAGAAACGTTCAGTTGACAACATATACATTTACCTGCGTATCATTTTTCTAGGCTTTATAAAGCATACCTAAAATCTGTACCCTGATATATACAAATTATTTCAAATAGGATGATAAAATTATAATTCTATATAAAATTTATTGGCAACCTGCCACAAAGAAATATGGGACGCATATAATTTTTTTTAACGTGAACAATTTTTGTTATCACTGAAAGTATTAAAATTTGTTTAAAATTTCTGTTTTGGCAATAAATCATATTATTATTTTTTTTTTTAGAATTCTCAGTAAAATATGCTTTTTATCCTACAGCATATGTAAATTAGATTCTTACTTGATAAAGTTGATATAGTCTTACATTTTTTATTTCTGCGAAAAATGACAAAAGCAAAAATCGAGTGCTCCTCTGTTTTCAGAATTGCAAAACAAGTGCATTTTTGCTATATCATAAACTTTTTATATATGAAAGCAACATTTTTCAGTTGTTGTCATTTGGCTTCTTACCAAATTGTAGCTTTTCATATTAAATATAACTTCTATTTCTGTATTATCACTAGATCGCATTTTAAAAAATGATATTTTGATACCAATTGTTCTATCTTGAATTTTAATATTAAATTATACCATGGTACCTTATCTTGCCTCTCAATTTTTATTGCATGTTTTCTTTATTTGTGAAACAATCACTGTTCGTTGACTTTTTTCAATTTTTATCTGAAGGACTTAAAATGTAAAATTTTAATTCAATCAAAATATTTATCAAAACCCATCTCATTGTGATTTTATTGTTTTAATCCTTCGAAGAATGATATTGGCAAGGTATGAATGCCCTCATTGTAATGTAGTGCGTGAAATAAACACTGAAAAGAGAATGAAGATTCATTTCAGAGAAGTTTTAAAAAGAGAGCGGTTGACTAAAATTGCTTCAAGACTATATAGTCTTTCATTTTTATATGAATGATTGAAAACTTAATAGTTTAATTTGATTAAAAAAACTAATAAAAACCCATTTCATTTTGATATAATTGTTTCTAGCCTTCGAAGAATTATGATGGCAATGTATGGATGCTTTTAAATTCATCTATTGCTCATTAAATCAAGCGCGTGAAATAAACACTTGAAAGGGAAAGAAGTTTTAAAAAGTGAACAAATGACTAAAATTGCTCCAAGACTATACGGTATATTTTGATATTAATCCCCCTATAAAAAATGAACTGGACAGATGATATACACTGTCCCTAAACATCTGACTCAGCAATAGATATAATTTATCTGAGTAACGTGAATAGCAAACAACCCAAAGGAGACATATAGACAAGGTAATTAATAATGGTGAAATGAAAGGAATTTTGGCTACAGATCAAAACATCAAGAAATTTTAGAATACCGGGACGAGGGTCAAGTATACTTACTTACGTAAATATAAATACATCTATATCAACTTACTGTCAGAGGATGACTATTGTTATATAAAAAAGAAAGTAAAGAATGTGTCATCATCATTATTTAGATAAAAAAGTATTTAAAAGATTAGGTTTATCCTTTCATACGAAATCTCAGAAACTTGAATAGAATAATTTAAAGTGTTTTAGATAAGGAAGATATCTTTACTGAACAATCTGCTAAAAAGTATTGTTTTCCTGGTTAATGCATCATTATGAAAATAACACAACTATGAACATCTGTGAAGTAACATTTAAAATTTCCTCAATGATGTAAAATTGGTATAGATAAGGTAAACCAAAATCTATATGATGAAGTTGGGAAATAATCAGTATAAAAGAAAATAAACCCGAGACCACACATGTTTCATAAAAGTGTAAATATTGCTGGTTAATTTCAGGGAGAATTTTAGAATGCATTTTCACGTTTATAATTTTTGAAAGCCACAATTATCTTGTATAAATATGATTTATGAAAAAGAAAAAAAGACTACAAATTAAGAAAAGTCGTTTTTATTTAAATATAATATAGCAATTATGTTACAGTTTTGCAACTTAAAGAATAGGGAGGTATCATGTTCAGTTTTTGCCATGGCCCATTGCTCTGAGAAATAGGAGAAAATGTTTACAATGCCATGATCTGGTACACCTATACGACATAGAAGCTGGAAATATTGTAACATAGACAGTGCTATGAATGATGAAAAACATTTTATTGCTATGTTTATTTATTGCCAGAGGCAAATTTTTTAAAGAAAGTTCTAATACATTTAGTGTAAATCTCAAGTAATGGAAATTTATTATAAGGAGTTACTATGTCTATAATGTGCAAAAGAAAGTTAATATTCAAATGAAATATACAATTGCTTTATATTGTATTTATTATTGCATTATTCAATTGAGAAATAAGGATTAACATTTTTTAATTGTGAAAAGCACTATAATTTAAGTTAATTGTTTTTGTCTTTGGGGAAAGATGCAAATATTTTATATGCAATTTCCAAAATTGTCAACTAATTTTTAATTTTTGGCATGTGGTATTTGCCCTTACTTTTTATACTAATTCATATACAGTACGTAAGGCAAAAATGATTCATTTAATAAATCCTTGATACACAAACGTATCTAAGATAAATGTATTTGTTAATTTTGATCATTTAGAATTCTGTTATTTAGAAAATATTAAACATGCAATATGTTCTTTGTTGTGTTTAATATTCACTAATGCCACAAAAAGAATTACTAGCATATATAACTGAAAATAAATTCGGTTTTGTACATTATAAATTTTCCAATGCATGAAGTTTTATTCATGCTATTTTGTATATACACCAAATCTAGTACAATTTCATTTCAAGACAAAGTTCTATATATGACATTCTAAAGTCATGTCTTCGGATGAATAATTGGTCTTTTTTATTTTGTGTTGGTTGTGTTTTATATCCTAAATAAAAGATACTGAAGAATCTTCTTAATTTCATTCATTTGAATAATTTTGGAAGACTGTATGTTGTGTCTATAAACAAACATTACTGCAGACATAGAATCTAAAATAAATCAGAGGCATTTACAGGAGTAATTCTGACTTGCTCAGTGTTTTCCACATCGATACTCTTTTCTTACTTTGTTTGAAAGAAATCTAGTCTTTAAAGGCACCTCGTCTGAAAGTGCATTTCATTTGTTTCACAGTCAACAGCTGACTCACACGTGTATATAATGGTGGTATTATTTACGGTATTGTTTACAATCTAAATATATTCCACCTGTTTTTGTAATCAATCTTTTTATATTGGACGAATTTTAACTTAATTTCCTCTGATATTTTAGCCGCCATCAACCTCTCTCCTTCCTACATTCTTTTAAATTTTGCAACACCATTGCATTTTATAATTTTATTTCATATTTGATCTTAAATCAACCATAAATTACTTTATTGCTAGCCTATAGTTTTTAAATAAATTACAAAATTTCATTTATTGACAACACATTGGCATTAAGTGAATATAAAATAACATCTTCTAAGTAGGTTTTGGTGAACTATGATCGTAAATCAATTGTTTGTTTTGTGGCTTTTCTTTAGCTTTTCCATCTGTTCAATGTTTTAATGTCTTTGATGCTATCTCTTCATTCATATTTATTTTGATGTCAGATAATGATTTTTTGACTTCTGAGAGTCTCAGAGGGTTAAAAAAAATCTGATATGGTTTTTACTGATATTAATATTTTAGGAGTCTTTAAAAATCAACAACAGAATACAAATACATTTCGAATTCCTCATTAATAAGATCCTCTCCATTCTTCCTATTTTTATAACCCTGTAAAAAAGAAAGCATTGCCTCATGAAATTAAAGCATTTTTTTGTTTCATTAACGTCAAAAAGAAGAGTGATTTAAATAAAAATTAAATATTTATCTATATTCCGCGACATGTGCATTGTTCAAAAGGTTATTTTGTATAAAACCAGTGGGTATTTGATTTCTTAAAAAAAAGTTTTCTTTGTCCTCAGCTGACATCATCAATGAAATGTTGTGCTCGACACAAATAAGGGCAGCTCGTGTGACGATAATTTGAAGAGATCAAATAACACCAAGTGCAGCTAGCTTGGGTAAAGTTAGGTCTAGGTCTTCTTAATTTTGCATTTAACTTGATTATAGATAAATTTTGATAAGTTTTTACTATTGATATTTTTTAAAATTAAAATAGGATAATTTAGTATATATCCCTATAAAGCTTGTCAAATTTAGTGTAGGTATAAGTTATCTCCCTTAGAACACCTGACACGTGTTCAAGATTGTTAATCCCTGAAAGTTATATTTTTGATAGCGTTTTTCCTTTTTTCCCTTTTTAACAGGCAGAAAACATCTCTATTCAAGAAGTGTCAGTTAGAATTTAACACCTGTGATGCTACTGGATATTAAGAATGAGTCGAAAAACTCAGTACATTAATGTAACAAAAGGGGGCACGAACCTGAGTCAGCGCTACCCAGCTTGAGCTATGCTGATTATTTGGGAGAAAAAATTCTTTTATAATAAAAAAGCAATCTAGTAGAATAGAGTTTCACAAATGCAAATTAATAATGAAAGTTAACCATTTCAAAATTTCATATCAACAACAGCAAAAGTATGAAACTAAGCGAGTTTGTAGTTTATAATACTTCAATGGTAAAACGTTACAAGAAAAATGCACAGGTGCAAGGACAAGATGAATCAAGTAGGACTGATGTTATCCAAATGCTAGCTATTTGTATTCCATATATTTTTGTGCTTAATCTGAAAAAAAAATAAATCAATATAATGTTTATCAATGTATCTAGTTAAAGTGTTTCAACCATTTAAAGGTTGTATATGCTCTTAATTCTTCAGATACTAAAAAGGGCAGTAAATGCACTGGAAATAATATTTTAGATGTTTATCAAATACAGATATTCATCTGGAAGAGAAAACGTCATCTGTTGGATATATATGATAAAATTGTATGGTATTCATCTTGTTATCATGAATTTATAATCAATAATAATACATTTCAACATTATTATTAACCATATGTTTGATCCATTAAGAGAAGAGAACGAAAAAATTGACAGGTATACAGCGAATTAATAGGAATACAATAGTTCATCTATAAACGTGACCGATTTCATGGGTCATTAGATTTTTATATTTTTGTTTTCCCTACCTCTATTAATGATGGAACCAGATTATATCAAACAGTTAAACTGTTATGTATCGTAAAAGACCGTAATTGCAATAGTGGACAAGCAAATTGAGATTTTCTGTATGATGAGACGATGATTGAGATGGGTTGAAAATATCTTTTTGCCGTCAATATAATGATCTTATCAGCAGATATATTCTACAATTAAATCAAATACCGGGGTACTTGCCGGCGTTTTCGTTATCAGTTACAAAGTTTGTTAAATAAATTGTCTACTGATATTTTCGACATTTCCTGGTCATAACAAGAAGCACACGACGGTTGTGACGGGTCGGCAGGGGATACTCCTCCATGGCACCTGATCCCACATCTGATGTTTTGCATAAATGAAAATAAATGAAAGTAATTGGTCGTTATTGCTGATTTTGTGTTGCCTAGGAAGATTTCTACAGTTCTGTATATTTAGTCTATGGGATAGTAAGAACAGTTTATCTCAATTATGATCACGTCTATACTGAGAATACTTTCCGTATGATGTCTCATGCACAATGTACAAACTTAAAGAACTAATTCAATAGAATAAAGCAACTGAACTTGCTTTTTAAGAAAGGATCTTTACATCTCACAGTATAATCGTTTACAAATATTGTTATCGTCTTAAATTCAAAATGCATGTTGATTTATTTAAACAATTCTAGCTAAGAAATGGTTCAAATATTTAAATAATGTTTTCATAATCTTAAAAATATTTTTAACTCTTTAACTGTGCGATTAAAGAAGTAGTATAATCAAAATCAATATAGTATCATTAAGCTTTTCCTTCAATTCAAATATTATACAGTGTAATAACATTCAATTTAGTTCATTAACGCACCTATTTTTAAAACTTCTTTATTCATTTGATTTGAATCTCCAAACTCTACAATTTCCTTCCCTCATGACATAAAGAAATGTTACAAACAATTATCTTTCATTACGAATTTTTAACAAGGAAAACTTATCAAAGAGGGCATTTATATAAGAGACTGAAGCATTATTTTCTCTGTTTTTCAATTTCTTGTTTTATACGTTTAATTCTAATTTTTAATGTGAAAATAATGAATTCATAATAATTTAAAGATTAGTCACACGTTTCAAAATAGGTATTTTTTCCCAAATGACTGGTCTTTTCAGTCACGTATTTCTATATTATCTGATTCCCCAATTGCTTTAATGTGTCTTTTTATCAAGCTTTTCAACAGACGGCAGTTAGACCATTACCGGTTTAGGAATTATATTTTTGCGCATGATCAGTGGTAGGTACGGATGTTGATTACATTATTGATGACCTTGTCGGTAATTTTCCAATTAAAATGTTAAGTTACTTCATAAAACAAATATTTATTTTTCATGGCAGCTTTAAGGATTATTGTGAAAGGGAGGAAATTACAACTTAACAACTTTGCCACTAATGACTATGGATTAATGTCAAAGTTTTAAAGTTAAGAAATATCGAATTAGATCCTTTTGTCACCTGTTCCAAAAGGATAAGATCAAAATTTATGTTATTGGTGTTAAAATATCATTGATCTTACATTTTTGGAAAACCAAGTGCATATAAAATTATTATATCTTAAACTTCTATATCAAATATTGTCACTGTTCAAACGTTTGGATTAACATCTTATAATTAATAGAAATAATTAAGATATGTAAAAAGTATCATTTAAATATCATGTATACGTAGAAACTTTTTTGCATTGGAAAGAAGATCTTTTTATGAGCTGCTGGGTGAACATGATTTGCACAATGTACTCCTTATTATACATACAAAGTGCAAAGTAAATTTTAAGAAAATAAATAAATAAAAATAAATAAATCACAAAACATTTACTTGAACGGATATCCTTCATTTCAAATCCATTCTTTGAAATCCAGAAGTAAGATTTTTATATCCATTTTGACAAAAGCATGTTCTATCCCAAAGAAGTAAATACATGATATATTGTAAAATAAAACTTAACAATCATTCAGCGTCCAAAATTTAAGGAGAAATGCCAGTTATTAAAAAAGATGAAGTCCATTGACCTATCATATTCAACCGCTATTAAACATGCAAGAGTCAGCTGGTGGAAGGATTATTCACCCCCCATTGACTGGTCATTCTCTCATGGGATGATGGTCTAATCGAAATACCACGTGATAGAGGCAAGAGTGAAATGTCAAAATGACCTTTTTTGTATCAAAGAAGGAAATGACAAAGTTTTCATGAAATTCAATCTATGACGTAAAACTTAATCAATGTTAGACATTGTGAATGCATTTTATTTAAATATAAAGTGGGGAATTTGAACGAAAATCAACATTGTTGGTTTTGGAATGCAAACATGCAGGTACCGTGACCTTTACCAATCATATCTGATCATCATCTAAAAGGCTTTACCTGAAAGGCAAAATCAAAATTTCAATATCCGTAAAAATAAAATTACAATCACAGTTTTTCATGACCCTCTTCTTTAAAAAAAAAACCCCAAAAGGATACGTTGTAAATTTGTTTGATATATAATTATTTGGCAACTTTTAGTATTTATAACTTTGTTAACACTTTTGAATTCCTGTAGCATTAACTTGTCTGCCAGTAGTCTGTCTCGGTTAAAAAAAAATGATCAGTTGTCACATAAATTAATTATCTGGTGGACCTTGTAGTCAGCAAAACATCAAAATGCAAAACAGATATGGACAATTCTGTGGATTTTTGAATGGAAGTAGCTATGGATGATATTTAAACAGTTGTCAGAATGTTCATTTTAGGGTTATTACAAGGAGAGTTTCTTCTTCTCGTGTAGGAATAAGGAATTATAATAATATAATAATAATAATAATATTGATTGTGAAATAACATGCAAGAGCTGAGCAAAGACAGACCTCTTAAACATCAGTGGTTGGATCAGGTGCTATAGAGGAGTGAGCATCCCCTGCCGACCGGTCACATCCGCCGTGTGCTCCTTGTCATGATCGGGAAATAACGAAAAATCTGTTGGCAATTCAGTTTGTAAATAATGACCGAACAATTAGTTTGAAAAACGTCAGTCAGCATTTAAAGAGACACTTTGACGCACAAAGGGGAAAATCGATAAATGTAGAGTTTTGTTTGACCCGTGTAAATTTTGTTGAATTCTTAAAAGTATTAGGTTTAAGAAAATTACAGGATTACGAACCTAAAATTTCTATTTTTATGGAGAAAAAACAATTCAATATGCCCAATAAAGAGAATATTGAAAAATACCCTGGTACTTCTTCCTCCCTATTGTACGCGTGCGCAGCAAAGTTGAATACGTTTCCAGAGTAACCATGGTCTCAGGTATCCACGAATGAATGTAAGTAGACAAAAAATTGTATGTAATCTTTTTTAAAAAGTTGTTAGAACATATTACTCACCTTTGCATGCTCCAGTTGAATGAAGTTTGAGCTAAAAATAAAAGTAGCGTGACCTTGACATACGAAACGAAACGGTAGATACAACCTTTGTTTTTCCGGCAGTTTGTCATATCTTCGCTTTATACTCATAATTTTTATAAGTTTTTCTCTGTATGAAACATATCTCTGTAAAGAAAGACATGATTTTGACCCATTGTGTTGTTTTAATGAAACTTTAGATTGTATTTGACGAGACTGCTGATGTTCGTGTTTCATCAATTTGTTTGTAAATTTTTAACTTAACTCACGCTTTCTTTCATGTATGTAGAGCATATTCTTGCCTATTGAATCAACTGAGAGATGTTAACCCCATACGCAGGTGATAAAGGATTATGGTAAGTTGACCACTGAATAGCTAAAATCACCACGTTTATATATACTAAGGCTTTGTTGTTATATTACAATTATTGTTTTTTTCTAATCAGATATCCAAATATGAAACAGATGTACCAGAGTCTGTAATATCTTTCATTTCAAGCTCAACGGAATATATCGTATCAATATAAGAGCGGGAAAAAGTAATTGTTGGTTGACAATACGTCGTCGATAGATCTAAATGCCGAAGATCACTGCAATTTTATCATTTAGTTGTTTGTTTGCCATCAATGTCTTTCACTATGAAATATCTACTTCAAAGAGATGTGACATATCTCTGGTATTCTTAAATTCCGTGTTCAATGCGATATATTGTATTATCGTGCGATTGCAATTGAATATTGATAATTTATTATGGCCAACGATGAACTTTAATTTTGTTTCCTAGGGAGATGATTTTTTCATGTAGAAAGTTTTTCATTCTCCAATTAAGTCTGTGTATGAATAAATTATGACCAAAAACAAGTCTGTTTGTTTAGAGTAAAATATTGAAATATCAAACAGAACTAGTACATGAAATATTGATTAATTTCATCAACTTTTTAAGTATGTAGTACATAAAGCTGTATACAGGTAAATAAACTCTTTCTTAATGGTTTGATGATATAGAATAAAACAATTTAAATTGTATTAAAGAAAAAAAAGTGAAGAACATTTGTTTAGTTTTAAACGTTCATAGATTCTAAATTGTGAAAAAAGTAGATATGTGTAAAAATTCATTCTTTCACATTTTACATTATTTATTTTTATTAATTTTTAACGCATTTCAACACAATTTTTAAAAAAAAATTAAGATACTGCCTTTGTAATTAAAAAATCAACAACTATATGAAAGTTTTCTTGAAATGTATTCATAAGGAAAATTGCTGCGTAAGAGATAATTTACAAATAGAAAGTTTAATGAAGAAAAAGATGCAAAGATGTAATAGTAACTGAACGCGTTTAGTAACAAAGAAAACTAAAAATATAGTAACATTACATTTTCACTTTGTAGGCGAACACTTAATTTCCTTGAAAAATCATTTTAAATGATATCATCTTCATAAAATTATCTGTTTCTTTGAACAGTGGTGTTAAATGCTTGTAATATAGAAGTCAATTGAAAAGATGCCACTGATAAATCAATTCAAACACCTACCTAAAACAGAGCTTTTAACATGAAATGTACCAATCAATTTAAAGCTTGGATTATAATTCCATTAAGTTTATCGTATCTGGACATGAAAGTCCCCTCGGTGTCGAAGTTCAGCAGATGAGCAGTGGGTTTTATGTGTGTTTAATCCCCACAAACGACCAAGGTTATCCCAAACAAATGTTATACGTTATACAGCTTTACTCCAGCCTTTCAAGAAGATACAATATCTATCCAATACTCAAGAACAGTGCATTTAACGGGATTACTTGCATAAATCTATTAATCCTTCTCAATTACATGCATTACTTTGGAAAATTAAATAAAATACAACAGATGCTCTGACAAAGAAAACTTGATTCTTGTTTCAGATTTTAATGAAATGGTTTTGGCTTTTGTGATAAAGCTTTAACAAGAAATCAACGCAAAGAGAAACCGGATGGAGTCTCTGTGTAATTCATGTTGTATAACAAAGTAAGAATGCAAAATAAATATGCAAAATATCTTCTTTATTTGTATACTACATGTAAGGTATCTATAAATTTTTGAATTTTAAGAAAAGAAACCTGCCTATTTAATGACAAAACACGAATAAAGTATATCTACAGTATTACATGCCTGACTATGTTCTATTCCTTAATTTCATTTTTATGTTAGACTTTCACGCTCACATCTTTTATGAATTTAAGTTGACAAAATTATCATTTTTATAAACAAAGTTTACAATTCTCTAACTGTTCATGGTGATAAATCAACTCCTCACACAACATAATACGATTCATTCACGTGACATAAGTCAAGTTCATTTTCTTTTAAAATTTACATTCATACCATATTAGGCTATTTCTATTTCAAGAAACTATTTTGGTTTTATTTAATAATATTTTGTCACAGTTATACATTTACAGGTATAAAGTATATAGCTAAAATGATTTCAATTTCGACATTCCAACCCACAAACATATGTAATTATGTTTTTACTCTAAGAAAAAAAATCTATGCTCATAAATAATTTACTAATGTTCATAAAATCTTTTAAAAATACTTTGGTTCATGTCTATCTTTAAACAGCTCAAAGGATATATGCTCATTACACTATCAATTAATTCATTAAAAAAGACAATTTTGTGTTTCCCTTTATATCATTTTACCTTCAAAAAATTAATCAATATTAAAAATATATATATTGTTAGCGTCTAAACGGCCTAGGTATTCAGAAGATTATTAATAAATTAAAATACTCGGATTGTAAAACAAATTTTCGATGGCATCTCAATATATGAAGATTTGAAATGATCTTTAAGAATGCAAATTATTGATTATTTTTTATAATGTCATGATCAAATTGATCTCTCCTTAACAGACTTATACATTTTTTAATAATCTTGTAATATTTTTAAACACTGCATAGTTTCTTAATTTGAAAACCCTGGTAAACATATAAATGTTTTCTAAAAAAACCAAAGCGTAGTTTCTAAAGCCATTACCAATTAAGGTAGCATTTGTTTCTTGTGAAATATTATAAATGTATATGTATAAAAATGTAATCAAAACAAACAAATTAAAATGTCAAGATGAAAACAAAATAAAATAAACAATCATATATATATTCAAAGAATTGTGGTTCCCTGCTTTTGGTGTCTCAGTGAAAGGGTTGACATTATTTATGGCATATTTTGTCAAATATGAAAGCCCTATCGTATATATGTCATTCGAGAATAATCATGAAAGTTAATAATTTTGAAAATTAGGTCAAACTTAAAGTTTAGGTCATGGAATCTAAAATCAAAACATTCTCAGAAACATCTTGTCACAGATAATGCACATTATTTCAAATCGGAATGTCCCATCTCTTCTAAATTAAAAGTTATGGCCAGGGTTAAAGTTTTTTGCATAAGGCTGACGGACAGACAGCCAAATGAAATTTAATGTTTCCTCACCTCCGCAAAAAGCCGGGAGAAAGGCATAAAATGAACGCGTTTTAAAGAGAATGATTCGAAAATA
Source organism: Saccostrea glomerata (assembly GCA_003671525.1). Taxonomy (NCBI): domain Eukaryota; kingdom Metazoa; phylum Mollusca; class Bivalvia; order Ostreida; family Ostreidae; genus Saccostrea; species Saccostrea glomerata. Next base: position 915,470 of record PRKT01000056.1, on the reverse strand, counting down.
TATTTTCGTTCATAGATTAACCCAATTCATTTTGTTTTCTTGATTGGTTTTCTTTCTATCTCTATTGACACACTTGTCGTTTAAGAATATGTCAGAGCGTGCGAACAGCTTAGGGCACTTTGTACCTAACCATAACAAGTAACTTAGTACATTGTTATCACACCCAAGTAAAGCTTACCACCTTATCGACAGATTTGTCATATATATTGTACAACCTATGGTATAATTATAACATCAATTAACTGAGATTACTTAAGTGCATTTGAAAAAGAATATTTTAATTGTAATATTATAAGTAAAATATATTTTCCCGATTTCGTAAAAATTGCTTTCAACTATGTTTGACTGAAACATCGAAACATAATTTTTTTTGTAAATTTTTTGTGGATACGCGCACATGAAACGATCAGTTCACGTGATTTTACGCTAATATTCTCTCACACGATATCACGGATAAGTACTTCTTTGTAATATTAATAAAATCTCTAAGTAGTAAAATACGAATTGAAAGATTAGTGGGTCAGATATATCTAAAACAACCATGCACAAATCTACAAATTATCAATTCAAACTTTCACTGAAACAAGTACGTTTTTTCCATTCACAATGGAACACAATATTTCATTAGAACAATTTTAAACTTTGAAAACATTGAAATTTGAAAACTCTTTCTTTTCATCTAACACATCAAGTATGCAATTGTACTTAAAATGAAAAAAAAACCTCTGCTGACGTTTGCTGTGATGAGCAAGGACACCAACATTGTATAATGATTTAGTTTTATTTGTAGCAATTAAATATTATTTAATAAAATATAATTATAGAGTAAAAACTCATAAAACTATTTCTCAGCATCAGTTCATCTGACGCTTAAGATCAGCGACAACCACTTTGTAAGACAGATGTAGTATATCTCAAAATGTCTTAAGTGTATTTATTCTACATCACAGGTAAAGTATCTTTCAAAAATATCATCATATATATCGTGTACTCTCTAAAAAAACAATGATTTATTTTGTACATGTCAGTGTAGATTTCTGTTCTGGTAAGTATATTTTATAAAGTAAAAATTGAATGGTTGTTTGTAGTATATATTATGTACATTTGCTTAAATTTCATTCTCGTAGAATAATAATCACTAATACAGATTCAATTACAAGTGTGTATAAAAAGTTTGTTTTCATCAAATATAACAATACCTTCTTGATTTTCCTTTCCAAAGTATTATCATACAAGTACTTCGAGGATATCTTCATGCTACTTACTTATTCCTTTTTTCTTAATTTTAGCTTCCGAAATATTTATGAGATATTCTTAAGGTCATTGGGTTCTCTCTGAAGTTGATTGCAGTAAGAGCGATGTAAAGCACTAAAAATTGATTTCAAACGGCGTCAGACTAGAGTTATGACCTTTCTTGTCAGGGTCGTAGACGAGAAAAAATGAAATAAAACAAATCTGTCAATTCCTCCTAAAATATTAACTTCAAGGCTCAATCTCTGTAGGGTTTTTGTTGGGGATTCCTTGATCTTTGTTTCTAAGGCTTTGCCTAAAATATGCAACTAAAAAATTAGTAATTTTTTTTTCATATTTTGGCTACAAATTTGACCACAAATAACGTATAATTTGGCGCAATTGAGATCATGACAAGTCATTACTTCTTTACTGTTGAGTATTTTTTTTCTTCATACATCTATGACGAATACAATGAAAATTGAATGTTTCAACGAAGGGTAAAAAGATCAAAACACGTGTATTCCTTACTTTTAATCAAAGATTGAGCTTGGCAGCTAGTATGTAAAATGTTAAAACTTATACAAACGAAAGGAATGTCATTTAAATGATGACTGAAACTTATTGAAGAAAGTCAGATGTATTTGACACAGATCCTTCGTGCACCAGTACTGAATAAGTGCACAGAAATGCTTCAGAATATAGTTTAGGTAATTGCTCATTTACTACTTTTCTATCTTGTCTCCTAAATGGTCCAATGCTTTGAAACTTTATTATTTCATCTTTCATTTATTTTTATTATGAATAAATTTCGAATAAATGTTCCATAAAATATCCAGGTATACATAGAAATAAAAAGTTCGAAATCGTAAAGCATACAAGAAGAATAAAATTTAAAAATCATGATTCGTAAAATATGATCCTTTAGTTCAATTACGATAAATAAGAGATGGTGATTCTTTTTCAAATAAACAGATAAAAATATTTGGGTTGCAGAAATTTTGCACCAAACAAATTTGGAACTAGAATATTGTTTTGACACTCTTTTGTTGTGTGAAGTGTGCATGAATTTGTTGTCAGTAAGCAATATACATATATTTAGCCATCAACTATCTTTTACTGTAAAACAAATTTTTGATGTTATCATTTTGAGAGAAATACAAATCCAAATGTCTTCAAATCCACAAACCATATTTCTCTTTAGAAAATAAAAGAACATCATACAGGTCTTTTGATTCAGTGGATACTAGCATCAAGAACTTAAAACCTAGAATCAGTTGAGTTCAAAAAAACGAATTTATCGCCTTTTAAGTCTTTGCAAAATACAGATACAAGAAATGCTATCATTTAACACAAATCAAAAAGTAGAACATAAAAAATTGTCTCCTTCAGTGATCCCTTTCACTTTTACCTCTGATATGTTAAATGATTAAAAAATTCGTATGTCAAATTCTCGAGGAATGTTAACCATGTCAAAAATTCTGAACTATGTAGATATGCATATCATAATAAATAATCAAGATTTTTTTTTTTTAGAAATTCCTAAGCTTTAGAAAAAATTGACAATATCTGAGGATTTCGCTCTGCTAGCAATGTTCCCCAGCTGGTATGTTTTAAAGCCACATTTTGATTTTCATTATTTGTTATACTATTAAAGCTTCCTATGGAGACAAAATTTTATAGAATCGGGGAGAAACTTTTTCCCGACCTTCTTGTTATTTTAAACTTCAAATTTTAAGTTTTTATTATTTTTCTCTATAGAAATGGGATACTACTTGTCACTCTTATCAAAAAATAAAAAAAAAATCAATTAAGTTCCCATTACAAGCTTTTATAAAGGTAAACCTTATATTTTATGTACTTGTTATCAATTCATTTATAGTTTTCCACCTCATACATTCAAGTAGCTTTATTTCGTACTAAATGATAATATCGCCCTATATGAAAATCACATTTGCACTTTTTTATTGACGAAAAATTAATCTCACCACAAACATTTGATCTACATACTCTTAATTTACTTAGTTTTTTCCTCAATATAAACTAATAATCAAGCTTATTGGTATCATTGAAACCTGCTTTTTTAATAATATGAAAAGGAAATCTGAGATTTTCTTGTCTTGTGAACATCATCAAAATTACTAGTACTCTGTTGAAAATATCTCTTTTTCTATATAAAAGCACTAAAATGTTGATATCGAAAGAAGCTGAACTTCCTCAATGATTTTAATCATGTAGCTTATTATAGTCTTCCAAAAATATGGTAGATTTCCGTGTTACATAATGTTCTCCTTTATTAAACGGCGTGTTTCTGATTTCCTTAGATACAGGATCTCTTTAAAATGCTTTACACGAGAAGAAAGTACTTGCTGTGGTCTTCAACTTAACATTAACTAAATTGACGATGTTTACCAATAGTTATATTTGCATTCATATGTCAACTTAAAAAATCTCATTGATTCTGAAATCTCAGACACCTTGGACCTTCTCCTTGGCATCTGATCCCATGTATGATATTTCTGGAGTTTAGACAAATTAGACCTGTTCTCAGCACAAATGGTCATAGATAAGCAATTACAGATCCTTTTCGTTTATATATATTTTAAGATCTTCATTTCTTAAATCTTTTTATATTTCCAGTTTTTATAAGAACCAGGGGGCAATATCAACCAAAGCAATTTGCCATAGCAATATTTCAACCCTTTACAAAGAATGAAAATTTTTGGTTAATATTGATTCGTGGTATTAGTAAAACTTACGTATTGTAACTAAATACCCCCTCCCTCAATTTTGCTTAGCTTATCAAGGAAGGATATTTTATTTATATCTTGCATTTTCCTAGTTGTACTTTTCCAAAAGGAAGGCGTGGGTGCGAACATGCACGAGAAAGAATTTTTATGTCACGTGCTTTTCATTCAGAATTTGATATATTACTAATACATAAAAATGAAAAGAACGATGATAAATGTGGGCATATAGATTTAGAAAAATACGTTAAAACAAAATGATACAAGCATATCTCTATCTTTTGTCTCCTCTATCCGTGTAAGTGTGTTAATTAGAAGTCATGGCTTGAAATACAAAACACTTTTATATCTCAAGAGTTAAATAAATCATAAACAAAACATTAAAAATTTATTAATTTGAAAATCTATGATCTTTATTTTCTTATCTGACAATACGAGCATGTTAATAATTCACGTATTTTACATGAGAATAGAAAAACTGTAAAACAATCAGCAAGTATTAACGAAAATAAAATCCAACTTACTTAATACTTTGAAGACAATTCGATAAAACAGTTTGAATAATACAAGTTTATCAATCTTTAAGGACTTAGATGATACAAACAAAAAATGGATGCCTGGATTGGTATAAATTTCTTGGCCTAATTTTATTGCAAATGACGCAAATAATAAATTTCTGGAATATAAAGAAATTGTAAACCTTCTGTGATGTTCAAATGTCTGCCCTTCTTAAACCATCCTTATTAATCTATACAAATATTTTTCACTTTAAATTCTATTTTTGTGCAAATTTGAATAAAAAACTAAAAACTACGCGGTGAAAGTTATTCATTTTTCTAATTAAAACATGACCTAAGTTGTTATTTTCAAATTTTCTGACAAAAGTTTGTTTGTATCTTCTGTCCTTAAGGGAAAGAGTCATCTTTGGTTAATCAATAAAACAACTCTCCTTTTAATTTTCTCTAGGTTGAGAACTAATTGTAAAGGAAAATTTAAAAACGTGTTTAAAATAAAATTTACTATATATATCTAAGCTGATCCCAAGGAGAATTTTAAATCAGAGCAAAGGAGTGTCAGAAATGATTCGAAATATGTGCTCTATTAAGAACATTTTAATCAATGCTGTTTAAGCAAATAAAGCATTGCAATTTCATTCACATATCATGTCTATAAAACCATGCGTAAAATTTCACAAGATCTTAAGGACATAATCGCGCCGTAGTGGGCAATTATGTTCTCGATCCGGAGAAGAAAAGCATTCCATCCTATTCAAGTTTTTCCGTTGGTGTAGCAACAGGAAGGGCGTGCTTCAAACAGGACTTCCGGATTGTGTTATGTTTTACGCTACATGTTAAAAGTTTTACTATGATATTAAGGTTGTTCTTAATCTAGCAAATTCAGTGTGTCAAGATATAAAAGACTATACTTTTCATTGCACAATAAATCTGTCAAAAATATACACTCTCGTGCTATTTCATAAGAAACATACTAAATATCAGTATTTTTTTAGGAAGATAAAAAAACGTTTAAGAGCACAGCGTGTAAGTAACATAGGTAATCTGATCTAACAAATGTAATGTACAATTGTTATATATCTCCATATAACTTTCTAATGCAAATGTATGTTCAATTCAATTGCAGCATCATGTAATTTTCATACTAAATTCATCCTTTTATACCGAAACATACTTTTTTCCCAGTTTTCTGAAGAAAAAAAATGAAAGTAAAATTTACAAAAATAAAAAGATAATGTAAATATATTTTGCTTAGAAATAAAAGAATATTCATGCAACAGTCTAAAAATAAAATGAACTTATGCAAACCATTGCCTTAAACATTTGAGAAAAAAATATGGCAAATTAAAAATGTAATTTGTTCAAATAAGTAACATCTCATTTATGATATCAATACGATTTACATTTAATAAATTTTGATTACTTTTTCAGAAAAACTGACTGATGAATAATTAAATAATCAACAATGGATTTTGCTATTTCATAAATCATTAAACCACTTTATTTGTCTACACATCGTTGGGATTCTTATTTCTAAATAAATATTTTTGCACAGTTATTGTTGTATAGTAAGGTTGTCATATTAATGACGTACATATTACATTGTTTTAAACATGCATTGATGAACAAAATCAATCTTTCCATCCGTGCATCATAAGCGTATATTATCATAGCAATTATGCAAATAAAATCGTCAGTAAAAATTTATGAAATATTTTTCAGAACTGATTTTTAAAGACAACATCTAGATTAACTTTATCTAAAATTCTCAGTTTACCTATATTGAGAAAATATGGGTTTTTAAAATTTAAATCATGTTCTAACAAGTCATTCATTTATAGAATTTCTTAAATTCCTAGATCTGTTTATCACAGTCTTGAAAAAGAGACAACATCAAAAAGAGATAATTGTTACACTTTATCTCTTCATGCCTGAACTTGCTCTCGAGAAATAAAGGACAATTTTGAGTGCTCGTTCTTTAGGAGTAATACACAATGACCCACTTTGTTACGTCTGACCTTGATTCTATTTTTATTGCTTATTCAACATTGCAAAGAAATACATAAAGATGTGTAATTAAGAAAATTTAACAATTGAAAGTTTTTCGTAATACATGAAAGTGAAAGTTGACTTAATTTCATGAATACAGTTTCATATGATCCATAACATAAACATATGCAAGTCTAATTAAATATTATTTATCAATATGGATTTTACTTTAGTTGAAAGATTCTAACATTTTAACTACATTGGGCACATGTATTTTAAGATATACTTACCTATCAACATTATGTACATGCAATTTCTAAACATTAATAAAAAATCAAATAAATCTTATACCATTTCTAAGAAATCATTGAAAATGATTGTAAAAAAAATTATATAAGATTTTTTTTTAAATATTGTTTTAGTTGTATTTATATTTCCTTTTGGTAAATTTTAATTGAGAACGACAACAAATACTTACAATTTAAATTGATTTAAAACAAGTCATAACATGATTTACATTTGTTGTGCTTCAACTATTCTTATTGATATATAAGAATGAACGTGAAAGTAATTGGAAACTTAAAGTCGAAGGCATGTCTAAACTTGCACAAAACGTATGATTCTAACTTCCTTATTTGGTCGACCTCAATTTATGTATTTTCGTCTGGCACAAAGTCTATTTTTACTGCTTATCTAATATCGGATGAGTATACAACCTACATGGTATGTCATAGTAAAAAAAGCAAAATAATCAACTACACAGTTTATCAGCACTAATATTTACATCATGCATCCTTCGCAATTATTTTTAAAATTTCGCTGCTTTATATTTTCGTTCTTAAAGAAGATTTTTTCCTCTCTCTCTTTCCAATATCATAGTCTACCGGTATTCTATGCTAAGACATGGGTTCTTCAAGAAGTGCTAAATGGCACGTTGTCCAAAGATGTAAGGATTTTTCATGAACTTGAAGAAAAACGGAAGTTGCTTTTCCCTAACCACTTGAATGAAGCGTGCCTTCTGGTTATTTATTCAAAACTCAATTTTCTTAATTACAAACATATTTACATCACTTTGCAGAAGGGCAAAGGAAATTGACAAGAATCGGAACTTGAGATAAGTGTTGTAAACAGACATTTCAGATTTTAAAATCGTAACATGCTGGGACTTGTTTTACTATAAAGGACAGGAGTAAACCAAACGTATGTGTGTGTATCCAAGGCGTAACCAAGGTGTCAGAAGCGTGCAACACGTCAAAACACGATTTAAAGCTTATAAATAATCCCTGTTTCTACATAATTAAACATCTTGGCATGCTTGCTGAAGTGGCAAGACGAAATAAGACACGCATAAAACTTGTCCGGACTTGAATTAAAAATAATCGACGACGGTAGATATTTAAATCCTTCGAGGCTATAGGTAAAAAACCTTTACAGGAGTAGATCTGTTTCACGATATAACTGCCAACATTTATTTCCTGATAGAACGCTAAGATAAAGTTTTAAAAAGTCTAATTGTTCTATACCTGATTGTACAAAGTAATAAATTCATTAATTAAATAACTCGCAGGAAAGGTATGCATGGCGAATGGCTCAAAATGGCATTTACTTTACTAAGCATTTTGTACTTTACAAAGTTCATTCCAGTTTTGGCTTCCTATAGGTGTTTCTTAGATCCCTGCCCCAGACTTTTAATAGTAGCAAATAAGCTTTTTCAAAGCATATGTTTGGTTAGGTTCGATTTTGTGGATATAATTGTTTCTATCTTACAAATTGTAAATGAATGGGGCTTCCTTGAAATCACATCCCATTAGAATACAGATGGGAAAAAATTCTCATAGCCTTTTTAGAAAACACTATCCGCCCAACGGCAACAAAATTCTATAAATCTATGTTTAGCATATATGTCACAGTCAAGGTTACAAGTTCACTGACCTTGGTGTCTTATAAAGGAACTTATTTACTGGAGGATGTATACCAAATATGAAGTCTCTATCTCTTATAATTCAAAAGTTAAGGCAAAGTTTAAAAAAACTATATTTTAGCATAAAGGTCAGTAAAGGTCATCGACCTTGGTGTCATTTGAAAGAGAATAACTAGTGAAGTATTCATACTAATTGATTACTCATTCAAATTTATATGAATTTTCCATCTCTCTTGGTCCAAATATTTTGGCAAAAGTTCAAAAAAACTTTTTTCTAGCATCATGGTCACAGTCAAGGTCACAAGGTCGCTGACCGTGGTGTCTTTTGGAAGAACCTAATTAATGGATAATGCATACCATATATAAAGTATGTATCTCCTATAGTTCAAAAGTTAAGGCGAAACTTCGAGAACGCTATTTTTAGCATATAGGTCACAGTCAAGGTCATAAGGTCATTGACATTGGTGTCATTTGAAAGAGCTTATTTTATTTGAGTTAGAACATATTTTATTGCACTAAAAATATACAATGGGATTGAGCGTATTCAAGCTATAAAACTTAAATCGTCCTCAACGTACATGAAATATGATATCAAAACAGGTTGAATTATAGAAGTGCCCAGCAGTTTGTATAGAATAAATTACTAGTAACTTAAATTAACTTAAATCTGTGGAGTATTCATGCCAAATATGAAGTCTCCATCTCTCTTAGTTAAAATGTAATGGCGAAGGTTAAAGTTGACAACAGAGAGCTAGACAAACAGACAAACAGATAAACAGACAAACAGACAAGACAAAAACAATATACGCCTCGGATCTATCGATCCCGGTGCAAAAAAACCAACCAAATCTAAGTTTCCAACATTTACACATGGCAAATACATGTTTCTGTAACTCTAATTAGTGCCTAATAGTGCATGAGAAAAGCTAGCTTTATCGTTATACTTCAACTGCATAAAATAATCAGTTACCCCTGGGAATAATAAAGACGTACACATAATCGTTTATAATTAATATTTCATATACATATATATCAAAATTCAATTGTACGTTCATTCAATTTAATATTGAGTCATTACTTCATAATTAAAAAAAAACAACATTTTTATGCCTATTTGTGAAACCATTTATAAGTTTTTGTGCTATGGCAAGCAAGATATCCAAATCTTTTTGAGATTATAACCACCTGATACGAAATACAATCTACCAAAAACTCAACAAGCATGCTCTGTGAGCTCATCACGAAAGTTAAATAAAATACTAATTACACTGTTTAAAGAGTTGTAATTATGTAAATTTGTTGGATGTTAAGAAAATAAAAAAAAAAATTCTCTTTGATTTAGAGGCGCACATCATGGTACTTTCTCACGATGAAAACCGCCAAATATTTCATTGACTGAATAAGCCGACATTTAAAGTTAAACTTTTTAAAATTTTATCTGTTTAATTAATTTTAGTGAACACCCTAATCGCGTTAAAACTACTTGATCTGCACTTCACATGCCGTTCTTAAATAGAATTATCAACATAAACTGAGTCAATATATTGAAGCGTCCGACATCTTTCAATAAAAGAAAGGCAAAGCAAACTCGTTTGTCACGCAAGGACCACCCTCATAGAAGGAGTAAAAATGATGACGTAGTAAAGGTCCTGTTAAGAGTCATCATTCAAACCAGTAATAAAATCAAGCATGAAAATCAACAAAAGCTGCTATAGACGATAGACATCTTAGTTGAGATGCTTAGTTAGAGTGTGAAAAAAGGAAAAAAGAGAACCTGATTGAAAAACAAAGTTTTTTTTCTGATTGTTCAAGATCACACAGAGTGTTCTTTGAAGATCTACTAAAGAGGCACAGTGAAGGAAATAATTATAAACATATTCAAAGGAAAAAGAAAATATAAACTGATTATAGTTCACTTTTCCGTAATTTGATTTAAACCATAAGAAAAGAAAGAAAACTGAAGTAACTAAAAGTAGAGATCTTAATGTGCATAAGGTAGAGATTTTTTATGCATAAAGGTACAGAAAAAAAATAATTTAAAGGTATTTATGTCATATTCAATTTTATTTCAAATGAAATAAAGTAGCAAAGTAACAAATATTAACACTAAGCACTAAGCTTAAATATTAGAATACTGTATTCATTAACAAAACATGATATATGACTAGTATATAAAAACAATTCACTACAAGAAATTTTAAAAATAAACTTAACATACAATAAAATTTTTTTTTTATGTAAGAATTACATTAGTAATGGTGCATCACACGTACAAGCAGACCTATCTTTGGTGACTTATCCTTCTGTAGCCAGAGGAGAGCAATGAATTTCATCCTATACACAGGTTATAATGTGTCATGGAGATACAAATATTGTGCCCAACCTAAACTTAAGGCAATCTGCTCTCTTATTCCTATTTTATGTACTATATCACACTTAATACAAACCACACCATTCAATGATTTGTTCACAATTTCCTTTTTGAACATTAAAATGAAATAAAGACGAATCTGTTTACCTTGTAAATATACGATATCATTCACAAGACCTTAGGACAATTTCAGGTAACCTTGACCAACCACATTAAGATTACTACCATTAGAGAAAATACTAAGGATCAATAATCATACTTTTTTTTTTACAAATATGGTTCAAACAGACACTTCATTCTGTATTAAATTTTAAACTCATAATATAATGATGACACAAGGTCCATTGAAAGATAGTTGATATCAAATATTATGAAAAATTTTAAACAATTTACAATATAGATGCATCAGAGGGGTTTGTAGTTTTATTAAGGATAGAGTATAGCGCAATTATAATATAATAGTAGATAGGGTGTAATTGTACATATAAAACCTAACGTTAAAGATCATTATATAATTTTAAAAATGCTGTTAACCAAATACTGTTTTTTTTTGGTCTCATATAAATTTCGAACAATTAATACATACATATACTATTAAACCGGTTTTTAATACATATATTCAAATATTTTGTGCATGTACTGAGTGCGAAAAATTTGGGTATGTGTAAAACACGAAACGAGAAACAAGAAACGAGAAACAAGAAACAAGAAACGAGAAACGAGAAACAATGAAATGAGATTCAGGTTAAAATAACTAATGACCTTAAAATGTCAACAAAGGGGGCGGCTTGTACTTTTGATTTCATTTTGTTAGAAAACAGATGCAGAGTGAAATGAAAATATTTAACTTAGGTCTGATTTATTAGCGACCCGCACAACTATCTGCACAGAAAAACCCTAAAATGTTGTCAGATTTAATTAATACAATACTGTAATGCTTACTCAGTTTTTGCTTATATAATAATATATATAGGGTCGTCGTCATCTTGCAAGCCAAGGGTTTTCGGTCCGTAACACTGTGGGGAGTGTTACGGACCGAAAACCCTTTGCTTGCGAAGATGGGTCGTCGTGAGACGAGTAAAACAATATAATCGTCAAGAGTTAACGATATTTATTGACCCACAAACCTGAATACACAACAAAGGCCGGAGAGGAGCCTGGCACAACGTGCGTCTTTGTGTGTAGGAATCTAGGTTATATTGATGCTCGGTACCCCGAGCCCGATGATAATAGAGACATACATGTATATATAGGGTACTTGTACCACACTCCTCCCCTCCTTAAAAAAACAGTTACATATAATTCAAAAGATATACAATAAGAAATTAGCTTTTAAGACATAGAAGCTGAAATGGAAAACTAAATTTGTACATTTTGAAACATGGTTAAATTCAACAGTCCAACTGAAAAAAATTAAAGTTCATAGATACGAGACGCGTTCCTCCTGCTTGCACGCAACACCTCCCGCAACGGAACTCCCTTTAAACAAGCGACTTCCTCCGCTATGTTGATGATAGCCTTAGGTAAGGACTATCAGTCTCCAGCAAAATGCGGTCGAGACTAAGGAATCGGACAACATCTTGTATGCTCCTGTCCAAAAAAAAAACCTTGGTTGAGATACCGAATACCACAGAAGGTAGCCTCTTCATCCATTCCCTGGCCTCGCCAACTGACCCAGTGAAACAGTGTCGGTGAAATATGTGGCCTTCCATATCCAACATCTCTATCGCAAGCAGCACATGTCTGGCGGCCTCACCTGTCCCTGCATCCCTACAATGAAATATAACCGGCTTCTTTGTCTCCCTAGCCAAAACCAATAATTCCGAATCAGTTTTTGCTTGAAATAATAAAGTTGTCATCAAATGATACAATTTTTGCTTTTAATGATTCTGTTGTCATTAATTGATTTCATCAATTAATTGAGGTGGAATTTATTGTTAATGTTATAAGATATAGCTTTCCTAATTACAATTTTAACATAATAATATATATAACATTATAATTATAATATAATATATAATTTTTAACATATAGATATACATTGTAAAACAGATATATGAATGTTTTGTTTATAAATAATGTGAAATTATTTAATGTGATTGTTTTGTTTATTCTTTGGTTATGAAACAATCAGATAATAATTTGAGGTGAGCTATTAAATCGTGTACTTTCAGCTGATATTTAATTAAATCTGTCATGGCTTGATGGGTTTAGCAGTGCAAGATCGCTAATGTTTCACTCAACATCTGTTTTCTAACAAAATGAAAGCACAGCAAAAGCTGCCCCCCTTGGTTGACATTTTTAGGTCATTTTTTAAATTCTGTTGTTTCTCGTTTCTGATTTCTCGTTTCTTGTTTCTCGTTTCTTGTTTCTCGTTTCGTGTTTTACACATACCCTACTTTCATTGTGTAAACTTTTTTTTGTTTTCATGAACAACTGATGATTTGGTTACAAGTATATTCTACTAATTCCAGTAAGATAAATTGTAGGTCATTATCAGTGACATTTTAGTTTACGAAATTATTCCCTGTTAACATTTACCTATGCAACTGTGTCAAGTAATAATTCTAAATCAAAGTCACCTTGTGCATTTGTCTTATGAAAGTAGAATTTGCTTTGGAGAGAAATGATATCTGAATATTCAAAGAAATAGTAAGATCTTTTGCAGAAATGTGAAGGAAAGGAATCCTACAGCTGTTTACCAGTGAATAATCGGAGCATTGTAGGTTTACTTATCTGATATATTCCACACTCCATCGTCAAAAGAGAGTCTGATGATCTGGAAAAAAGATGTAATCTGCCAGAACTCTGACAGTTTGACTCTCACGTGTCAATGCACGAGGTCAAGCAAAAAACCATCAATAGGGTCACTAGGTTACGTCTAAAGAGACTGCAGTTTGAAGTTTTGTGTATAAACAAATTTGTTTTGGCGTAAATTTTTGTGGGATTTAAAGCACCTCGGTCAATGTGGGGTGGCGGGAAAACTTTGTTGGTAAACACAACCTACAATATCTTCTTCCAGTGTGACCCAGATATGTCCGCGCTGCTTAAAGTCGTTCTTTATTTTGGACAAAAACAGGCAGAGGTGAATACCAAATGATTATTGATGATGAGATTTAGATGTTAAGAGGATTCATAAAAAGGTCGTAAAAATCAGTCAAGCATGGTTTGGCGGGAAAATGTTTACTACGTCTTTCCCTATAGAGGAAATACTACTAGTTTGTTGCTTCCCTTATCGACAGAACATCCTGTTTTGTAATAAAGCCGAGAAATACCACATTTGTTTATTGTAAAGAAAGACTTTTTAAAACACATATTATAAGTATTTGTCAATATAAATCTCTCTTCAAAGTAGAGCTAGTAAAGACCTGTTTATTTTTGGCAAAATACAACAGTACAATATGCAATACACCAGTCCCTTCATTGTACAAGTATACAGTGTTTTATTTTGAATTTGTCAATTTGCTTTTTGATAAGGTATGTTGGTGGGAAGTGTATCGTCTTGTTTAGCTTCTCAGAAGTTATGAATGACACAGTTACAACATGGTGTATGTAGTACGTACATCATTAATTTTGTTAAATTAAATGTAAATTTATATGTGAGATGACGTGAAAAAAACTGAAAAGCTTTACTTTTATACACTGGAATACTCAAATTATATGATGTAGGTACATTGTGTAAATTTTGCCCTGGGTTGTGGCAGAGAAATATAGATTCTACGAAAGAGCTATCTTAACCATTACTATATGTACGTCACATTTCACTAACAGTTGTGTTTTCTGTGTTCCTGTAATAAGTATCATGTGACTCTTATCAAAATAAAGGTTGGTTAGCTCACACCACATCTAACACTTGGAAAACTGGACAGGATTTTTGTAGATTAAATAAAACCAGAATCACCACTGATATATCATATAATAAAGTGAAGATTGCTATAGAATCATGGCTTGCATATATATCTTAAAAGTTATATACTTGAACAGTACATATAAGCCTTAAAAAGAAAATAATTTTATGAAAATTCACGAACAAATGAACAAAATTAATCAATTGATGATACAACTGACACATAAAGAGAAATATATGCAATACGTACAGTTTTGAATTTAAACAATGCAATAGCAGAATTCACTGTTCTAACAAGATTCACAGCTGCGTTTCATATACGGTTGAAATATACAACATCATCAAAACACAATTTAAACTCTGTAAAACAAAATATGTAAAAATGAATTTCACTGATTACCACAAGGAAATATGATGCGTTCGTAAAACATTGATGCCCCTGTATGGCAATTCATTGCGAGGGTTGAGGTTTTACAAATGTAAGTCAAACTTCAAGGTCTAGGTCAAAATTGTTACTATCCAAAAGAAGGCCTTGTCACAAATATGAAAGCTTTAGTATTTACTATTAAAATTTTATGATCAAGAGTAAGGGTTTTTAAGGCATTCTCTAAGGTCATGGTCTAGGATATTTATACCCCTTTTAAGGTCTTTTTACAATGAATACTCAAATGAAATATGGAAGTCCTAGCAACAACAATTCAAAAGTTATAGCCTAGTTTAAAGTTTGGTTGTTTTTTTTGTTGTTGTAAAAATGATTCAAACTCCAAAATCAAGGTTTAGAAGCCAAATTTGGTGTAAGAGGTCTTATCACAAGGAATACAGGAATACATCTGTGAAATATGAAAGCTATTGCCCCAACCACTCAAAAGTAATGGATAATGTTAAAGTTTTTGATAAAAAAAAAAAAAAACAAACGGACGGACAGGGTAAACACTAGATATCCGAAATCTGCGATTACCTGGGGCAATAATGACATTGTAAAAGATACGATGGCAACCCTTCAAAATGTGAAAGTGAAATTAAAAAAGGAAAGGAAATATTGAAAGAAAACGTTTGTTAAAACGTAGTTTTTCGGTGTATGTTTGTATGCATTTTTTATACAATGAACGACATCACAAAATAAACAATCTGGCTGAAATATCAAAAAATTGAAAACGATTCGAAAGGTTATTTAAAATAAAATTCTGGTCAATATAACTTTTTTTTCGCTATTATATTGACACACTGGCTCTAAGTCTTCCTTGAGCAAATTTGCTAGGAAGTTAATTGACAAGGATGCATATTGCTTGAAATATGAACCCGGAAAATGGACTCAAAAAATTTTCCTTAAAGTGTATTAATAAATATTTTTCAATTTCGTTAGACAACAACTAAATATTTTGCACGAATTACAACTTTCAAATCACATACAACATTATATGTTTTTATTTAAATTTAATTATAAAACAGCTGTAATGAAATACTGTTATGCGATTGATTATATGAGCATGAAAATTTAGCGTTGTCCATTATCTGCTAGATTAATTTCATTGTTTGAAATTTCGTTTTGGGTTATATTGATGGATAAAAAAAAATACAAAAAAATTGAACACATGAAAATTAAATAAAAGATGTGTTTGTGGAAAATTAATGTCCCTTTATGAGAGCTTATTGCGAGGGCTGTGTTTCACAAATAAAAGTCAAACTCCGGAGGTCATTGTCAAAATTGTTGGTACCCAAAGGAAGGTCTTTTCACAAGGAATACACCTATGAAATATAAAAGCCCTACTATTCAAACGTTAACGACAAGGTCAATGTTTCTTAAAGTAGGTCAAACTTTAAGGTCAAAGTCATAATTTTAAAACCCACTGAAATGTCTTATCACAATAACATCTTATCACAAATGAAGTTTGAAAGCCATAGCACAAACTGTTCAAAAGTTATGGCCAAGGTTAAAGTGTGGTAATTTTTTGGTAAAAAGTTGGTCAAACTCAGAGATCAAGAGGTCAATTTTCGTGAAATCCAAAGAAAAAATATTATGTCACAGGGAATACACCTGTGATATACGAAAGCTATAGCCCCACCCACTCAAAAGTTTTTAGCAAACTTTAAGTTTTTGTACATGTGGACAAACAGACAGATGGATGAACAAGACAAAAATCTATTTCATTTAAAATAAAATTATGAAAGTAAGAAAAACGGACATGAACACTTTATTCGATTATTCGCACTATCAAAAAGTATTGAAATTCAGTAAATACAACAATGTCCTTTAAGCTTTTAGAATACAGTAATATATCATACTTACTCGTAATATTACACCCTATGTATTATTTTTGTTATCATTCAAAATAATAAATTTATCAAAATTCTGGCATTTCCCATTATAAAAACAGATATAGATCTCATCGACACCTATACTTTACAAATACAAGTACCCACATACGGATTAACAATATAGACATATAAATGTCATAAGTACTGAAAAGTCACCATCTCTGTTTCACGATATGCTTGAGAAGAATATATCCATGCAGTAAATTCATTTTGTACAAGTCCTAAAAAGTAGCTTATAAGAGGAAAATCTGCAATAATTCACCTGGAAGGCTATGAATTTAAAAATATCTCGTATAGCAATTTAAATATACATATATTTTACTGTGACCTGTATGAAATTAAAAATAGAAGATCTGTTGACATATACAAAATAGTCATATATTTCCTGTTTTGGAAACAATGCACAAACCATTCTTTTAATAGAACCACAAAAACGGTGTTAGCCAAGGTCACCTACTGCCGCCATAATTAATAAGACTGATGAATCACATCATGGGTCATCGAGACGCCAGTCCAATACACAGTTACATAACTAACACGTCTCTTAAATACTTAAATTTGATAGCCAAACAAGACACAATGTGTTCTTTAAGACTGGCTGGTAATGATGCACAACAAACTCTATTAAATCAGAATGATACATTTCTTGCAGCTTTAATTGTGTACCTTGGAATAATTAGATTTGGGCAGCATAAACCCTCTGACCTCATGTTATTTTTGAATTTAGGAGCATTTTCTACATAAAAATGAATTGATGTTGGGATTTTCGATTTATTTCTAAAATATGTTTATACTACTTGTATTAAGAGGCATATCTTCATTTCCTTTCCTTATGATTTAAAGTGCATTTAATTAAACGATCGTCGTACATTATGTAAAAACTGAATCATTCAACGTAAAGCAAACGTTTAAAGTACTGTTTTGTGTAATATGGCTAATTTTATGCAATGATGTATTGTTTTGCATGGACATGGGACGGAATTAAACGTGCATTATACCTTCACCTATCATTGAAAAATGCATGAATCATATGGATAAAAAGTACAAATATTCTGATCCTAATCTAACAGACCAAGGTTGGATACAGATAAATCTTAACCACTAAATCTAACAAAATTGGATAGGGTGGGCATCAAGATTCGTGCATCTTCGCCCATTAACCAGTCAAGTCAGAAAGGTAAATCTATGAATGCAATGATTCACTGCTTGATTAGAGTCAGCTGGGGGATTTTTAATAGTTGAACCTTTAGTCGTTAAAATACGGAAATAAGAAGTAGGTTGAGTCATTTGAAAGTTATCGTGTTCTCACTGTATTTCATGAAACTTTTCTGGGAATGTCATATTTCGGTTATGTCTCTCAAACTCAAGGTCAAATTAGACCATATTTCTATATGTAACAGAGTTAATGAAACTGATAGAGTTCGTGGTAGAGTGGATTCCTAGTGACGAATAATGCAAAATAAGCAAATACAAATTCTTCAAAGCCCAAAACAAATGATAAGATGTTCAATCCTCTCTTCAAAATTTCATCTAGGGAAATGTATAAAATATGTCAATTGATCCCACCTTTTATGTTTTAGGGGTCTGTGTTTGCTCTGGTTCAAAATTTGTATTGTTTTTTTTAAACATGGATACTTTCGTTATTGCCATTTACATGTATTTCATTCCATTACTTTGAGATTAGATACGTTTTAACTTCACATAACAAATAAATTGAAAACTAGTAGATCAGATGGGGGGGTTAAAATAAAGTTGGTTCATACAAAAAGAACTTCCAAGAACAAATGAGGCGAAATGGACCTTATTTTACCTAAGAAAGGATACTTCAAACTTTAAACGTTACTGATGACTCATTTCCACATGTCTGACCAACACATAGGTGTGTAAATGAGTCAAAACCTGCTAGTGAACCCATCATTGAAGGCCGAGTAACAGTGACGAGTAGTAGCTACCACTTTTGCTCTATATCAGCCTATTACGAGTTGTTAGGAGAGGTTCTGAATGGATACTTTTATGGTGGACCCGGCTAGACAGAACACGGAGTTCATCAGTTGTACATTAGCTACGTACGTCACTGACCACAATGTTCTTTATTCCTGTGTCCTGTCGGTGTCCGGTCTATTCTGTTGTAAACAGCTATCGTGATCTTAAAAGGTTAAAGTGACCAAGGCCTTTCCTATAACATGAACCTTGTTGATGTTTTAGGTAGCTTATAAGTCAGACAAGGTCAAATTGATATGCTTTTAATAACTTTAGAAAGCGTTCTGTTGATGTATATATAAAGTAACATGGAGTTAATTCTCCATTCTGTTTTCCTGCAAAGCAGAGAAACATTTGTTCTGTGCATTCTGGCTGCATACCATCTTATGTATTCATTTTAAAATTGACATACAAAATTCCACACTTTTGCTGTATTCTTTCTTTTTATGTAAAGTTTAGCACTAGTATTTTTCGTGGCAAACTTCCCAAGGAAAAGAGATATCGTGAGTGCTCTTGTCTTGAACTCCCAGGTGCCCCGGTTATAGAAGTGCTTTACAGTTAATAGCCAATTTTCTCTTAATATTAAGAAGTACATTTCGTTCACCGTTCAGTCAAGTGTCCCAATTCATCATTTGTCAAACATTATATTATATATTAGATGTGAAGTATACTTAGAACAAGGTAAATAAATTTAGAACCATATCGTGAACGCCTTGGGAGACCGCTGTTGAATTAAGTTTCTGGGTAGGATTTGTATGCATGTATATACCCCACAAGAAGGAGAATCTGGCAATAAAAAATGACTCAAGGTGAGCCAAAACTTAATGATTAAAAGTATGCCACTTAGCTACTGAAAATTCACAATTTTATTGAACGTTTAGCATTGGTGATGCTCTCCCCCACATACAGTCATACACATACACACACACACACACCCTCTTACCCTCACACACTTCATTAGAAAGCTGTGAAGGACTCTTGAATTTTATTAGATTCAGAAGTGCAACATTCAAAAAAGATTTTTTTTAAATCAGAGGATGACATCAGCTTACCTTGCTCTATTTTTAAACATGGACTTTACTTGGCGTGCAGATCGAGATCTCAAAACTTAAAAGTTCCGGGAAAAAAGAGCCCAGCCGCACAGGTAATCAGTGGTCTGAGTCCACGAGGTGTTGATCACTCTCACCATCACTACAATATGCTGACTAGGGGTCTATGTTTATAGTGAGAACCAACCCAAATCTTTTTTCTTGGAGAAACGTTGACCAAATCTGCTCGTCTAAAAGACAAAACGACACTCAATAAACACATTCATTTGCGTTACCTAGTAGTTTTAAAGAATAAAAGCATTATACAATACATATTTTTTTCTTCTTTTCGATATTGGCCTTTCGATCGCTCTATGTCAGTTTTTATTCAGTTTCTTTTAATATGCTTTCAAAAGAAATAAATGCTCTAGTCATGATTTTTGTTCCCATGCACACAACTTATGCTATCGTGCTATTTAAGGCATACATCTATTGTTTTGCATAATGCTCATGTTTATGTCCGTTTTAAGGTTTCTATTATTTCCTGTGATTGTATCGAACAAAGCATTCGCTGTTTACGTTGATAACATCTTTTTCCATTACGTTATCGACATCGAATAATTCAGGAAAGTGTTTCAATTTCCGGATTTTAATTTCTTGTCGAATAGAAATCTACAGCTTTTGGCGGAGTGTCAACGGGAACATTGTTCGTATTATGGTGTTCTTAAAATTGGACAAGACGTTTGGAAAAAGATTTGTGAAAGATAGAATGAAGTCATGCCGAGTGAATATCAAAACTTATGCTACATTTGACACGTGGATTCGTGAGGGATAAAACAAGAAATACTGGTCATGCCTTTTGTAATGGAGTATAGACCTCTGCATCTTCCAAAACCACGGGTATTGAACAGGCATCCATGTCAATAGTAATTCATATCCTCGTTTCACGTCACAAACTTCCGCTTTTGTCCGCAAGACGTCAAAGAAAATTGGCAACTTGCCAATTTCAAGCATGCAACTTCCTGTTTTTATTTACTTTTTCACAATATACTCTACTTCCTCAAATGCATAGTTTTACGATCAAGTTTATTAGTACAGTTCTTCTCCATTCATTTGTAAGGCGTTTGGTATGTTTTGAAATTACATTATTTTACAGATATACTCCTCAGTAATATGTAAAATGAGATTGTACTAAGTATATACATGCATTGCATACCTTAATAAAAAAAAGTTCATAATATATCAAGCAAGCACGAGTTATAAATAATTTTTCGACACACGTGTTTTCCATTTTACATAAGTAAAGAAATTATTAAGGTGAAATAATTTAAGTTCCGATAACATTGCAGATCCGGGGAAAAATTATCAAACATTAATTTGGCCTAAAACTTCTGCTCCATTATACGAATTAAAGTATATTTTGCTTTTCAAGTTTTCATTCCATTTCGTTAGTTGCAGTGCACTTTTTATACCTCCGTGATCGAAGATTCGGGGGAATATAGTTTTTGCCTGACATGTCCGTCTGTCTGTTAGTCCGTAAACTCTAACCTTCATTGTTTAGAGCTATCAAATGGCTTTCATATTTCACACGTGTATTCCTTGTGACAATGCCTTAGATTGGGTACAAACACATTTGACCTTAAAATTCGACTTTGACCTACTTCGGATTTTTTTTTCAAACTTCAATCTTGGCCATAACTTTGAACGGTCGGGTTTTATGGCTTTAATACTTCAAATATGTATTTATTGTGACAAGACCTTTTTAATAATATAATTATTTTTAACTTTTTTACCTTAACCTTTGAGTTTGATTCACTTAAAAAACACTAAAAAAACTTTTTACTGTGGCCATAACTTTTGAACGCTTATATCTTCATAGTTCACAGATGCATTCCTTATAACAAGACATTTGCATAAATACCAATTATCTTTTGACTTTGACCCTGGAGTTTGACCTTCCTTTGAAAAACATAAGGTTGGTTATAAATTTGGAAAAGTTTGCCTTTATATATCTCGCATGTAAACTTTAATCTTTGAAAAAACTGCCATACGGGGAAATCAGTGTTTCACAAACAAATTTATACTCAATCTGCTATATACAGTATCACCATCGGGTTGGCACTATAACGGACTCAGTCGCTTCGTATCCGCATCTCCTTAAACTTAACCGTTTGACTGTAGCACTATAGCGCAGTTCTACACCCAGTTTATATTAATTGCTACTAAAACATTTCTTTTGTTGAGTAAACTTTCTTTTTCTTCTTTTCTTTATAAATACGTGTCAAAGAATTATGAAAATTCTTGAAACTGCCAATCTAAATAAGACTCTACGAGATTAAAGAAAGATTTAAAATGCTTCAAGAAAGAAGAAGAATCACAGAAGCCGGAAACTCAAGTGGCTGACAAGGAGGTTCTCTATAAGACAGTTACGTAACGTATGTCACCATGCATCCCTCCTAATTATCGACAAATGACATAAATGCATTGTGTGTTAATTTTTTTTCTCGACCGAAAGGTCATCTAAGCGGTAAGCAGCAAATTTGTAATGAGACAAATGAATTTTTTTCAGTGCTTTTGTTACTTTACCTGTGACTTTGCTAATTACATTGGATTGGGTGCCCCATGCCTAGAGGGTACTTTTGGAATTTATTACTGAACATCTCAATCTGGCAAAGCAATCGTGCGCTGGGGTACGTGAATGAACTGCGTCAAAATCTCGTGGATCCGCGAGCGTTGACATGGCGACCGCGTGGCTTAAGGTTGACGTCCGGTAAGAAAATGACGAAGAGAAACAATTTTTTTTTAATAGCGATATTTCTCTACGTTCAATCGTCATTTTCTGCACACGGAGAATACGGCTTATTTAAGAAGTTTGAGGAGGAGTGGACAAAACCTCAGTTATTGAATCTAGCTGGATTCAAACGATCTGAAGTATATTGAAAAAAAAGTATTTTCTGTAACATGTAGTAATCCTCCTTTGTAAGGTTCACTATTCTGTAGTGAAATACGGCTGGGACTTTTCAATTAAATCTCGTGTCATCGACCTAAATTTATACTTATTTGACAAATTACCCCCACAAGACATGAAAGACTCGTGATAAATAAGCATCCCTGTTGATTTCAATTAAAACTGGGAGAAAGTGTATATGGCCAACGGTAGGGTACGGCTAGCGGCCATTGACTCGACTTCACGATCTTCGGGAGCAAGTATCGCTAGTTAGGCCTTAGATACGATTTTCCATTTAGATAAAGAGCGGCAGTAAAAATTACATGAAAATTGAATAATCAAGATTTCAGAACATAAAATGTTATCCCGTGCCCTCCATCAAACGACACGTAGGTCGATGGTCTTTCGCCTCCCGGCATTATAATATTGGTTTAAGTGTACTTCAGTTGTAAACTTATGTCAGTTTACCGGAATAGCCTCCATTAACAAGAGTAGATTCGGGTTACAGAATAATCGGCGGCAGGTCATTGTTTACCATTGATTACTTAATTCTCTTCCCGAACTGCAGATCGAGTTGAATTCTTCTAATTTCATTTTTTTTTCTTTTTTCAGCTTGTCAACATGACTCAGGTAAATGAAAAAATCAATTGAGAATGCAATCAGCACGGGTACAATGAATCTAACCTTGCATTCATAATTAAGAGTAGCAGTTTAATTACAATTCCGATCAGCTAAATCTCTACGAACGAGAAGATCTCTAAATGAAACGTATGAGTGCTATTCGATACATATGCTCTGAGACTTTTTGTGATGCCGCCTGATGATAACCCATGTTACTTTCCTCTTTCACCTCAAACAGACCAACAAACAAAGGGGTATCTTACATAACAAGATAAAAGGGTTAAAAGTTTGATTCCAATCTACCCCTCACAATACGTTCCCGTAATCTAACCCAAGGGGGACGAACGAAAAGGAAGATCCTAGCGATATCTTCTAGTTGTTGACTACTGTCAACAAGGGCCCCTTACGTTATTGTGCAAAATCCGATCTCAAGTGGTTTGTTATAAAGGGCCTCCAGATGTTCCATCTTAATACCTCCACTATAAGCGCTTTTGCAACAAGCTTCCATTTTTCTTCTAAAATAAAGAAACTACTGTTTTTTCACCTCATCATACCTTTTCCATCTTTTTTTTGAGCATTGATTAAAACAGGTATATGTTACACAGCAGCGTTCGGTTTCCCTGTATTTGGGCGAGGACAGGAAAGCCGGATTTAGTTAGCATAGGCATTACAGCGATGTGGAACAAAAAAGAAACCATAAAATCATAATCGCTATCTTTGAGGAATACGGCATCGCAATGAATCATCTCTGAAGCTCGCGCAAAAATAATTCTAGCCGCCGGTTGCCATGGCGACTAATTTGAGTTCTTTGTTGCTGACAGCGGCTGGAACATCTTTGGGAATTTTCCTTGTTTTTGCATATTCTTCAGAGAGATTGGCACAACCGGAGTTTCGTGTTGATTTAGGAGATAGAGCCGGCGTGTGCCGATGTCTACTGAGCACGTGTGCATGATTAAAACAGTAAATACTGGCCGACTCCTGGTTTCTCTGGGGAGTGCTGCTCAGGGGGAAATGTAAATATTTAAGTCTGGTCAGGGGGAAGGTCCAGACATTGTAATTGTGGACAAGATACATGCGATACCCAATCCCATTTAAGAATAAGCATTTCCGTAACAAATTATTATTTAAAGTAATGAAGAGGCTGCTCGTTACATTTAATCGCACCTGTTTCAAATACATAAAATATGGTAGGAATATTAATAGTTTTGAATTTCTTAAATAGCAAAACTTTAATGTAACAAATACAAACATTCAAAATAAAAAAAATTTCAAATATGAATCAGGGGTAACAAGGAAAACGGCACCGCTTCATGAATGTTTTCACTTTGAAGTCAATACATGAATAAGAAATATTTTATTTTATCCTCTATTTTTCTTCCCGTTTATAACCATTTGATGTTGTGACATAACTCTGTGTCTGGTGAAAAAATATGTGAGAATATATAAAACATCCCTGTGTCACAATGCCATCCTTTATATCTGATGCGCAGAGTGACACAAGTTCTCATACAGGCCCGGCTTCGTATGGGAAAATTTGAATATTCTGTGCTTCCTTTGTTTTAACATGTATATAAGAGATTCCTTGTTATAAGTACATAACATTACCCATGTACTTAAGTTCCTATGCCCCCTCTTTATTCAAAGGGCTTTGGTTTATAATTTTTAACTGATGCATCCCTCTCAACAAGTACCTACGAGGGCTTGTCTCTAAAGACAAGCTTTCCGTGTATTTTTCTCATATTTTTTCTCCCTTTTTCACATACACAGAAATTTTCAATCGCAAACAGCTGTTACATATCGATTCCTGTTGAGGCTTACCAACAGCCGGTATAGATATTTAAAATGAAAACAATGGTTTATAGTTCTTTTCCTCGCATATCCTGCATTTTTTTTAACTGGCCATCTCCTTCTTGCAAAACATTGCTTGCATTTTAAGGTGTGTTCCTTCAAATACCAATACTACAACTTAATACCTTTGATGCATAAGAGACAATTAAGTCTCTCATAAAACACAAGTTAAAATATCATTTCTTCATATCTTTATTTTTTACAACAATAAGTTTCTCAACAACTTTTCTGACTTTTTGTTCATAAGAACACCAAATAAGATGAAAGCATACAAACGTTTACTACATAACATTCAAACAGCGAACACCAAATATCTTCACACATACACACAATGAACACTTTGGATGTTAAGTCGTAAAAAAAAAAAGAGTTATCAAAAACAAGAGAAATTTGAGATCATAACTTTTTTCTGGATTTTCTTGAAAAATTTGTGCGATTTACAGAAAGTCTTAGGTTGAGAGAAACTTTTTTCTTTTCATTTTTTTCTTCTTTTCAACATTTTTCATCCTCTGGTATTTTATACCACAAAACAATAATAAATATGGCAAAAAACGTGTCAAATGTTCTGTATTAAAATATCTGAATATATATTTATAAATAATAATATATATATGAAGATATGTTCCACTCTTTTCGTGAAACTTTTTTCTCTTCCAAAGATGTAGTTCTGTTAATTTTCTTTTTACAAATAAATAGGACAATTACAATAGGGATTTGTTTTCTTTATAAGAATTGACAAATAATAAAAAAAAATTATATAAATTATTGATGAGATCATACGGTCTGCAATGACACAGTCATTGTCCAGTTGTCAATTGCACATTAAATATAAAGTCTGCCCTTGCACTGTTCACAAAGCTGTACACACGCGCATCTTAATTTTACACAGGCGAAGTCACAAGTTGTGCAAAGGGCGCGATTTACTTTTAATATCTTGAAGGAAACAGGGCTACAAATGGCTACTGCAAGAAACCTTCACAGGATTATTTTTCTCTTCATTCCATACACGTTTAGTCCCAACAAAACTGTAATAAGCGTAGGTCTCGGGAATTTGGCAAGAATCGGGCGCTCTTTGGCAAAACAATCCTGCATGGAAAACTCTAAGCATTTTGCAGATCTGGCCCTCCATTGTAGATCCCTGTTTCTAGCACTATATTCCTGTAAAATACAAAAGAGGATTCGTCAGTAAAATGCAACTTTAACATTAGGTTTGGTAATCTTACGAGATAAAGTGGCATTGACACTCTCAAACCAATTAGTTACATGCCCCCCAAAGAACATTAACGTTATCAAGTGTTTACTGTGAAATTGTTCGGCAAGGTCGTTGGCATCACTAGATACAACACCCTTCGCCTTCGTTAACATATGGTTTAAAAGTTGACAGATATAAATGAGGAAACGTCACATGATTTGTTACTTGTATGACACAGGGATATTTTAATTTCTTATCAATGTGTCGCCGAATACTCAAAATTAAAACACTTTGCTAAATTTGGTAGTAAAGGTGAAATTGACTTCATTTGCATACAAGATAATAAGCGTAAGACGACCTGGAGCTACGTGTATCCCATAAGGCACTGCGGTAAGATAAACTGACAGTTCTGACCTACAAAAAGCTGCATAAGGAATCGGGCTTTATGCAAATGTGCGTGTGTTTCCCAGGCCTTTACTCCGGCGGAGCGCGAAACGCCTCGTGTTCACTACTACGGCGTACTACGAGATGCCTGCTTGTAAAATTCTAAATGACCCCATTCTAACTCGAGTGTCGGCCATGTGGCCCGTCTTCACAATTTAAATCTCAAATTTTGAAAACGTGCAATCACCGCGAGGGTTTTTTTCTTCTGCTGGCTGTGCACTAGCTTGACTTTTTCGTGGTCGTACTGATGTACTATTACAGTGCTTTATACAATTGATGGCACCATCTGATTTTAATCGCGATGCAATCTTTCCCCATTTCCCCCTTGCGACTTTGAGTTTCCTATTATATTACGATGACTTCACATAACATGTCTATATATGTACCGAGAGATTTTAAAAAATATTTCTAATATATATATTTTTTCTTCCGTGTTTTTATTCAGACAAATCAAAGGCTTTATTGTTTTTAAACCAAATGAGAGTACATTTTAATTCGTTCTTCGTTTTTTTTTTGTTGAGTTTCCACTGTTTGAAATTTTGTGTCATGTTTAGGTATAAGTGCAAATTAAAATGTAAACAAAATCAAATCCCATTTGATTCTTCTCCAATTTTTATTGGGCATGTCTCCAGATAGATCAGCTTAAAACATCACATGTTGTGTGGGTCTATACTATTTATAGAATCTATATTTGTTTTCGGGTTCCATAGTGATTTCCTTGCCTTTCTTCATCATTACGTCAAATTACAGAGAGATCCGAAGGCAGGCATTGATTTTATGAGGATATATACATGAATAATTAACTTACATTATAAGCCCTTTAGATAAGGGGGCTACAGCCGCAGTTGCTTGGTCAAACTCGGTGATGGTGGTAAATCGGCCCTCTTTCTCTTCTTCATAAAATCTGTAGAAAAAAGAAAACGATACTAATAAAATTCTGTCTTTCTGTATAAAATTCATTCCATTTCCTTATCAATGTTTCTTTATTTCAATACAAAGCTCATAAATTTTAAGTAAATGTCCACATATAAATGCAATTATGTCGTAAACATATGTTTATTTCTTGTGAACAAAGGAAAATTGATCTGTCAACAACTCGATACATAAATTGTAATTGGGAAACAAATACAAAGTGTAAACAGATTAACGGTCTTGATTGTCAATTGCCAACTGTCTGTATTATGTCATGGAATGGCTACTTGTTTATTACGGTATGTATGTGTATATATAACTGCACGTGTCAGCCGCTATCCCCCGTCCAGCTCGGCATGGGGTGACACAATTGATACAACATAGCTAACGACGACATAAATAGTCAAGTTTAAGTATTGGATACACCGCGCAAAAGCGAAACAATGAACAACTTTGTATAAACTTGCACAGAGAGATCATGAATGAGCCAGGGTTAACGGAAAACTTGGCATCCCGTCAAGACGAATCGACATTCAGCAATACTGACACGTCCGTGCACGACCGACCTCGCGTCCAATCGCGCGACCTAAAACTAGTTTCAAAACATTCCCGCACTAAGTTTAAAGATCCGAACCAACACGTTGGTTTTTAAATAGCCAGAAATACACATGGTGTTTCCATTTACAGGTCTACAAATTAAACAATTTCCCCCATCAGCTACTCGTTCTGTTTACGAGAAATCGTGACTCATCCCCGTACGCACATAAATCCGCGGCAATGTCAAAATTACAACTGCCAAGCAAAACGTAGTATTTGTATCAAGTGCTGGGTTTGTTAGTTTGACCTAGATTCGACAAAAAAACCTTTCAATACTGCGTTTTAGTTAACTCTGAATTCATTCCTAACAAATAAACACTGCAGTTCAAGAGATATATCAAGAAAGGCGTAGAAAATGGTTGTCATGCGGAAACACATGCCTTACCAAGTTCCTCATGTGAAAGGATACCAGAAAACGCGAGTCACGTAACGGAAAAAATAACAGAAATATCGCATAAAGCCCCTGTTCTTCTCATAATCTCATAACAGTATGTCGAAGGTCTCAGAAAATATATACTTACTTGGCATCTTTGTCTGTTTAAGAACCATGGATGTGTTATTGCACGTTGAATTATTCCCGGTCTCACATTTCTCTGTTTCACTATCTATTTTCCTCTTCAGGGGATTAAGTCGTTCCTGTTTGGATGAGTAAAGTCTTGTATAAAATTCGGGAGCTGTCGTGGTAAGCTCCCATCTATCTGTTAGTGGGGTATCCTTACAAATGTCAAATTCGTATTTCTCTTTTGCCACCTTAAAGTCCTCGTTTAAGCATTCCCTGTATAATTGGTTCATATAATCTCTCTCCTTTTCACTCGGGGAACCGAATAAATTCCGGCAACACTTAGGTTTGGGTTTAATTTCGACCATATTCACCGTTTTCACAGTACCACTACCTCCGTCTAACATACTGAAACTAACGTGCTCTCGATCCGAATAATAACACTGGAGTAATAGCAAGTCAGAACACGCTACGGTAATCTTGATCGAGGCAGCCAATCGGAGCGCTGGTGGGCGGGGTTAGCATTCATATCATCACGTGACGTCGAAGTACACAGTAATCAATATGCATGTGTATAGTAGTACAAACTACAAATGTTACTATGTTATCAAATTTATTAATCAAAAAGTATAAGCAGTTGGTAAAGATTGGAATTAAACTCTAAACATAGTGCATTTTGGAGCCTGCAAGCAGAAATCTTTTTTATTCGTTGTTAAAGTAGTAAATATTGAAAAGTATGTTATGGTTTATTGCATATCTAAAAATAGACACGATCCTGGCGTGTTGGCACTTGCTCTCATGTTTACTGAGGCGAAACTGACATTACTGCATACAAAGGGAGATAAGACCGTTTTGTTTATTAAACATTTTTATTACATTTTTTCCTCAGTTCCCCTTATTTGTTTGATGAACTGCAGATGACGGAGTATTTATTGTTTACTGGTCAGATTTATCACTCCTCCGCATTCAATGCGTGGACTGACCACTGGTCTGGGGATTAATATTCCTAAAATGTGTTTCTTTTCGTGTATATTCAACAGATGTTTGATGCCATGGGTTAGGTCACAGTTCGTCTGGCCAGGATAAATATTTAATCAGTTTGTGCACACCACTTTATTTCAAGTTAAACATTTTTTGTGCGAGTTTAAGTCCAACAGATGACATTTTAATCTGACATAAACCATTCAAACAAAGAACTTAAGCATTAAATCTAATTGTCAACCGAATTTATTTATCGGGAATGAAAAAATATTATAAAAACTGCAACAAACAATAAACACAAATGTCAATTACATTCGATATGCTCACGGAGATTAGGCATTAGGCAATATAGGGCCGATATTTCATGTTCTCTTTTAGCTCGCCTCAAGCCAGGGTCCTGAAACTGATAGCCTTGAACGATCATGTGTGCGGATTGAGGATTGATTGAATTTTCTCTTCATTAATGGTAATTAGTATACCGAACATACTCCACTAATTAAACGCACGTACATTACAAACTTTGACCACAAACCAGGATGCTAATGAACTGTTAGTAGTAACGGTATGACGGCTGATTAACAGTATCTTCACCACGATAAGGTGGCAGAGGATAGTTTCGAATAAAGTACCGGTCAAAAAATAGAAAAAATAGAGAAACCTGAGGTTTGAATGCATATTATAGGTAATTTTATAGCTAGAATATTTTATGGGTGCATTTGGAGGGAATTGGTGGCCTTGTATATTTTATTGAAATATGACACTTTAGTGTCACTACTACTGTATATGGGATATGGACTAGAAATACGAAACTAAGCTCAAAACTCGCTCTACCGGTATTTCACCAGAAAAGCGGGGTGGGTTCACAGGATGAATTGTAGCTTGAAAACGAGGTGGTTGAGCCATTATCTCTTGCTGTTCATTGGTATGTACAAATGTTATTCTGCAATTTGTGTGGTAGCTTAGGTCAGGCGCACGGGCCTGGAAGCAGATGCGGCTGCGGCGAAATAGTGAAAATAGGCTTGATTCACATGAAATTTTGAGATTGTCCCTGCGCCATCTTTAAGGCTCATTGTGTAAGTTGTACATGTTTTATTCCTAAAACCTTCAAATTTCTCAAGGGACTACATCATACTATTATTACATGTAGAGGAAATTTAAAATTTTTCAATGCACATTTTTAAAGCAGCTCAATATTAAGTAAACCGTCAGTCAAACGCTTTGATTGCAAAAAAAACTATCCTCTGCCACCTTCAAGAATGCATCAATTTTTAGAAATGTGAATTTTAGTCTGATTTTTATACAAAAGGGTTTATTTATGTAAGTCAATTTAAAAAAATACTTTGTTTCTGTTATTTAAAATCTGTACAGTTAGGTATATTCACTAAAAAGCAAGGGGGGTTACTCTTTTCCAGCATACATTTTTAAAGACTTTGAACCATCAGCATAATAAATCATTTCAGATTCAGGCATTTTTTACCAGAGAATAAATTAATTGTTTGAATTTGATACTTTGGGTATTGTCGCATAATTAAAATCATGTCTTGCTTTAATTAATTAAATCTAATTAAAATTTAAGTGTATTAATTAGTGCGATATCACTGAAATTACATATATTTGCCATTTTTTCAACCTAATTTACTAAATATAATTATTTTGAAAATAAAAATCAGTCAGCATACCTAAATGTCACTAAATCTAACCATATATAGTACAAAAAAACTTTTTTTGCTTTATTTTTCCAAATTTAACCTATTCTGTTATTGATATTTTCATGAAATATCCCCCCCCCCTTTTCAATTTTTAAATTTATCTATATTTAAATGTGACAGAATCTAAATTTTTCAGTGGTTTGCTATAAAATGACTATTTTTCTTTGAATAATAACAAAACAAAGAGTTTATATTGCATATTTAATGAAGTAATATCAATAAAATGTGCATTCTCATGTAATTATTGAATTCTGCTAGGCCCATATAATCTGCCCACAATTGCCCAGGATGGACAGAATAATCACTTTTAGTATTCAGGAGAATGAAATGTATGTATTTGATTACTCATAACTGTTAAAAGTGAATATCAGACACTTAGAAAGAATTCAGCTAGGACAAACAAATTTTTACAGTGCATTTTCATTACACTGAAGAAATGGCTGCAGGGGTAGGGTGTTGAACAGTCATTTCTTGGACACTTTTTCTTTAGCATATGATGCAAGAGGGTTTTTTTGCATATCATGATAAATATCTTGAAAGTTGAAAGGGGTTTTAACTTTGCAAAGAAGTTATAGGTATATAAAACCAAGTGAAAAAGAGATAAAATGGAATTTCATAGAACATGAAAAATAGGGGAGTATGTGATACATGTGAGTACATTTCACCAAGATGTGCCCTTTATATTTGACTTTTTACATATAAATGTATTTGAAATAGATTAAAATTACCATTTAACACTTTTTTGCTGGTATATTTATCATCTGGAGTTGTAAGAATTGCATTTGTTTTATGTGTAAGAAACAATATGGGGTTAAGGTGGTTGACCGAGAATTGGTGAGGTCTCTTATTTGGCCATAACTTTTTTATTTTTCAATGAATCAAGACATATTTGGTATATTTTTACTCAGAATTGCATGTTCTTTTTGAATTGAGCAAGGTTTATTACTTGCAAGACAAACTTTGAAAGAAGGTGGCAGAGGATAGTTTCGAATAAAGTACCGGTCAAAAAATAGAAAAAATAGAGAAACCTGAGGTTTGAATGCATATTATAGGTAATTTTATAGCTAGAATATTTTATGGGTGCATTTGGAGGGAATTGGTGGCCTTGTGTATTTTATTGAAATATGACACTTTAGTGTCACTACCACTGTATATGGGATATGGACTAGAAATACGAAACTAAGCTCAAAACTTGCTCTACCGGTATTTCACCAGAAAAGCGGGGTGGGTTCACAGGATGAATTGTAGCTTGAAAACGAGGTGGTTGAGCCATTATCTCTTGCTGTTCATTGGTATGTACAAATGTTATTCTGCAATTTGTGTGGTAGCTTAGGTCAGGCGCACGGGCCTGGAAGCAGATGCGGCTGCGGCGAAATAGTGAAAATAGGCTTGATTCACATGAAATTTTGAGATTGTCCCTGCGCCATCTTTAGGGCTCATTGTGTAAGTTGTACATGTTTTATTCCTAAAAGCTTCAAATTTCTCAAGGGACTACATCATACTATTATTACATGTAGAGGGAATTTAAAATTTTTCAATGCACATTTTTAAAGCAGCTCAATATTAAGTTAACCGTCAGTCAAACGTTTTGATTGCAAAAAAAACTATCCTCTGCCACCTAAGGGGTTTGTAAATTGGTCAAAAGAAATAACATCTTCCCGACATTGCGGGACAAGTTGATCACACTACATCAACGCACTACATTTTTTTCTTTTTCCTTATTAGCACGTCAAAAAACATAATTATCATAATAAATTTCAATTATTATCAGACAAAGAATTATCTTAAACTTCTTTATTTTTTAAAAGGTTTGTCTATACAAATTTCAATCATTGTTAGACAACAAATTATCTTAAACCTCTTTATCATTTTTTTAAAAAAAGTTTGTCTACTCTCTTTCAAATACAAATATACATGTATAATACAGAGGGAATCTCTTGTAGGCCTATGCCGTTATCGAGTAATCTGTATGAAATATCGATGTATTAATTACTTAAAAATCTCAACCAAACACAGACAGATAAAATCAAAAACGATAGAAAAAGTTTCGGCATCTTTTAAAAACTCCTGCAGATTACCAAAAGAGGATTACGATAAATGCTTATCGTAAATCAGATGTCTAAATATTTTGTTATGAAAAGATAAACGCGCTACACGTCTTTGTTTATTCCTTTCATCAAGGGGATAAGTCAAATAAGATATATTTAAAGAAAGATAGTTAACAAAAGTAATCCTCGGAATGAAGAGGTATTTAACTGTCTTGTGGGACGCTACCAACAACTGCGAAGTTAAGCACTTATAACGGCACAAAAGATGATAAATTCTTGGGAGGTCATGTTGAAATGACCCAACTTCCCAAATATTTATTGGAAGATGGAGTTTTTTCCTTAAAGAGCTAGAAGAAAATGCAGAATCCCTTTTCCCGCCAAAAGTTAAAATGCGGCAACCCCCGGAGACGGTACGACAGAATTA
The DNA here is from genome assembly GCA_003671525.1 of Saccostrea glomerata. Taxonomy (NCBI): domain Eukaryota; kingdom Metazoa; phylum Mollusca; class Bivalvia; order Ostreida; family Ostreidae; genus Saccostrea; species Saccostrea glomerata. Next base: position 881,304 of record PRKT01000056.1, on the reverse strand, counting down.
TCTCCCGTTGAGAAGTAACAGTTTCGGCACATTCCGGTCTTTGTCGGTAAGGCTATCCAATTAAGTCACAACTAATTTCTAAATCGATAAAATCACCATGTAATGATTTGTAATTGGATTTTTATTGTGCAATCAAGCGCTGGTATCTTTGAGGTTGAATTAGCTAACTTCTTCAATGCCTCAAAGATCAAACGGAAGCAGACAGACAATTCGAAGCGCCACCTTTTCTTAACGGTTAATTTGGGTTTATTTCTGATAATCAAAGAAACAAGTTACTGAAGGGGAAGCAATTTGTAGTAAATGCCTCTGCGTGTGTTAATTTCACGTCACTTTAAAGCTTGTTTTCACCTCCACTTGATAACGTCCTTTCAAGCTGCTAGAACAAACAGATGCACAGATGCGCCTTTTATAAACTGAGCTGAAATAATCATTTCTTGAAATTAAATAATGAAAATCAAAAGATTACTTTTATTGCACGATAATTCATGACGGATCTGAAGATAATGCCGTTTTTATCTCTATTAAATTTGCATTTATTTAGGACATCTCTTTAGCTTTCTTTATATGAAATAATAAAAAAATTCCAAGTTTAATACAGGCCTGTAGAAAGCAATATTTTAAAAAAAAAAAGGAATGCGGTGTTATAACCAACATGAAATTTTTTGGTACTTCAAATCCAAAAAAAATTTACAATACGCAATTATTTTTTGGGCGAAGGGGCATATCGAGGCCTTCCCAATTCCTATTTCCTACGATCTGTCAAGATGGAATTCACTCTTTATACAGTCACTTTGATTAATTAATAATTATATTAAAATTAGGTGTGAAGGTAGGAGTTGCATCTTATAACATGTACATGCGACAATTACCTCATTTTAAATTTTGCTTCATACCACTATATAATTGGTATTGGATGAATACTGATTTTTAAAAAATAAGTACATTTTTTTTTTAACTTAAAGTATCAATTGTGAAGCATGAAAATGAATTTGAAACACTTTTCGTGCTTTTAAGATAATTTCCTTTCATTTTCACTGAGTTTAGAGTAATTTTTCATCATCATCCCGTTATCTGAATTATTTATACACATCCCTTTATCTAAGTAAGTTCTACCGGATACTGATTTAGATAGTGGGTCCTCCCCATTCCTTATCTAAATAAAACGAAACATTACACATTCAGTAAGCCTCTTTGGTCACTTAATTACCGTTTGTCCATTTACTACGGTATAGTACCTCAAAGCGATCAGCTTTTTGAACTGGGATTTTTACGGATAAGAGTTTTTGCCCCAAAATGTATAAAAAGAATTCAGCGACTACAACGCCACGCCTGAAAAAAGTTTCAAGTATCATCGAAAGCATTATTTTTAAAGCAGATTTAGATTCGATAATATTGATGGTATTACCCCTATAAAATATATGGTTAGCAGATGCCTCTTGAATTACGTAAAACTCATTCACAGGACTAAGAATAGGTGAGAATCATGGATCAATTTTCACAATAACTAGAAAGAAACGCCGACTTACGCCCGTTACATCATTTCTCCGCGCGAAACAAAGTGCCACCCTCACGATAAACCCCCTGACTACTTCAGTACCGTTTTGCTTTGTATTATCTCCCTTTGTTCTGCCTGATTGAGAACATGATTGTAAACTTGTTCCTCCGCCCAGGCCCTCACACCTCAGCGGACTCGGGGTACGCAGAGGCCTCCCGGGGTGTCCCGTTATCCTCTCCCGCCTGCACACAGCGGCCCACTCACGGAATGGCTCTGTAATGTTCCGAAAATCGCGCGACGTGGTGTTGGAAAACTCTCGTAGTATATGATTTCACAGAAAACGTGATTGATATGAAACGGTACAGGCACAACTTGAACATGATAACTATAATCATGGTACCTAGTTTACACTAAAGCGGCCACCATATTCACTACATTTTACTGTTAAATAAATTCTCTTCGTTTAAAAGAATAAGAATTAATTTGATCATCTACATATTTCATTGTGTTTATTACAAATAATTGGGATTGGACCATAAGAAGTTCAGAAATATGTGAGAGAGAGAGAGAGAGAGAGAGAGATTTAACTACCCTTTAATAAGAAGAGAATTATAAATTTCCCCTAAAGTTTGTCAAGTACATTTTGATTAAACTTCGTGAACATCGCGCCTTTTCATCATAAATCTTCCTTGAATTCACGTTAAATAGAGTGGTCATTCTAAAAGAAACAGTCATGAATTGAGACTGTCTTGAAAAGTAAACAATCTGCCAGATAAATATCCGTCCAGGTGCGCGCTTCAAACAAACTCAAAATTTCCGGAAGTTATTTTTTGTAATTTACTCAACAAAGAGGGCAAAATACTAATAAATACATTACTGAAAATATAATTTTGATTCTTTAAGACTAGAGATTTAAAGAAATTGAATGAAAAGCTGTCAGAGAAATAGAAAATGAAAATGTCAAAATAAGTTGTAGAGGCTTGTTTTGAATTTTTAAATCACGTTTGTTTGAGATGAAAGCAAACCTGATACTCTGTTCCTCACGGTAGATGTAACAATTACAGCAGCATTACAAGGACAATATGGAATCTTATCCGGAAATTGTTTACATAAGTCGGGTGACATGTTGGTTCCAGGACCCGAGGATGCGAGTTAGATAAGGGTGTCACTAATGCCCGAACCATGTAGTCCAATTTTCCACATCCCACCCATATGACACGGATACACCCCAGGCAATATTTGCAATGTTTTGACAAGTGTATATTTATGAAGCGAGATCAATTTGATAAAGTTTCAAATTTTTAACGGCAATTTAGTTTTAGGGCATCGTGCCTTTTAGTCAAATTAGGTTGTATTACAATAAGGAGATCATACACATTAATTATGTATGTGTACAAACATTTGATTTGAAAGTGATAAGGTGACAATACATACAAATTAATGTGTTGTCATTTGTAGAAGGGCATGTTCATTTGTATAGAAGAATTCCCTTAATATGTCTGGAAACAGTCACTCCTGAAGTTGTGTCAAGAGTTAAATTGACAGGTATGAAATAACTGGATTATCAATTATTTTCCGCACATTAAGCAACACAAAATCAAAATGTCAAATAAATCACCCTCAAAAACTTTCTCATGTTAAGAAGATTTTAATAAAATGTGAGAGATGATTGAATACAAAATACAAACATGGTAACGGTTGGGTTAATTAAGGCGGCTTCTATTGTCCGCGGTATAAGATCTGAGTGATAGGGCCTGAATTACAGGAGAGTGGTTTATTGTAGCTGCCAGCGCGTCATCACCTTTCCACTACACCTGTCTGCCAATATTACCTATCTGTTACACATAGAGCTGTCAGAAACCTGTCTACAATACAAATGAATCAAGACTTTTTTTTGTACATTCATTGATAAACTGCAGTGAAACAGATATAATGAATGAAATATTAAAAAAAAAACTACTTTTTTGTAAGTCTCAGATAAATCTACAACGTAATGTGTTGAAATAAAAACAATAAATTTTAATTTCACATGAAAAAAAATCTTGCATGATTTTTTCCCTGGACTTTCATCCTGAATTTATTTAAAAATGTACATTTTTTTCTCACTTTAAAATTGGCACCATCAACTTCATTATTTTGTTAGTTTTAAAATTTCATGCAAAGATGAGTCATTGTTTATTTGGTTATACTTAAATAATAATTCTAATTTATAAAATATTACACCCATGGCAATTCCTAGGACTACATAGTGTTTTGTGAGTAAATAAACCGTCGTCATTAGAAAGTGACACAGAAAAAAATGTTGGCTGTCAAGTGCAAATATTTGGCAGTCAGAACATGCCAATCGAGTAATACGCACTTTTGGCTCATTAACTTATGCATGTTTGGCAATTAAAAGTCTCCATTTAGTTGATCGAAATTAATCTTCCTAATGACAGCTTAATAAATCATAAGATTATCTGTTAGAAGTCGAGAAGTAAACCTTCGATGAACATTTCAGCGCCACGGGGTAGCGCGCGAAGCGTCTCGGAAAATTATTCCATTGCATGCAGGCATAGACAGGCCGGTGGTCCACCCCGCGCGCGCGAGCAACTCAGTTCTGCGTATTAGATAAAATAAAAATAATGCATCGTTGAAAATTCTGTGAGTACCAACTGGGATACCACACGAGTTATGAAAAATACATGGTTTATTTCATAATAAATAGATAAATAAACAAAAAATTATTTATCGTTCAAAAACACTTTTAAAAAATACGTTCTCAGAATTCTCAAAAAATGTTCCCCAAAAATACTTTAACAATGCATACTTTATTTCATTACTAAAATAATAATGAACAAATAATTTTTTTGGATATTTTTTTTAACCGTTTTGATTTTATTTAGAAATATTTTTATTTATTTATTTATTTATTAACTAAGTGTTTATTTATTAAATATTTATATCTATACATGAAGCTAACAATGTCATAAAATCTTATATTCCGAATCCGCAGACACTTCTCAGACGGTTTTAGGAGGAGAAGAGGATTTTGATATCAAATTTAAACAAGATAATGAAAAAAAACACGTTTAACATTATCATACATGATTGCACATCAAAATCCATTATGAAAACCTTTTTAGGGTAGGGGAGTCATACTTGTAAATATTAACTGTACATATATATGATTTTTGTAATGGTGTATATGGTAACGTATACATTAGACACAGACGAAATAAAAATTAATAAAGCAACATTTATTTATTCATTAAGAAATGACCATTATTGTATATTTAACAAAACAAAATAAAAATTTGAAATAAGTCCTGTCTGGCATGTAAACAAAATATTCAATATATCTGTGCCAAAATTCTCTACCGCCTACAGTCAATATAGGCTTTTTTGCATGTATTCTTGTGCCAGAAATTAAAGGGGGAATTCCTGAGTCAAAATATAGGAAATTAGGGCATAATTTAAACTGCACTTTATTTATAACAAAATTGAGCTTCATGGATATAATCCTTTTACGCAATTCCAATCAAATAATAAGATTATGAGTAGTTGTGTAATTAATATATATGTAATTTCATGACTGCTATAGTTTACTGTGGATTAGTCCCTATCACAAAATCACACAACTTTTTGAGGAAACACAGGATAAATAAAAAAAGTTGCTGTTACATAGATTTAATAGATATAAAAGAAATGCACATTTCATCAATCCTTCCGAGATAAAATACAGTAAACCATTTTCAGATTTGCATGAATATGAGAAAATTCAAATGGATGTCGTCCTCAAAATGGATAAATAATTCCAGAAAGAATGAAAAGAAAACGTAGCAACTAGGCATTTTAAAAATACATTAAAGGTCTTTTGTTTTAACTGACACCTATACAAGCTCGTTGTTATATTATGCTGTAATTAATTTGTTCCGTATAGTTACATAGCAAGATAGTGATAAAGTTAAACCTTAGCTGCAGAAACTGCAGCGTCATGGATTTATATTTCAGTGGTGAGAGACTAAAATATAATGCCATAACAGAACAGTTTCTGCAATGCAGCATGCAGCTAGTTAATATAAATCCCATACATTACCCTCTTTGTTCCTCGTATTTATAAATAAATCGAAACAAAATGATTGACACGAAAAAAAAAATCGCGTATATTTTTTGGACATCGACAGAAATAAAAATTGGTCTTGGTCTATTTTAAGTCGATTTTTAAAGTGTCCCTGGTCAATGTCCGATGACCATATACGTCCCATTACTGCCATGCAGAGCTTCTGATGACCCTCAATTATAGAGGTGTTCAATCCATTAGTGTTCATTATTTGTACAATAAAAACGTCAGTATGAGGTGTCTACGTTGACGTCCGCGTCCATTTATCTCCATGACAATACAGGTAACAATGTAAGTAAATGGTCCTTTATTCTCGAGACTCTTTACTTCCCGTGTCAAACTGCCATTACTGCTTTTTATTGGCGATTGAGAAAGTGAGGAATTTGGCGAGTTTTGAATCAAACGGTTAATTAAAGGTTGGTTTCATGGGAAAAGGACGATTTATGGCCTTAAATTTCCTGCCCACTAAAAGAAAAATGAAAAAAAAAGAGAATGAACTCAAATTATACGTTGGGTCAGCAAATTCTTTGAAAAATCGCGCAAAGGTTATGAAGAAAGTTTTGCAATTTCATTTTATTACATTTTTTTTTACTTCATTACTATTCAGCAATGTAGAAAATATGTTATTTTATAGATATATAATTAATTTAAATTACTTTTGAATAAAAATCTGTCCCCTTTTTTTCATTAATTATCTAAGCTCATGATAGCATTTTGTGTCAGGATATAATATTGACATTTCAACAGCTGTATATTGAAAAATTTGGCATGCATTATGGCATGTAGAACCGTTATGCAAATGATGTTATTTGCATACGCCGTAACAAAGCTGATTACGGACAGCAGTGTAGATAAGATACAGTGCGGACTTGGCGCAGGACCGCAGTAAAGCCTCGTTTTCATTTACCTTACACCTCTTGTTTTAATCGCAGTATTTAGTAAGGGATTAGATGTCTATGGACATAAATAAATTATAGATAAATCTGACACTGAAAGTCCGATAAAAATGTGACTGGTCCGATTATTTTATTTGTCCTTAGCACCAATAAAGATAAGCAAGGGTGACATATAGACCTGGTGGGCCAATGTAACGATAACTTTTGTGGTACCTTTTAATTCAATGAAACAAGTGCACAGGGAATTTAGATATGCGAAAGTGTTACATAATAGAGCAATTACTTACTTAAATTGGGCAAAAGTATGTGAATTAGACGACCGCAGACTGGTTACAACACGGCAAACCTCTCACGAGAAGAGAGAGAGGAAGCGGATATTGATATGGAGGTCTCTAAATGACTTAATTTCAAGTGAATTCTTCAATAGTTACATATAACAATCTTCACCCTATAAGAAGAGGAAACTATTTTTTGTGTAATTAATAAATCGTGCATAAAATCCCTTAAATTCATTGTTCAAGAAATTAAATTGAATAGTTTGTGATCATTCTTTTAAAATGTAACGATTCAAACAAACAAGCACACATAACGTTCAAATCATGTTATTTGTTGTTCAGTTTTAAATTGTACATGCTAGACACTCTTTCTCAAATGGCAAGCTTTAGACCATTAATACATCTTTTAATTTATTTTTTAAAATATATTTCAACCAAGAGTAATGGCTAAAATCGCTTGAGCTTTGTTTTATCAAATCAAACAATTCAGGCTTTTCATACACACTTTTGTTACAGATTTTAAAAAAAATGGATTATAAATAATAATTGTTCTCAAAATTCAAATGTTGTCATTGGTCCTTTTGTGCAATATGCTCAAGATGTCCCTGGTTTTGTCTGACGCGTTCTTCTAGAAGGATGTCTGCCATTTATAGAATTTGATTTGTTCTTCATCTTGTAAGTCAACATCTGATTTAATTCATCTGTCCAAAGTATTGTAGATTTCAATCAAAATTTGTGTATGATGTCGTCTGACGAAAGGGAGGTCCGCTCTGCACAAGGCCTGCACGCGCTTTTTCCTCGCGCACCAGGCCGCACCTGCTCATGCGTTGCGACACATTCTGCACTAAGCAAACAACGGTGAAAGGAAGCTGCACGACGGAATTTATCTTCTGTGCTACCCGTAATTACGGCAGACTTGTCATTTGTGTGGAATACTTAGATCTAATGAAATTAAGACTCCATGAACTTTTTATCTTTGGGCAGCGTTGTTTGTTATCAAAGATCGATCGCGAAAATCGTCATCTGTTTCTAAATTACGACTTACAGGCTTTGGTTAGGGACGCTTATCGGGCTAGTTATTGAAATACTTCACTGTGAAGTTTATTTAATTATGTAAGTGAAACTTTATAAATATCAATAGCGGATAGCTGACATACAGGTGGACCTAAAGACTGGTTATAATAAGCCGTTATGCAGCAGGTATGGTAGATGTCAGAGGAAAAGAGTAACAAAGGCGTCTGGTTTGATTGGCACGAGAAGGACTTTGTCAACAGCCATAGGACTTTTTGTCAACAACTCTACACGTATATAATACACACAGCCGGCCCTTGTTTTTCTACTTAAAGTGTACTCGGAAATTGTAAATGAAACTGGACAAAGACTGACCACCGGGGTACCGGTCAGTTTTACAACAAAACGGAAAATCACGGCAGTGACATTTCCTTTGTTCTGTGTACAGAAATGTCTCGCTTATATTCTTATCAAATTTCAACGCTTATCCGTAAAAATCGCCAAGAAAATACTAACCACAAATTTTTAAAAAAAATCCCTATTTTTAAAGTTCAAAATATCAGTTCTACAAAGGAAAAACACTTGCAGAAAAAGAACAGAATTGCTAAATTCCTCCTTTTGCGACGGGTATATAATTTAACTCTACAATATCCATTAGCATATATATTTTTCTCCACATAAACACCATCTTGTTATTCCTGTAAAGGGACAAGGAGGAAAAAAGACAGCAGGTATCAAGAAGTCCCTCCCTAATTTGGCGCGAAACCCTCTCGCTAAGTATCCCGTAAGCATATGATTTGCTGACACCCTTTTGAATACCATGAAGAAGTGCCTTAAATTGTCCATGTAATTTGTAGACATGGGACAGTTTTATTTGAAGCCGAATGAGGGATATGTCGCCAAATTATACCCTTAACGGAACAATTTACTTCTGACGTTTTTATGGCGTTGCGCGTAGACGTAAAATGGCCCAACATAGTCGTTAAATATAATCCCATTATTCATAGTATGTGTAGGCCAATGCCGATACCCTACGAAGCATAACCGTTTTCCAGACTTTTTATTTAACGTATATATAACAATTATAGGACAGCATGGGACTATCTCGTTACGTTCGTGTCTATAGATTTGCGCCCGAAGTTTTGTAACAGGAAACTTGCTTTTTGAAGTAGTCCATTTTTTACCAATCGTAGACCATTGTCAAGTCTGAATCTAAATGTGACAGCTTGTTGCCATCTCATTTAGCTGTCAGAATTTTCTTTTTTGAGCCAATTCAAGTCAGTTCGCATCTGTTTTTGATTATTAATCAATTGTCCACTTTGTTCGATTGGTAATAGGAACTGACCAAATGGTCATTATATTTTGCAAAACTCCTCTTTTCGTCACGCGCAAGTTCATAAATCCCAATTATTCGGGTTAATTTGAACACATTTTTTATCGGAAAAATGCTCTTGGCTCAAACCTTTATGAACTTTTATAATTTGTTCGTGACATTCCCTGGCGAATTTGAATAGCTAATCTTGAAAACTCGAGATTTAAGGATGCTGCATTCTACCAGTGCATTTGAACAGATGTTATTGAGAGAGAGAGAGAGAGAGAGAGAGAGAGAGAGAGAGAGAGAGAATTTTCAATCAGAGAAATGAGAGAGAGAATTTTCCATTTTTTAAAAAACAAAAACAAAAATCGAAATCATGACATTTAGATAATGAATATTGATTTGCTAACACACTTCTCAGCTGCAGAAAATATTTCTATAAACTAGATTTAAATTTGTCAGATTTAATCATGATCATGAAGAAAAATGTCCTTTTTTACTTTTCTGAATGAACGATGTGCACTTTTACATGACTCAATTGTAATCGGAAGCATAGCTTTAAGTTGCATCAGAGTATACTGAAAAATACACTTTTTATTGGAATTAAAACAATAAAATTAATGAATCGGAAATAATACGAATAAAGATATAAAAGATTGTCAGATTTTTGCAATATTGTTTCTATCACTTTCAGAACAGAATGGCACCTTACACGCAACTTTGAAGTTTAACCAAATAATGGAATACTTTTGTCAACATCAGCCATTTTGCATTAGGTACATGTATTTTATTTTATTAAGAGGTTCATCGGTTTTATTATCTATCTCTATCTCAAATGTTTAACCTATGGAATTTGTCCACTGTCAAATTGTCAATCTGGAATGTCCAAACCACAACATTTACACGTCAATTTTATCTAACGGTTGCTTTAAAGTTTTAACGATGTGTCAAAGACAAATAGTAACATATTTTGCCTGAAGTCTGTTTACCGAGGCCACCTTCTTATCACTTCCCACTCCAACATAACAATCATAAGATATTGATTTTTGAACACCTTGTTTTATGGTCATCAAATTTTGTTGACAGACAATTGATGGTTTCATTCATCGGCTGATCAGAAGGAATAACAAGTGCTACTAATTGTTTTGTTACGTCACTAACGAACTAAACAAAATGCTTTCAATGTTAACAATTAAAAGGATTGTAAATATCTTGAGATCTCCATGTTTTTACCTCGGTGGTGTGAAAGTATGTGCCCTAGAGAATCCAATGTAACGCTATCATTGTCATCTAAGGGAGCCGCCATTTCTTATTACGTCACAACCTGTTCGCGAATGGCGCATTTTTCACATTAGCAGACGGTAATTGGAGAGAACGGTTATGTTTTACAACTATTTTGACTATAGATTTGAAAAAGGCCTAAAAGGGTAAAGCACAATAAGACCATAAAATGTTTGATCAGATGTTGGACGTAATCTAAAAAGGAAGCCTTAAAAGACTCAAATAACGGTCTGCTTAATTAAAATTTCTAGAAGCACAACGTAGAAAAGAACAAAACGCATTAAAGAAAATGTTAAAATGTTGCTTATCTAATGAATTCAAATATTAGATTGCTATAAATGTTATCTCACATCAGTAGCGATGAAGATATCACACAAATTTAACAGCGAGTGGATTTTGATTAAAATGAAGGAAGTTTTCATCAAATTATCGCTTGTCACCTGTTTGTTCTATAGATCACATCTAGATAAAAGTCTCTGGTGTGTGTTTTTGGCTTACAATAGTTTAAAACAAAAAATCGGTAAACGACATATATATTGACGACTATCGTTATGAAAACAATTTCGTCTTTCTATAATTTTCCTTGCTAAGACTAATTTCTTTCTCTAATAAATTACCCACTCAGAACCTTTAGTTTAAAGCTATATAGCAAACCAGTGGTCTCCCTTCTTGAAATTTTCACACGAAAAGTACACAATGACAAAGATCAAATTTTACAATTTAATTTCACACCAACAAAACAACCACTCAAACTTCGGACATTCTAAATAATAATTCAGACCTTTAATCCAATTTCCCTCTCTCGAATCAATATTGACCGAGTCATTGGTACTGTCGAGTCGTCGACCCCTAATCAGTGTATCAACACCACGCCATGCAAAGGTGCTCCATGTTCTCAAGTACCTGTACCAGTTTTATTATATCGAAATCTCGTGTCCTTTCTCTGGTCGTACCACGGATGGCAAGCAGTCCAAGTTTATCACAGGGGCCTATAGGACCTTAAGCTTGCAAAACGCAAGGAAGCCTTTTTGCCATATACGAATTTTGCATAATGTTGATATACTAGACTAAGTAATCTACGCTAAATGAAAAAAAAAATGTTTGTATTAATGTTTTGAAGAACAAATTTATAAAATAAGCTGCATTTCGACGCCTTCAGCTCACTTTACAAAGACAAGAAATTATCCTGGTTAATTCTTGCATTTATTATACTCCAGATTGAAGAAAAATTTAATGTTTAATGAAAAATTAAAAATCTTCGCTATAACCTTGTGTTTTCGGTCCGCTCCCTAAAAAACGTGTATAAGGAGCCGAATTGACCGAAAACCTTTGCGTGGAGAAGCTGCAATTAGGGTAAGTGTCATATTTTTCTTCATGAACCATTGAAAATTGAAGGTAAAAAAAATAATTCTAAAATAATTTATCAATGACAAAATACCCTAAACTCTATGAAAATTTGCAAACATTTGACGCACTCTTCAGGTCATTTAACTATAGTCAAAGAGTGCGGAGATCGCCCTGGAAGCATGTTATGTTCCAAAAGAAAACCAATGTATCATGGAAAAGATCAAGGTAAGCAAACACACATATTACGGAAACCGATAGGAGGAGAAAGTACAAGGTAAAAAGCACCTGTTTATTTGCGGCTATCTGTATATTGTTATCTAACCCCCGTACACACGGTGGGACAGGTTTATAACAGGAAGGGGTCGATGACCACAGCCTGACCATTGCTTCACCCGATCATGTTTGGTCAGATTTTCAGGCCTCCCGTTTCTGCGGCGTTACCGTACAATGACAGACATATCTGCAGACAGAAGCGTCTTTTTATGGCACCGGGGTCAGTTCAGGTGAAACCTCGATGCCGTAATCTGGTCGTGTAGATAATGTGTAGAGCTGCTGATTAAGGATTATTCTTTAGAATTTTTAGACTGGTGTAATCGTGCCCCACGGACTCACGCTTTATCGTAGTGCATAGTAAAATACTAAATTTCTTTAAAATGCTTCGTTTTCTTTAATCAGGGGTTTGTGTCCTGACCGAAGGAGGATGTCGACCTGTGACGGTGACCCCCTTTTCTGGAAGTAAAGCAAATGTTGAAAAAAGTAATTTTGATCTTTTGTAGACAGAATAATTAAAATAACTCATAAAAATACACTGATATTGCTCCAACTTTTTATTCTCCCAAATAAAATACATGTATAAGAAAGTATGTAACATATACGATTATCAATTTACAGTGTATAGGATTTCATATACTAGACTTACTTCTATTTTAAAATAACAAGCAAATAAATACACTGTACTATCAAAACAACAGAAAACGTATATACCATAAACCTATTAATATCATCCGGTCAATTGCTAATGAGTTCTTGACCCTTCTCTAGGTTTTGTGTGCCTGTTTTAGTATAACTTCTGTTATATATCGATGCTTTTCAGAAGTCCTCTAGCCATTTAATGTGATACAAAACGGATATTACGGACAGTAAAGACTATTTTATATGCAGCGATTTTTGTGGTATCTTTTTACTTGGAAATCAGCTGGGCCCTAGACCACCAGGAGACAATACCACCGCCATTCACCGAAGTTCTTATTTGACGGCGTGGACAGAAATGAGAGATGACATGTTTTATTATATTTTCACAGGTGTTTATTCAATAAATTCATATCATTGTTGTACGAAATTCCATAAACAGAGTAACGTTTCTGGACAAATTGACGTGCTGGTGACTGCACTGGTGTGCACTTAATGCAAAACGAAAACTATTAAAGCTGTATTCCAAAATATTCAACAGTATCTAAATTAATGAGTTCAGGCTCATGTAATTATAATTTGACATCTTTCTAAATCCGGGTTTTACTATGCATTATCAATCTTGAATAAAAAATGAAGCTATTTAAAAATCAAATTGAATCATTTATACGTGATAAAATAAAGTCGTATCCATTTTCATTGAGACTATAAAATCTCTCACAGGTTCTCCAAATGTGACTTACTGGCGACTTATGGCCCAAAATGTCTCTTCGTTCGTCAGTTGATGGTATCTGATAATGCAACCTAATTCGACACCATCTGGGGAGATATGAGGTAACGGTTGTTATTAACATACGGTGCCGTGGCATTGTGTTGTCAATCTGAGAGGAACACGGCGTACCCTCCTCCCCACTACAACAGGTGCGGCCAGGTAGCATAATGCAGGAGAGAGAAGCAGAAAAGGCCAATCTTGTGGCGATAAATATTTACTTTTCTCATCCAATTTTGACAACACGAATAAAATTTCATGGATCAGTTTAAGGGTTAAAAGTCAAAATGTGCTTGAGAACACACAAGTGTGTCAAAATCTTTTGAAATGGTTTGCATTTCAAAAATTGTATGAATCACCGCGACAGAACGATTCTGTAATACAAAGAGATATCAAATCGATTGCTTGAAAGAAATTTTCAAAAGTACCAGGATTATGAAAAGAATAAAAGATCTGGGATATCAAAGGCGATTTCCTTGGTTCCTCATACAATACATGTAGAATGAAGGAGACTTGAATTAGAGGTTGATAGCATTAAGAGATTTCAATGAAAAATTCACCAATTCCGCAACATTCGCCACATGCCATTTTTGCGACAAGCAACGTCCGTCATTAAAGACAAAAGTCCTCAGAACAAGCTGTGACCAACACTATTTAGAGAAAAACTAATTGAAATGACAGCTAAATATCGTCTGATGGGAGACAGTGTTGTCGTCTGCTTCACGTGCGCGCCGGACGCCTGCTGACTGCGCGCTGGACCAGATGACCATACAAGCGGATGACATGTCAGCGCCCGTCGAGATGGGATGTGGTGCTGATGGGGAGATAATGGGGATGGACTCGGACACTGATAACAGTAATGTTCAGGAAATCAGCAGCCACAGTTTGCGGACAAAGATTGTAGCAGACAAAGATATTGTCCCTGTCTCGTCATCACTCAAGTGCATACTGCAGAGTTCTGAATTCTTTGAAGTTATTTTATTTTAAATAATTACCGTTTAAAATGAAAGCGATTATTTTGCGTTGATGTACTCTGTTATAGAATTTATGTTTTTCATAACGAAAAAAGAACCTTTTTCAGGAAGAAGCTATTACAACTGCTTTTAGTTGCAGCTGTTACAAAACGTATTTCAGGAAACCTATAATTACGAATTCAATAATCACCACTTTAAACGAACACCTGTGAACGTTTCGGATTTATCTGTTTTTTATTTGATTGAGACTCTATCTCCGATTACTAATAAAATGTCTTTATTGCTGGCCAAAGGAAAAAGATGGACACAAAAAGGACAAATCCAAGTCGGAATTTTCACAGCCCACGTTTGTCAAACACCTATCAGACATACATCTTTGATCTTTTACAAGTGTTTAATTACTTATTTCACAAGATGGTTGCAAAGCACTTCCGGCTAATAAGATAGTAGTATTTGATTGATAGTCAAGCCAAAGAAGCTAGTTAACGGTAGTCTCGTTTTATCGAGTTCGGTGCCTTTGAACATTAAGGGGTCCAAATAAAGTTATTACCATGAATCTAGGGGTGTTATTGATGTGGGTTCGTGATTTATTGTCGTGCGATTGCTGAAAAGATGAATTAAACTTTGAACGAAATTCTTAAAGAAATTTGTGAAGGCGATCGAGCATGGACGTGTGAAATTTAGAGGCATAAAAATACTTCATTACTCTGATCAATTTCCGATAAAGCAAATGAGGAGTCTGGATAATGAATATTTCATTAAGATTTATGTTAATCTCTGTAGCAATATGATGTAAATATGTCATTGCATTATGCTCATGCACTTTAATCCCCCTGTCACTCAGATGCCACATTTTTTATAAGAATATAATAAATATTGAAATATTTTGTTATTCTAACAAAGTCAACAGTTTTCACCGTATTTTAAAAGGTTCAGAGAGCAAACAAAATTCTTTTTGAACTGGTGATTCTCTCATTGCCAGAAATCAATCAATATTACACCCATCTGTCCTCTCTGATAGTGACCAGCAATAGATTATCGGCGAACAAAAGAAACAGCATTATTAGAACGTGTGACGTCACACTGCAATATGTTACCGGTCAATTTATTATTTATTGCCCTTAAGGCTGAAATCGGTAACTGTAAAGTTCTTTGTTGTTTATTGTTAGACAAGAAATGGTGCAAAGTAACGGATTACGACAGCTTTGATCGTGCACTACCGGGGCTAGGAGCATTGAAGCTGATAATGTACGCGTAACAATCAAAGTAGAATGCGACTAACTATATTGCTGTAAATGTTTATCAGTGTAGGGAGATTTTTGTGCGATTATTATTTTATTTAAAACAAAAAATAATAATTTGTTTATTTATTAAGAAGAAAGAAAACCTGCCAGGGGTGTCTAGAAGATGTCCATTTTGTCGTAAATTCGAAACGCTGATTGAGAAACATTATCTCCAATTTTGTTATACAATATAATTTTTATTCACCCGGAACGGAAACATTCAAAATATTTCTTTGTTAGTCAAATTAGCATAATTTTGAATATTTCTGAAATGACACAACGCATTTGTATCGCATTTTACAAAACCTGGTTTCGGGTAACTTTTGATTTGATTCAGATGACCCAAAGACAATCAAAAGGTCATTTGGGGAATAGACAAAACTTATGCATCGTCACCCCTGAAGAAGCGAAAAGTCGCTCTCCCGAGCTCTCTGTCACCGCGATGAGTTCCCGTCTTTTATGAGTGACACTAGTTCTCGCTACTTTTTACCTTATCGCGATCAGAATTGACCTTTGAATGGAGGGACAGAACAAAGAATTCCTGAACCGTGGACTAACGATAAAAGGCAGCATGTAACATATTGTGCTGGGTTTTTTTGTTGGGGCGGTCCGTTACGGTGGGAACTAGCTTGTCAAGTTACACGTGATGGTTGCTATTTTCTTTGTTTGATTTATTTTCCCGTACTTTTTTCTTGCCTTCCAATTAAAGTAGTCTGTAATTAAAAAAAATACGACCCGCTGATTATTCAGTCAATCAATGTTTTAAAAAAAAAGTATCAGCATTCTAATAAAAGCAAACTTCCTTTTATAGATAATATCATAATGAATCACCATCCGCTTTTTTCTCTCTTAATAACAAAAATCTATTGACACGAACATTTTCGTGATTTTCCGGACTTCTCCCCCCCCCCCTCTTTTAATTTTAAGGATATTTGTTTTTCTTTTTTAATAGTGTTAAATAATTTAGGGGGGGGGGGGTATTGAGTTGAAGTTACAAATGTATACTCGTATATCATGTCTAAGTACATTTATACCCTAACAGATATTTTATTTTATGTACCTCTGATACCATACAAATGGTTTTTGAGAAAATAAATGAATGAATGAATGACAAAGAATCAAAATAATAAAAAAAAAGATGTCAAACTAATTAATATGCAGCAACACTTCCCATCAACCATTTGTCACGGGGAAATCTCCAATTTCACGACTCGGTCACTTTTTATGAATTAAAGTAATCCTGGCTGTTCTAATATTCATGAATGATTTTATCAGACAACTAACCTTCCATCGATAAAGTTGTAACGTTTTAACACATTGGGATTTTTTTTTTTTTTTTTGTCATTGTAATTATTTTTTTCTCATTCTTTTTTATTATATATAAAAAACACACACATTAACTATTTGAAGAATAAACCACATGAGCAGTTCTTTTTGGCTAATGTTCCATAAACCCTATTTGATTAAAATTTATTTTAAAAATATTAAAAATACATTTAGACTCCTTACAAATTAATTATTAGTACACTTTAAATTCATTTATGAATCTATACAAATAGTCTTTAAGGATCTAGTTATACACTTAAATCATTTATATATTTTTTAAAATAAATCCGAAGCGTCAATAAAATACTTTTATGATATGGGGGAGAGAGAGAAAGAGAGAGAGAGAGAGAGCATCTACCGGCAATATACATGTATAGAAAAGGTATAAAACTGATCGATAAAAATTATTGGTCTGATGTGCTTATGTATACATCTATTTTTATTAATTTGAATTTTCTAAAATGATATATGTATACGCTATCCACAAAAGAATTTATGAATGAAAAAAAAGGAATCAATTTTACACTCTCCCAGTACCCTTTCACCAACCATATCAATCCCCTTGGTAGCAATTTCAGGGGGGGGGGGAAGGGGGCAACCCATACATTTTCAGTTGGAGACAATATCATCTAACAAAAATAAATCCTTGTCAAGCGAAAAAGGTCCCCAGTGTTCCCCTACCCCCACCCAATAGTTCCTACGGCCTTGCATAATCAATAGTGAACGCGTAGGACAAAATAATTATAATTAATTTAATTTTAAGAAGCATTTAATTCATAATATACAAAGTGTACAATATGAATATGGATTGAACAGCAGGCCAAGGGCCTATATTAGTTCTCTCCATTTGAGATCAAGGTACAATTAAATTACTGTACATATTTTAAGTTCCACAAAACATGTATTATAAATTAATATTGAGAGAATTATAAAGAATACATAATTTAAGAAAATTTTGGGGGAAAATGCATAAAGAAAACAATAAAATAAAAAAAATGATGGAAAAAACAAACAAACGTTATGATTAAACAAGTCTGCATTAAGATTACTAGAGAAATTTCTCATCTGACAGTGGAGTATATTTAATTTTCTTTGTCCATAATTGTATAATTTGGATTTTGTTTTATCTTCAAGATTTTTATTTTGTATACACTGTTTGAACTTTGCTACATTTGTTACAGATTTTAAGCTATCTGGCAAATCATTCCATAATTTAATTGTAGATGGTAAAAAGCAATTATAATATGCAACTGTTCTAGTGATTGGTAAGTGATACAGATTATTGCGTAAGGCGTAATTGTGTGAAACAGGTAGACATTGATTGACCATTTCTTGCAAATATTCAGGTGTATAATTATTAAGTATTTTGTACATTAGTGTAAGCTTGTGTTTAGTTCTTCTTTCACTAAGCCTTTGCAATCCTAATTCATTATACAATTTTTGAACAATTGCGCCTTAACCCAGTAATGATACGTCCAGCCTCTATTTGCACACTCTCTAATAGATTACTTTGTTCCTGTGTGCAATTATCCCATTCTACATTTCCATATTCTAAAATAGGCCTTATAAAAGCAATATAAATACTAATAAGGGAATCTCTGTTATAATTCATGGTGTAAAATTAAAATATTTAAAACAGTAATAAAATACTAAAAATTTATGGTTTCTCTTTATAAACAAAATTGATAAAGTAAATCAATATTTTTTTCATATCTTATGACCAAAATAAGATTTATCGAGTGTAAAAAAAAGATATGCAACAATATTTAAAATTTAATTATAAAAATTTCCATTTATTTTATTATATATTATACATTTATTTATTACATTTATTTGCTGAAGTAACCCATATAATGATATACTGTACGTATTTTCATAGAACTAATAACAGTAGGCTATGGAACGTCACGTGAAAGAGACTTAACCTGAACAGTCCATTCCATATCTTACCGATGAGTTGTCAAGAGCATCGGTGGTTCAGTGGTAGAATGCTCGCCTGCCACGCGGGCGGCCCGGGTTCGATTCCCGGCCGATGCATATTTTTTTTCTTATTATTTTCATTAACTGAATAATATTATAACAAAACATACAGGTCTAAGATCTTCTTTTAGATCCAAAACGTTTTTTTTTAATTCAAAATATGGAGTTCTTTAGTACAAGGTAAGGACATTTTCAAAGTTTGAAACAGTTTAAAATTGCATATGTTATTGCTGTGAACTCTTGCAACAAAAGTAAGAAGGTACTTGGTACACAGATTAAAATGTGAAGCTCCATGTGCCCTTTATCAGATTTATTTCTAGATGACATATTTTTAATTCTTCTCGTATAATAACTTTTCCCTTCAGGAAAACGATAATCATACATTTGAGTTATTCCTCTTTGTACACACACCTATTACAGTGGACATCGATCACATCTATATATAACTTGGAAATCCCCCAGTTGTTCTTGCACAAAGATGTGTTATTTAATTTACTGAGTCCCTGTTTCAAATTCTTCAGGTAAGTCTGTTTCGGGATCTTCTCCAGTATATGGGGAACTAAATATGTCAGGATTTACAAGCTATGATTAAATGAATATCTTGTGATTTTGAAATAACTCTTGTCTCAATACATACATTGAATACTTGTATTTAAGGTAGACCGATATGTCAATTCTTTACTTTATACCTATGCATGTAATGCTCATTGCAAGGAAATATAATTTCATTTTCCAGGGACATTATGAGAATTATATAATTTTCGTCTCTTCCCGTAAACACGGAAGATTTTCACGGTGTAAGGGGGATCACTCTAACAATAAATTATTGAACAAGTTTCCACATGCACTCAATTTTCGGCGAAGAGTCAAAATTGTCATTACATCCATCATGAATATATATACTATTTATTTTTTATTTTTATGTCGCTCTGTGCCTATGATGGCATTAAACTGACAATCATAATTAGGTTATAATAAATTATAAAGAACCCATATATATGTCAACTTTAACCTAGTGAATATTATACTTATTGTTTAATTAAACTCCATTGAACTCTGTTGTCAATATTGTCACAGCAGTAATATGTACTAGAATATTAGAATTAAATAATGCTGTACTTTACAAGTGTTCAGGCATTTCTGTACTCAAGGCACGGAGTGGGTTAAGTTAGGGAAGTATTCCGAAGTAAGTTAACGATGTTATTTTACTTCATTCCGTAGAACTTTTAAGTCTCCTATTAAAAATGAAATATTCTCAAGAATCCATCTAAATACGTAGTTCAAAACATTGCATAAAACTATGAGACAGACTTAGTGGCTGTTAATATAAGTAGGCTTTTTATTCAGTAATTATAAACATGTGCGGATCTATTGTACAAACACTTACATAACAATGTACACAATTTACACAGGTATACTTCTTAACTGTTCCGTGTGAAAACCTGCAAAATGAGGAAGGAGAATACTTATTTACCTTCTGCTAAGAAGATCTTCCAGCGATATGAAAGAGCCTCGTTTCAAGAGAATATTTTGTTAGTGGGGACCGTAGGGGCTGGGAAATCAGCTACTATCAACACCATCAGCGCCGCCCTGTCGGGGGAAAAGAAATATCGCGCCCCTATCGGGGCCCAGCTCTCCTCCACAGACGCTAAAAGAAGGAGAACTACGACACATCTTATGTGGTAAATATAATATTATTAAGTTAGTAATACATACATGTATTTGTGTATAATGCATTTTTTCATTCAATTTTTGCAATGCATACCAGTATTATCGATTGGCTTTCATATTACATTTATAGGTACATTGTAATTTGACTTACAGATAATCATGGGAACTTTTTTCTGCGTTTAAAAAAAATTGCATAACTTTGTGAGAATAGCATTGCACTTGATAGTTGAAAACAATTGAAATGAAAAACAGATAAAAGCAAACAGCTTTCAAACTCATAAGTCAATTCAAACAATAAAAATTAGTAGCATAGAAAGTACTGACCTCTAAAACATCAATTAAGGTGGGATGAGGTGCCATGGAGGTGAGCATCCTCTGTTGACCGGTCCATCCCGCCATGTATTCCTTGCCATGAACGGGAAAAATAAACAAATTCGTTTTTAATTTAGTGAGTAAATGATGGCCTAACAGATATAGTATGGGAAAAAATCAGTCAATATTTTAGAGTTAAACTGTATTTTAATTTGACAATAAGTCTTTAAAATATAAAAATGTCGAGCTGAAGGCCACAACAAATACTTTGTTCAATCATGCTTCAAGTTTTTGAATTAATTTGGTTTCAAATGAATTCAAAAATAAGTCTAAGAAGTAAGTAAGAACGGGGTGCAATTGGTACCCATGGGAATTTCAACAGATTGTTGGAATACCCGATCTGCCCCCAAAAGGGGAGACGCAGTTGTAGTGGAGGATCCTTTATGAATAATTCAAAAACGTATCCAAGCATCATATCTTCTAAATTGTTTTTTCAATGATGAATAACAAAAACTTTTTTCTTGCCATTAAGATACCTCAAAAATGCAAAATTTGACGCAAAAAGTGCAGCTCTTGTTGCTTGATGGGTTAATCAATGATATTTTGTGATGCTTTATATTATTTCATTATCAGGTATAAAGGATGTGGTATAGATGAAACAAGAAGGAAAGACATGCATGCGCCAAAATATATACCAAACCTTGTAGACATGACTGGATTGGAGAATATTGACTCGCGTGAACAGGAAGAACTACTTGAAATGATACTAATGGGAAAGATTCCGAACGAGACATCGATTCCCGCATTACAAGACATGGAGAGAAGAAATCCTGGAGCAATACGCAGACGTTTTCCATTTATCTACAATCCTCGGCGCATTCATAAAATTTTGTTTGTCGCTAGCGCTAACGAGCCTATTCCTACCAAACTGATCCAGAGTGTTCGAAATGTTGCCCAACCTGACGGAAGTCCATCCAACTACAACCCTAGATGTAGGACAGTAGTATAGTTTTCCACATTATACTAGTAATTGAAATAACAATATTAACTTAAAATTAAGCGCCCCTTTTTCTTTTTCGATTGGTCAGAATTGTAAATAGCATCGTTCAGGCAATGAAAGATTAACTTCCTATTGACAAATTATTCCCAGAAAAAAAAACTTGAACGTTTAATTATGTAAATCTTGTGATTATTGGCTAATATAGATCAAGTTTATATATTTTTACAGATATCCCGTTGTTTGGCTTACTGACCAAGGAAGATCTTGTAGATTGGGAAGACGCTGAAATTCAAAACCGAGAGCGGGAATTTCTCCAGAGCCTCGGTATCGACCAGACAGCCTCGTATTCACGTTGGCAAAACAACTCAACAGGGGATTTTTCGAGCAAAGTGCTCTATTTTCTGGACAGATTGTTATCCCCCGAGGTCCGAATGGTTCTCGATCAAGTGATCTTCTTCAAAACCTGGATGGGTTCCCTTTGGGAAAATCCATTGTATATTTTCCCATTAATGATTGTGCCATTCGTTGCCTTTTTCATGGCGTATTCTCTTTCTGATGTCATTATGCCAGAATTCGAACTTTTAGATTTTTTAAAAATGAAATCAAAGCAATAACCTCATTTCTTTAAAAATAAAATTCTTTTTAGAATACTCAGTATTAATTCATATCAACTTTCAGGAAGGAGTTTTGTCTGGTTCCTCGGAAAATGAAATGTCTCATATATTTAGATGAAAGGAATTTTTTTAATTTCTTTTGTATAAATGTGCAATTTTAAACTGAATAACTTAAAAACTTTGAAATCTAACACACGGACTATATTTTGTGTGGAACTACATGTATGAAAATGTTCTTGTCTGTGTCTTATTTTTTTTTTTAATGACAAGAGACTAAAGGGAAATTTCTAATGGGACTTTAATTTATAACTATTGATTTTAAAGTTTTAAAATATATCAAATTAATAAGATTTTTTGTACAAAATACAATCTTGTCAGCTTTGAAAGCCTCCAATGTAAGAACATAAGAATATAAGAGCAGATTTGAACGAGAGAAAAAAAATGGTAAAAAATAGTCTTCTCTTTTATTACTGAATATATAGTCATTTAAAAATCTTTGTATCATTTTGTTTTTTTTTTAATTCGACTTCTTCACTATAAGTGAAATTTAGAACAAAAAGTGTAAAATATTTCAAGCATTTAAAACTCGCTTATTTTCTTTAAAAATTTGATCCATTTTTACATGCATTTCTTACTTCTTGCTACCTCGTTTTTAAATAGTGGAAATTCGGATTTACAAATATCTAATATTGATGTGATAAAAAGAATATTTAATCTTTTGAATTAGGGAAAGGCATCACATGATTGGCAACATTATTTGTCTTTTTTTACTGTCAAGGAAAAGATAAGGACCTTGCTGCTAATAATTGATACAATCATGTCTTTTTAAATCTGAAAAATGTCAGTATATTTATCTTTACTGTGATACATGTAACAAGTTATTTGTGTTTTTTAAATTGAGATAACAATTTATTTGTATCCTATTAGATGAATATATCACTTTTTAAAGTTGAGATTACAAGTCATTTGTATTTTTTAAAGTTGAGATACCATTATTTTTGAATTTTTGTATTTTGAAGAGTATTTATTAATGTTGAGATAGGCATGACAAGTTTAAATATTTGGTTTTTTTTTTAAAGTTGCGTACATTTTTAGTTTTTGATTTTTTATAGTTGTGTAAATGTGTTAAATATTTGTCACCCTACCCGGTATATGCTTCATTATAGATTTGTTCACCTTTTTGAGATAACTTATAAGTACCAGCTATATTATTACTAATAGATGAATAATGCATTGCAGACTTTCGTGTTCTGAAACATAAAACAATACTAAAAAAAATCAATGTGTGACACGTTCTTTCAATTTATGATGCTTTTTTTTTAAAATTAAATATGTGCTTATAAATGCCCAAATAATATGATTTTTCACATTATTAAAAAAAAAAGCCTGCTTTCTGACCAGAAGAAATGTTAAAATTATATTTGCTTATATGTGTAATAAATTAAGATGCAAAGAATATAAAAGATCATATTTTTCTTACCTCATCACAATGTTACAACTTTCAACAGAAATGGTAAACCGAGGTTGAAATTTATAGCAGGGACTATATTTGTGGCGGAACGGCAGAGTGTGAACTACTAATCAACATTTCTATAAAACAATGAGTTTATTTTTTTTCTTACACAAAGACTTTTAAAAAATTCAAATGTAACTGAAATTGATAATTAGGGACAAATGTTTCAAAATACACTAATGATTTATATTTAAAAAATATATGATTTTCCAAAACAGCAATTTCGTTAGCTTCTAAAAGCTTCCAATCTATATATTATAACGTGTATAAACAATTTGAGCCAAAACCCACAAAAAGTGTTTTTCCTTCCTTGTAAACGGTAAAAACATTTTGTTTTTATATCATTTTGTAACTTGACTTCTTTACCACATGTGAAAATTAGAAGATTTGAAAGATATGGAGCATATGAAAATAACCACAGTAATCCTTAAAAAGTTTTGAAAAAATAGAGAAAATTCAGGTTAATTAATATTTATTCATGTCATTTCGGTAATATCACCTGATAGATCCTATATATTGAAGTATTTTTAAATGCATAATGAAAATATTTAATTTTTTGAAATAGAAGTAGACATTGCATGATTGGCAACAGTAATTTTTTTAAAATTCTTAATGGTAAATTGATAAAAAAAGATAAATTAATATAAAAATGACCTTAATCTGACCTTGTTTATAATGTCAAACGGTCAATTTTAATCGAACTGATACCGTCGCTTAGTGATACTGTTTTCTTGAATCAATGAAAATTTCATTAATTTTTAACTACAAGAAATATGAAAAGAATATCTCTTAAATATTTAGCCAGTCTATAACTTTTATTAACAATTAGGCATTTTGCTTAAAATAAGTAATACTAGTAGTTTATCGATCTACAACGATATCAATAAATGAAACAAGAAATCTGTGAGCCAAATCTCACTAGTAATATCCCCGCTCTGATGTAAATAAGCTCTATCATGTTAATATATATATACACAAGTTCAATTACAGGCATATGAAGTTGACATCAGATTCATATCAAAATCAATCCCACCATATGGCATGCCTCAACAAAGGGTGTAATAAAATTTCAAGCATCCGCTATGAATACATGTAGCTAATGAGAAAAGTGCGACGAAAATTTGTTATGTGTGAAACAGACAGACGCACAGAGAATCATGCAGGAAGTTGATATTCGATTTGAAAAGAAAATGTATCCCAAGATATGGCATAGCTCAGAGAAGATTTTGTTAAAATTTCAAGCATCTACAACGAGTAGTTGGAGAGAAAACTGTGACGAAAATTTGTTATACGTATGAAACGGACAGACAAACAGGAAGTTGACATCGAATTTGAGCAAAAATGTATCCCACCATATGGCATACCTCAGAGAAGATTGTGTTAAACTTTCAAGCATCTACGATGAGTAGTTGCTGAGTAAACTGCGACGAAAATTTGTTATACGTATGAAACGCACAGACGCACAGACAAACAGGAAGTTGACATCAGATTAGAGCGAAAATGTATCCCATCATATGGCATGCCTCAGAGAAGATTGTATTAAAATTTCAAGCATCTACGATGAGTAGTTGCTGAGAAAACTGCGACGAAAATTTGTGATGTATGAAACGGACAGACGCACAGACAAACAGGAAGTTGATATCCGATTTGAGCGGAAATGTATCCTATCATATGGCATGCCTCAGAGAAGATTGTGTTAAAATTTCAAGCATCTACGATGAGTAGTTGCTGAGAAAACTGTGACGAAAATTTGTTTCGGACGGACACACGGACGGACACACAAGGGCAAAACAGTATAACCCCCTCTCCTTCGGAGCGGTGGTATAAATACTAGTACATGTAAGTGTACTGTATTTTGGATATCTGTTGTGCCAAAACACAAATGACTGCAGACAAAGTATTTGTAACGCACAATTTTCAGCACAACCGTCTGTGGTGCAATTTGAATGTCCAAAATTTACAACTGCTTAACTGGAATTTTTTTTGTAAGGTACAGTATATATAAAAATATAATAATATCACATATAAATGGTAAGCAGCAAGTGATTATGAAACAGTAATGGATAACACCTACAACCTTACTGAGACATATTAGATATACCTGTAAAATCTATCACAGCAAAAATTAAATACCTCTTTTTCAAGCTAAAAAATTATATAATCAAGAAATGTTTACATAAAAGAATTCTCATGAGTAAGCATGTAAAGGAAGCACCACTAAGTTTTAAAGTCTTTGGAAGACAATGTCAACAATACACTAGTATGTAACAACAACTATATATAAAATATCAATACAGCGGATGATCAGATCTCTCAGTGAATACGTGTTTATATCCTCATGTGTATACTTCAGTCATTCGTAATTTTTTTAATATAAGAAGTGGAATGTTTTTAATATACATGTATATCACTTCTAATTATAACCAAAGTCACCCTCACATGACACTGAACTCGTAGATCCCATAATACTTCGAGCCTTTCTGGTCGCTAGCTGAAATTCGGATTCGTTCTCCGGGTCCAGGGGTCTTGATCGTCCCCTCCCAAATGTTTCCTTTCTTCTCCATTGGAGAATCATGTAGCAAAGCCTGAACGATGCTAGGTGAAGAGAACCGGAAATTAACCTGCGCATGCGTTTTCAATTCGCATGTGACTGGAGACAGAAGACGACATTCAAACTGAGTTGTTTGAGGAAAGACTTTTGGGAATGGTTCGCAGTTAGGATGATCTTCGCTGCAGAAAACCAGGTAGGCTATTCTAGGAGAGTAAGTATCTGCATTCTCGTTTTTAGTGAATATGCTAAGCTTGTAATATCCTTTTGAAGGGAACTTGGCTTTGACACAGAGCTTCCCTCTATCCCTCTCTAGTAAAACATAATTATCGTTTGGATTGAGATTTTTCGTTGCATGCTCTAACTTCGCAATGGCTTCAACTTTTTTCGTAGTTTTGATCTGAAGATCAAGCTTTCCATTTCTGCTTTCCAACACGGCATTTTTTGCGGTAGAACTATGGAACCCTGCTTCAACAGAGTCGTGATAAGGACCAAACGGACCTTGATGAGAGTCCCTGGAACTGTTCAACAGGGACAGTGACGCCCAGATCCGGCGGACAGCTCATAAGGTCCTGGGTCACTACTGGAAATCCGGCAAGTGGAACATATTGTGATCCGACGGACAGCTCATAAGGTCCTTGGGCACTACTGGAAGTCCGGCAAGTGGAACATACTGTGATCCAACGGACAGCTCAAAAGGTCCTGGGGCACTACTGAAAGAGGAATATACTGTGAGGATAGCAAGCGGAAAAAGCGTTAGAGACGATTTCTCTAATGTAGCTGGTTTGCATCAACCGAAATAGACAATAACAAGAAATGGAATAATGTACAGGGAAACTCAATTATATACACCTATACTTCGAAGATATAGACACGTAAATAACGGTGTAGATGACTTACTTTTCATATTAAAAGTTTGCTATTTCAGTTTGAACTTTATGTGACCAGAATTTAACTGCATGTACACGGGTTTTACGTTTCATGATTTTTTTTGTCTGTTATTTGTTACATATTTTTTATGAGTTGTTATAATAAAAGACCATTTCTATCACAATCTTAATTTTATAACAAAACGCTGGAAAGACATGGCTAAATTGATACGGTATGCCACTTACAACCAGGATAAAGACAGATAAGTTGATGTTACATGAATTTTCATCGTCGTTTAAAATCAGCATATCGTAAATTATACTTGGTTGTTTAATGACCTTGTTTACAAATATAGTGTTATTGGATCTTGTTTTTGCTGGCGTATTCAAACCTAATTGTAAGTAAGGTCTTTTAATTTTATATACATGTACATATACTTAATTTGACTATGGAATTTTCCGCCACATGTAAAAAGACTGGACCAATGACTGTTGTGTTGGGCAACAGGAGATGCTTTCTACTCCTGGGCACCTGGCCTGGGGGCCATAAAACTTCGATGAGCTCACTTTTGATCTCAGTCTCACTTTTCCAATATAGATTCCTTTTGAAAAAGTGAGACTGAGATCAAAAGTGAGCTCGTCTAAGTTTTATGGCCCCCAGGCCTGATCCCAATTAAGGAAATTCTAGAGGTCCCTGTTTTATTTGTAAATTGTTTTAGAGATCAATCACATTACGTTATCTTCACCCTTTTTATTGCACTTTGAAAAGAAAACAATGGAATTTAATTGTAAAACAAGACATCTCCATTGAAACAAATGCATTTAATATATTTATAAAAGTTAGGATTTATACGTTTACAGTTTAGAGTAGATATTTTCATGCGTAAGTTTGCTTTATCGAATCTTGTTTAACATTTCTTTCTTTTTTTGATTTATAAAATACAGACCTTTATGCAAGCAGGTACATCGTATTACCAAAAAATATAATAAAACTAATTTTGATAACAAAATTGTCACATTTTTTGTCTCAGAAATCATTTAACACGCCGACATTTGAAAAAGAATTCTGAGTACATGTCCATGTGTAATTGTTTTGTTTTGTGCAGCTTCATGCTGCGAGAATAATTACAGGGTTACAAATCATCACTTCAAGATATGCATTATATTTAGAATCAGGATGGGATCCTCTTGCAGATAGAAACTAAATTCTATGTTTATAGTACATCACAACTTGGTACCAAATTATTTTTTAAAAAAGTATTTTTCCATCAACAAGAAGTAATGAATGAAAATTACGACACACACAAGCAACCCAGTTGTATTCAGTTTCTAAAATGATTGAAAAATAAAACGGGCAAATGTATTAAAATTGACACATGAGGCTCCACCCCTTACACCCTCTGATCCTCCATTTTGGAGTCATTGTGGAGACTCCATCCTCCGCATTTTACACCAAGCCGTATTCAGATGAATTATTTTTATAATCAGCTGATTCATATTCAGACTAGCGGGCTTGATCTCGATTGTGTGACTCACAAAGATTCCCAAAAAACCCTTCTGGTAACAGATAAAATGTGTGCAGAGCAGTTTTTACTAAATTAAGTCCGATTTTTTTTTGTTTAGCAAACTTTAAAATGTCATTTCTGGTCGTGAACGTGCCTATAAAACTACACTGTAGGTGGAAAAACAAAAACTACAGTAAAAGAATAAAAATTAACATTAAATATAACAGGAGGGTTCCGTTTACATAAGAAATTAAATCCTTCCTCATTATCTGTCATAGCAAATGTAAAGTGTCAACACTCTGAAAAATTTTGCCAAATAGGGCCCCGACCTGCCAGCATTTTTGAACCTGTATACAACTTAATGATGAATGATAGCTGTTCAAGTTTTGGGGTGACTATATTTTTCATTATGCTGCTCATAGGATACCTATATTAACCATTAACGGCAGGTTACATTAAGGTCATCTCTCAAGTTGCTAGGTAAGCTTGCCAAATCGGGGCTCTCTATTTCTAAAATGTGTTTTACTCTCCCTTCTATACAATGCCATCAAGTACATATAAATCTAAAAGATAACATTTTGAACTGAATCTGATATCTTGAATCTTTTTATAAATTGTTTTCATGGCAGGAATTAAGAAAGTACAATGTTCTGAGCCCCTGAACTGAGTACAGACCTTCACACTTAGTTACCTTGGAATAGTTTATAATGGGACCCCATTGTCTGATGGTGTTCAAGGTTATCTCTTGTGTAGAATTATGTAACAGTTTTATTGCATTTTAAAATTTTTATTGCATTGGTTTTAAATAAAGATTGAAAACTCAAGCCTTTAAACACCTAGTAATGGTAAGATACAGTTATTTTTAATTAAAACAAATCTTTCCCAACCTCTTATTGAAAAAAACAAATAAATTGAGTGCTCCTCCTCCTTTATAACTGTGGGAAACTTGACATTACCAAACTAAAGCTTTTAAATGCAATTGTGCCCAGATGGCTTTTTTGCACACAAGCACTTCTGTTGTTTTTCTCTATTTACTACATTTCCTCCTTCCATTTTTGTTGGCCATGTTTGTTCAGGGGTTTACAATGTGGTACTGTTGAATTTTTGTTTGTGTATTTATATAACTGTCTTCTTTGTGATATTTTATTATGATGGACTGTTCTTTGTTACATCAAGGTCTTCTCCTATTGTTGATTTGATCATTCTTGTTGATATATAAGTACAAAACAAATATTTACTGCTATATGTTGGAAGTTTAAAACATATCGATTTCCTCATCTATATAAATGATGGTTGTTTATTAACCTATAAAACTGTGATGGCTCTACTTGCTAGGGTAGATTTAAATAGTTTGGTAGGAATTAAATGCTGTAAAATCTTGTGTCACCAAACTATGTTGATTTGCATAAGAGCAGTATCACAAGTTTACATTGTGTAAAATTTAATTTTAGAAAAATTTTGCATTTTTTGGGAGATAACAAATATTAAATGTTAATTACTGACATGATAAATTTATTTTTTAAAAGACATATTACCGGTGAATTATAATTCATTGATGGGTTGATTTTTTTTTTTTTAAAAGATAAACTACTTAAAAATGTTTTAATTTCACAAGTTTATTTGTAAAATGCATAAGTTTAATATGCATAATAAGTGTCAAGTGTGATTTGATATTACTGAGCTGATTTATGGAAGATTTGTGAAATATGTATCAAAGACCTGCATAATTTGTTTAATTGCACTGCACTTTGCCTTTTTGTTGTTTGTTTCCTTAGTTTGAACTATTCACTTGAAGTTGCAAGACATTTTTGGAATGGATGAATTTCAGCCTGCTGCAGATCTGTAGTAACATCTATCCAAAGCCAATTATGACATTGGTTTGTAATAGATTTACACTCATACTGGAGTCTAGCTGTGTATTGATGTTTTATATAATTAGATATCAACCGACTGTTTACAATCAGATATTTTGTGTAGACTTGATCTAATGAACAGAATGTTATGAATTTCTGGATTTTTATGACACAACATTTATGTTTTTCTTCAAATTATTGTTATTTTTCATAGAATATACATGTATAGGGATCAAAAGAAAACATTGAACAGCTTAATAAAATTTTCATTTTTTACACCCTCTAAATTTGTGTTTATTATTTGATTATGCAAGAGGCAATGTTACAAGAAATACAAAGCTGACATGCAAAGGATTGACATGCCAAGACATCAAGCATTGCAGTGGTTGCTTTATTTGTTAACCAACAGGCCATTTAAAGATATAAAGGCTTACCCAGATTGTTTAATTTATATATTTAATATGCATTTATAAAAACAAAGGTTCAGCTAAATCAAGCCCTTTTATCATGATCTGTCAGTAGATATTTTAGGACAGTTTGTTAAAT
The DNA here is from genome assembly GCA_003671525.1 of Saccostrea glomerata. Classification (NCBI taxonomy): domain Eukaryota; kingdom Metazoa; phylum Mollusca; class Bivalvia; order Ostreida; family Ostreidae; genus Saccostrea; species Saccostrea glomerata. Next base: position 849,910 of record PRKT01000056.1, on the reverse strand, counting down.
GATTGTATTATATTCTTTATCCTTATAGTCCCCTTAAAAAAATCTTGGTCAGGGATAGAACCAGGATTTGAAGGAGGTGATAATGTTAGGGGCACCTGAAGGGAAGCTCTTGGATTTTGAGATTTAGTCAGGGGGGAGGGACAAGCTAGGCCCTCTATTTTGATTATTACTTTTTGTCACAATTAGGATTACTAGTAATAAACCTATATATGCATTACAGCAGCATTAGCACCAACTATTTATAAGTTATAGCCAATGTAAAAGTTATTCAAAAATAAGTAGGTCAACTTTCATTATCAAAATAAGGGCCAAAATTGCTGGTACACAAGGGAAGGACGGCTGAAATTCTAAAGACCTAGCACTAATCAATGAATTGTTATGGCCAAGGTTAATTTTTTTTCAAATATAGGCCAAAAGTCAAGGTCAAAAATTGTTCCTACTTTAAAGATACATATTGCCATGTTACAAGGAAAACATCTTTGAAATATGATAGCCCTATCTCTAATTGTTCAAAAGTAATGGTCAAGATTAGAGTTTTCTTTAATGTAGGTCAAACTTCAAGGCCAATGGAAAAGTCAAAACATCTTCTGAATCAGTGACCCTGAAAGACCGATTTCTATTTAAACGTGCAGCCCTCCACCGACAAGTAGTGGTGTCTCAATATGAATGAGAAATCCTTATTAGGGATGTTAAACAATCAAACAATTTACAAAACAATACTTTGCATTATATTTTACATGCGTTCTGAATGAAAACGAGGCACCTGTTGAGATGAATGATTTACAGATATTGAAACAAAATTTGAAAATAATTTTCACTTTTCAGAAAACTCTAAAAATTTAGTGAGGCATTTGCCTCACTTGCCTCAATGGTAGTTACGGCCTTGGCAAATACAATTTATCGTTAAGTCAAATGTTGATTGACGTTTTCATAATAATTGTTAGTCCATTATACTATTACACAATGAATTTGTGGATGGATTTTTCCGTTATTTCTCGATCATGACAAGGAGCACACGGCGGGTGTGATCGGTCGACAAGGGATGTTCATTAAATTCCTCCATGGCCCCTGATCCCACCTCTCATGTTTGGAGGTCTGTGTTTGCTCGAATACGTACCATATATATTTCAAACACCCGTTATATAAAAGTACATGTACTTTAAAACTGACAATGATCGATTTAAAAAAACATATTGATTAATAATTTCATAAATGTGAAGTTAGTGAGATATACATAGAACTAGACCTGTACGGGGAACTTTGCCTCTACTCAGGATTATATAATCGTAAATTATTGTATAAAAGACTCTGGTTTACAGAAATCTCAGTGAGAATTCGTGTAGTTCTCGATCCAAATATATTAGTTTCGACGAATTTCGCTGAATTGCGAACTCCTTGATAAAGTATACTAGCTTAGTTTTAGTAGATCTATACAAGGATCTAAAAATAATTCCTTTTCATTCTTTACATCCGTTGTCTGGTGCAAATTTCTTTTCATTGGTAGATTCAAAAGAATCATCCAATCCCCCGACCTGATGTTAAGTTATGATAATATATTCAATTGTTTAAAAAATGAACTCGTGCCAAAGATATAAATGGAATGTCAAACTTTTAATTTAAAAAATGTATTTTTACAATCTTTAATATTTTGTCTTGAAATTGAAATAGATCAATTTTGCCTCATTCTTCTAGAAGTTGAAAAAGGCATCAATAAGAAAATTATCTATTTATAAACGAAAATTTTCCGCTATCTGTTCAACGATACACGTATTGGAAAACTTAGCCTACTAAAAATAAATTACTTTCGTTTCTCGTTTTTCATTGGGCGTAAAGGAGGCTAACTCCGCCCCCTAATGGCAAGGTCATCTCTAGTTGTGGAGAAGTCTTCTCGCTGTTCATACCGTTTTTAATGCGAAATTTTCAAAAACAACCCTAATAGTTTCTGAGTATACAAAGGTAAGTTTCTTTACAGTATTTTTGGAGAAATATCTTTACTGTCCACTATGTATTTTCTCTTTTATTCAAGAGCGCAAAAAACGTTTTAGGTATGACACGAGCTTTACCTATGTAGCTCGAGGTAATCTACCTGGGCCTTCAAATCAGCTGATAGATCGGTATGCTATAAACAGATAACATGCAATACAACATGGCAAAGGGTACTTGTTAAAATAAAAGCAAACTTTCTATATTTAAAGCATTTCTTACAAGAATGTTTTTTCTAAATGTCGGCGTGACGTGTTGTGTGGTTCAAGCATGTTAGGCCAATGTTAGGCCCCATATATTATTGCATCATCACTGCCTAAAGCACATGTCAATCAGAAATTGCTGACTAAGCAAATTTGCTATTTTGGTTGATGATTCCATTGTTTTCTTCAAAACATTGAACGTGTTTTATCCGAATTTCCTCGAAAGAAAGTAGGTCAAATTAATTAGGCCTACTTGTATGAAAAGTAAGGCTGTCATGTGATAACTGGTACAGTTTTCAGACATGTCAAATCCTTCTCTGTTTCTCATTAATTAATATGTGTTTTATTTTAGTGATAATGTTTTGCCTAACTTTACTTATTATCCTGCTTTTTGTACATGTATAGCCCCTAATGTTAATGGCTGTAAAAAGTTGGCCTGATCCTTTCCCTCTTAGTCTTGGTCAGGTTTGTGTTCAGACCACTGTGTATGGTTCAAGGGGTCCAGGTTTTGAGTTCTAGTCCATCAATATGTTTTTATGCTAATTTCATAGGAATTTGCAAAGCATGTACAGAATTTCAGAAATTTGTATTTTGAGTTTTAATTAATTGTCATTCATGTCTATTTCAAACGATGAATCAATCACACAGTTTCTATTCAGATCCAAAGATTGCAAGTTTGTATAATCCCACATTGAATTCAATAACATGAGAATTTATTGTAAAATATAAGATTTGCAAATGAACAATTAATGCTGGTTTTCAGATGCACATAAATTTTAATTCATGTTTTTCTTCTCCATAACATTTGTCTATTATTATTCGTTCGTTCCTTGTTCACAACACTTCACTGAATACATTATAACATACCAAACCTGCTGATAACATGCGATGTTACTTATTATGGTAATTTATGCAACTGACCCCATGTCAAAAGTTCACCCAATCAAAAAACGCACAGGAGTCATGTGACGCACGTCTAAAAAAATTCCACTTGATACTGGCCTCTCATCAAGAAATAATAACACAATAAACTGAGCTCTGCAAGATTATTTCCACTTAATGAACAATAATTTGTTTGATAATTTTTTTTTCAGAAGTCATCGCACGTACCATTTTTTCCTTTTTCTCGGCTATTTATAAATTTGCCTAATTTGCATATATCGAAATGAAATCAAAATGACGTAAAGGGTTAGAAGCAATCTAGGGACCGTCTTAAAATTGATTTCATGACTGGGGAAAAATATAATTGCTAAATGATCTACTTTTATTTCTTTTATGTATATGATATTTATAAAGTAAATAACATATCATTGTAGAGACTTTGCTAGACGAAAAACATAATGTTTTCTTAGCTAATGTTTTTTTTTTACTTGAGGTAAAAAGTGGGCTTGGCTACACCACGAAATTTGATTGGCTGAAAAGGAGGTGTGTTGCATTTGTGACCTTCACCGATTGATAAAAATATTTATTCTGTTTACCACATCGTCTTATTTTTTTTTTCATGCGAACAATATATTATAATAGTCTTTTTAAGAACGCAATTTACCACTGTAATTGGCACTATTTCAAGATTGAAAAAAGAAAAAAAATAATTTTGGGAAAATTAAACTCATCTCCCCACCCCCAATAAAAGAAATTCCTTTTATTAATTTAATCTCTTTTTATATCAATATATATGCAGCAACAGTGTTGAAAAGAGAATAAATTTACTTAAATATCTAAAAGTTTGAGACAGCATATCAAGGGAAATAGGAATTTTTTTCTGCTATTTAAAACAACCAAAACTCTCAGCCAGCTAAATGGACTGTTTACTTATTTGTCAGGAACTTTCACAAAGTCATGAAATTTTCCTTTTTCATCATGAAGTTAATGCCTCACCCTATCCTTAATGCAAACAATCCTTACATAATAGTATAGACGAGAAAACTTTACTTCAGGGTTTTAAATTGCTGACCATAGCACAATTTCACATTTTATTGCAAAGAGATAGTACTGCATGTACATACAAATTGCATTCATTTTATTACAAAGAGATATGACAGCATGTTTGGGTAAAAAGTCATTTGGGTAGATGTATAACAATCCTCTTATTTATTCCCTAGGTCAAAAACAAAGTTTAACACAGTAATAAACTCTTATTATTATTTTTCGTATTAATTGTTTGTTGTTTACAATGTGGGGCAATAAACAGAATACATAGAATATGAGAAATATGTCAGAAAAGTACAATGCTGGTATTTCTGTTTAATATTATGCTTGTTTAGCTGACGTCCTCCTGCTTTCTGCCGTGAGGATAGCGTGAGATCCTCCTGAAAGCTTGGGGAGGTCACCTTGTTGTTTACATCAGCCTCACTTTCTGATGAAACAATCCACAAAATATCTATGTCAAGACAAAAAATAATCCTCCCCATATATAAAAAATTCATTCGTTCTCTCCCTCTTGCCATTAGATATATGTCATCTTATCAAACTTCTGAAAAAAACTAGAACTGTGAATAACTCATGGAAATTGATTTCTCAGTCTTTTGTCCAAAGAAGAAGTGTGAGACAAAATGGAGAAAGGAAAAAGTATTGTGTTTCCCACAAATAAATAATTCATCATCCTCTCACCCCAATTTTCCTCTCAGACTGCCAGATAGATTGTCTGAAAAAATGCCTCCCTACCCAATGATCTTGTTTGCCAAAAAAGAAAAAAAAATTCAATGACCCAATGTGAAATCAAACAAGCTAGTCAACTTCATGATTTAAAAAAATATATAATTCATAATAATTTGACTTTTTCAAGTCTTGGGCATATATGCATTTACTTAAATCTTGCATGAGCAAAGAAAATGAATGAAAATCCAAAGACTGAACAAAGAAATAGTCTAAGAATCAATGAATGACCAGCACCGAGAGAACTAATTTAAATGGAATCGATGAATGACCAGCAGTCCAGCACAATATTAGGGAGTAAGCATTGATTTCTAGGGGCTATTTCTGACACTTGGTTCAGAGATGATGGCAGTTTCATTAAATACTTGTACAGCTATACATCACACCAGCACCGAGAGAACTAATTTAAATGGAATCGATGAATGACCAGCAGTCCAGCACAATATTAGGGAGTAAGCATTGATTTCTAGGGGCTATTTCTGACACTTGGTTCAGAGATGATGGCAGTTTCATTAAATACTTGTACAGCTATACATCACTTTGGCTCAGATCAAACTGGCTTCAGCAATCCCCAGCTTCGAAGGCATTCACATACTGATAATACAATCTATGGACTAGAGGGGGGAACTTGATCATTTTGTTCTTCTATGTCCTTATATTATTTATACATGTAACCTAGCCTGATAATATTCAAATGAAAAGTAACTTATTTGCAAGATTAATACGTGTGGTCAGTCAGGAGTCCATCCCATGTGGAAAAAAAAAACCTTTCAAATTAAGAGTTTAGGATGGAAAAACAAAAGACATGCAGGGATTGCTCCATCAAATAGAAACATCACCATCCATCGAAGTATTGTACACCTTTACTTAACTTAACCAGTTTCCCAGTTTATTGATATCTCTTTGGTTGTTATTTAACAACATAGAGATCCATGCAACATATTATTACAAAATATATACATACATGCGTGAGCAGAACATATAACATATATACAAAGTGTGTTTATAATCACGTATTTCCATATAATAATTGTAACAGTTTATATTGATGTTATTAACCTGGAGGTTTGACTCTCACGTTTTACATCACGGGCCCCCTTACAAAAAAAAAAAAAATTGAAAATATGAATAAATCAGCAATAATTTAATCTAATTATTTGCAGTCTATAACGAAATGAAACTTTCCACTGATTTAGACCTAATGATAAGTTAATGACCTTATTTCAGAATTCTGGTGGAATATCCTTTGTTTAATGGTTCTGTGGCCTCAGGGTATGTCCAAAACACTTAGACAAGGGATTTAATAACAATACATGTACCATGTAAAAAGCCTGCCAACTAAATTTTAGAAAAAACATGACACAATTTTAACTGGTCACTGACACTTTCCTAATATAAAAAGCAGTATGTATTGCCTAAAAACTTTTCTATGCTAACATTGCTGATATTCATTTATGTTGAGGAAATAGATCAATGTTCTCTAAAATGAACAGAATTTCACTGGACCAGAAAATCAATTTATTTGTAACACTTCATTCTAACAAAAGTGATCCATCACTTTTCACCCATCATCTAAAAGCGTCTTTTTCTGGATGTTTTTTTTTCTACTTGATCTTCGCAGCCAATGGCCATGTGAATGTTCTACTGATTTTTTCCCCTTACATCAGCATTATAAAACAAATTCGGATAAGGATCATTTTTTTGTTCGGTTGACAACGATACTCCCTAAAAAGTTATACATTCTGTAACCTACGAGTTCAAGGTCCGACAAATGTAAAATTGATATGCGTTTCACCCTGTTGTGATATAGAGAAAATTGTCTTTGGGCATCAAGTGTCAGTACGCAAAGAAAACCATGTCTGAACTATTGCTTTGCATCAGACCAAATATCTTCCTCGGATTTTCAATTACGCAGAAACTATCAGTATGGTTTAACTTGCATAATCAATAGCAAATATTGTAAAATAAACGGTATGTTTGTATATATATTATATATATATATTTTATGGTGTATATAATTTCCCAAAGTTTGGTCATATTTCTTCTTACCTTGGCTGGTTTGATTTCCCAGAACAGTAAAATTGATGCCAATATCTATTATATAAATACAGTTGCTGTACATATGCTGTGAAAACGTGCATCCCTTATCGGCAAATATATTGCACAATGCATCAGAGGGTGTTATATTTGTATACAAGCTTGTCAACAGAAACTATTTGTAACCAATATTTACTTAATACACCTATTATCTTTACAAAAACCATTCACTAAAATTGACAATAATCGCAATAATTATTGCGTTTAAACGCGAAACTTTGCGTTTAATCGCAATAATCATTGCGTTTAAACGCAAAACACTTTGCGTTTAATCGCAAAAGATTGCGATTTAACATAATCTTTTGCGATTAAACGCAATAATATTGCGATTAAACGAAATAATTATTGCGTTTTATAGCAATTATATTTTTGCGTTCGCAATCATTTTTGCGTTTAAACGCAATAATATTGCGATTAAACGTAATGTTTTTTTGCATTTAAAGGCAACAATCTTTGCATTTAAAAGCAATCATTTTTATTGATTTTTGAAGAGTGCAATGGTTCCACGCTGATATTTGTTTCTTTTTTCTTTTGTACATTAATCTATGAGAAAAATTGTGTATTGTTTAGCATTATAGAATCAGATTCTTCTGAACAAGCATTTCTGAATGATTAATTCATTGGTAAGGATTTAAAGAGGAGAAAAAAGTGTCGGTCTGTAAAAACTATATATATTTGAAAATATTTTATTGAGTACATATCAATGGTTTTTATTTCTTGCAAATAGATTATTAGATTCATAAAAGTAACCATTAAGTGAACTTGTGACATTCTTTATAGTTCATTTGACGTTTGGTACATTTTAAGTTTGGCAAATCGTGTAGAAAAATTAACATATCGTGTAAACATGAAAAATGAAATACGTTATTCTTAAGTCCTGAAGGGAAGGATGGAATCGTTCATATCATTTATCAATTCACCATAATAATAGTTTTCTCCGAAAATTTGAAAAAATTAAATTTCGGGTTTAATGGTTTAGTATTTTACGCTTAGTTATTTATACATGCACAATAATTAGAAGAAAAAAATCTAATAGATATATGAAAAATAATAATGAAATATGCATGAAAACGCAAATAAAGAAAACAGGCAACTCGAAAAAGTGTAAATAAATACACAAATTTATTTTCAAAATCAACTAATGTTTTTGCTCCTCTTTTTTCAGCTATTATCGTCATTATTCGTGAAATCAATCAATCAAGTTGAAAATGAAGACCTGATCTTTCAGTCGACAATAGAGCTTTACTTTTATTATGAATTTTGTCGAATATTATACGATATTGTGCTTCAATTATAAAAAAAATCAAAACATTTTGTCAAAAAAAAAATTGAATGTTTTAGAATTATATTAAAGATATATATTTTAAAAGAACGTATTTTTTTTACTCGAAATTCACTATCTAAAGATGAGATTATCACATTTCAGTAAAATAAACATTCCACTCAACCAAAGTGACGTTGATCTACCCTATCTATATTGGATTCCTAAACTTCATGAAAATCCTAACAAACTGAGATCGTTTCAGGTTCAAACAAATGCTCTACTTAGCCTCTTCACTCACTCTTTACAAAAATGTTAAATGCTGTTAAGGAGGAACCTTAGACGGATTGTTTTCAGCATACTCTAGAAGAGTACATTTTGTTAGAAGTGATGAAAATGATAAATCGGATGTGAAATCTCAAAAACTCCCGAGGACATTTTAAAAATCTTAAATCGTAAAATGTTTCAAAATTCCAGAATATCAAAACGAATTTTCATACGAAATAGGATTTTCTTAATTTGAAATTGATAAAAATTTTCCTTTGCTTGTCAAGTTTTTTTTTTCAGGTTTGAATTTTTTTCTCTTTGAATTAGCCCCCCCCCTTTCACTTACAATTTGCTTCCAACGTCAATGTATGATATCGTATATTTGATCTTTTAAAACAGTATTTTTGGGGGAATACACATAACGATTTTCAACTGCAGTATTTCTCTAATTAAAACTATGGCTAGGCGATCTTTTGTTTCAATTTGCTCAACCATGGACACTTACTTATACCAATTCACTTTAACTAAGCACCCAGAATGAACATCATTTTAACCATCTCGCGATCTTCACCGAAACAACTAATTGAACATTTGGCAAGTTCTCTGTCGCCATATTGATAAGCTGCAAGGGATTTTCAAAGATTGACGCAAATGCTGATATAAGGTGTTATTTATTTATCTTTTTTCAACAATTTTTAGTATTATTTTTAAGGGGGAAACTTGAAGTTTGTAACGGTTATAGCTGCAATTAAGAAATTTTAGAGCTTTTGATTTGCCTTTAAGCAATACACAATATAAATATCTAATAAAAATAAAAAAAAAAATAAAAAAATAAAAAAAACATGTTAAAAAGTCAAGAATACATTTAATTTTAATTTTTTCCATACTGTGAAAATAAATCTCCAAGAAATATGGCAATTTAAAAAAAATGTTACAGACAGATTCAAAAATAAAGTAGCTGAAATAAAAATGCAAACTTTAAGAGATACAAAAATGCCACATGTATAGAATATTTAAGATGTTTATTATCAGTAGCAATGCTTGAATATTCCATGAAATATAATTTTAATACATTGAAAATTTACTTTTTAAGGCATGCAATTGAGAATGATTTCCAGTTCATGATATATAACATTTACAAAGCTTTCCCATTGGTGAAATTCCAAAAACTTGTTTACGACAGTCGGTGACTTGGCATGATTTTAGTACAGTATAATACTTAAAGTGCCTTAAGATAAAATTCTTTGAATAATTAGCGCATGCAGACAAATGTCGTCATTTATTTATTTTTTAACGACGATTGATTTAACCATAATACAAACATTCAATTTGAAATTCCGGATCGTATTTAGCACCGTTCTCACAGCAGAAATCGGATAAATGCACATTTGCCTGATATTTTGGCGCACGTTTGCTCTATTTTGAAATAACCTTAATCACTGTAGGAGAGGTCAACGTGTTTGTATTGTGTACATGGTTTACGTGCGGGGCACGATCTTCTTTTGTTTTTTGTATACGTACGAGGAAAATAAATGTTGCGAAGAAAAACATATTTCTCTATGTATTGTAAACATTATGATCAACGTGTTATTTAATGTGAGATGATATTATCTACAGAATTATGATGATCTTTAGCACGTAAAAATGGGACTTCCTCATATTAACCATACCTACCCCCCCCCCCCCCCCCCCTACTACCAAAAATAAAAAATAAAATAAAAATGCACGTATTCGATATATAAATGACCAAAAAAGCATCTATAAAGAAATTCAAAAAATGTTGACATAAATTGTATTAGGTTTGTTAATATGTACTAATGGTGCGCATCTTTCCATAATTTCTCATCAGTGTATGTATCGTTTTAAGATCTTGTGCACTTTAAGTTCTATTCATGCGAAATCTTGTCAACTTTAACTATTTTTGACAACGGTGTTTGTCGTTTTAGCCCGCAAGCTAGTTCTTTAACAAAACAACTTAAATGTCTTAATTAATCTTGGTGAGGAAAAAAATATGCACAAGTACAATGGCATATTAATATATATATTTTAATGTTTCGTTTCGAAAAAAAATCTATTTTGGTCTAGCTCTGTTGCTAATTTTGAAAGAACAATATTATTGCTTCACAAACAGCCTACGGCTGAAATGATCAACGTGTCCACTCAGTTTTATCTAAAACGTCGCTTTTGGACCATGAAGGATAAAAACCAGCTTTGGAAGCATGTATATCGATGAACATACATGTATTTGCATCCAAAATTAAATGTATCAGAAACAAGTAAATTCAAAGAATTGTGGTCCCCCGCTTTCGGTGTCTTTTTGGATGAGATGTCATTTTATGACATTTTGTGTCTTATATGAACGCCCTATCATAACTCATCTATTTAGAAATTATCACTGAACTCCAAGGTCAAGGTCAAAGGGCTAACGTTCTTGGTATCCAAAGAAAAGTCTTCTCAAAAGGATTACATATGTGAAGTATGAAAGCCCTAACCCTTACCATTCAAAAGTTATGGTCAAGGTTAAAGTTTTTCTCATAAGTACAAAAATCTCCAAGGTCAGGGTCAAAAGGTCAAGATTGTTGGTATCAAATGAAAGGTCTTGCCACGAAGAATACATATGTGAAATATGAAACTCCTGGTATCTACTGTTCAAAAGTTGTGGTCAAGGTCAAAGTTTTTAAAAAGTAGGTGAAACTCCAAGGTCAAGGTCTAAGGGGCAAAGTTATTGGTATTCTATGAAAGGTCTTCTCACAAGAATTATATATATGAAGTATGAAAACCCTAGATCATACCATTCAAAAGTTATGGTCAAGGTTAAAGTTTTTTTTACATAAGTACGGAAATCTCCAAGGTCAAGGTCAAAAGGTCAAAGTTGTTGGTATCCAATAAAAGGTCTTGCTACAAAGAATACATATGTGAAATATGAAAGCCCTAGTACCTACCATTCAAAAGTTATGGCCAAAGTAAAAGTTTGGAATTTTTGTGTAAAAGTGGGTCAAACGTCAAGGTCAAAAGGTCAAATTTGGTGGTACCCAAAGAAAGATCTTGTCACAAGGAATACACATATGAAATATGAAAGTCATAGCTCCACTAAATCAAAAGTTATGGGCGAGGTTAAAGTTTTTGTGAGGACGGACAGACTGACAGACAGACGGACATACGAATGAGGTTTAATGCTCCTCGCTTTCGCGAAAGCGGAGGATAAAAAGAAGATGGGCGAACAAGGGGTGGAGAATACCTATATTTTCATGTACAAAAAACGAATTAAATATGAAAGCTATATATATAAGTAGTAAAATATAAGTTCTTAGAGCAAAATACTAATAATGAAAAAATATGAATTAAAACTCTAGACAACAAGTAAAAGAAGAATTTAAGTATTGGAATTTGCTTTTGTCTTTGGGTCTTGCGCTTGACTTCTACACCGCATGGCTAGTACTGTAGATTCCTTCTTTTTCGCGAGTACTTATTATCGCTAATGCATGGGCTCTGCATTATCAAATCACGATAATAATAATTCGCGAATGGACGGTTGGTCAAGAGTTAAAATGTACATTGACATGCTCACTTTGCAATGACAGTGCACACTTTATGCTCTTAACTTTTGTCTGTACATGTACAAAATGACAAAAAGGCAAATGTCAAAACGTGAACGGTTGAAACACATTACAATTCCTGGTCGGCGAAAAACGATTAAATATGATTTAAATTGGACAAGGCACTGAGAAGATTAATATTGCGATAAAAAGGATGAGAAATATTAAAAGAAAATGTAAACATTCTTGTAAACATTTTAAAACTAATGTTAAAATTTGTCTTCTTTTACTGAAAAGAATTAAATTCCCATAGATTAAAATCACCTTCCACAAACATTTTTTGTACAATGAATTGCCCCCATCCAACCCAGAAAATGATGACTATATAGTTTACAC
>PRKT01000056.1:813670-834644 GCA_003671525.1 Saccostrea glomerata | reverse complement strand
GGGGGGGGGTAGTGGCTGACTTTTTTCAAGACCAACTATCTTTCAATTCAAACTTTTTGGGGTTAATTTTCTTATAACACTACCCTTTGCTGAAATGTGGGGGGGGCCAACCTTCCATTCAGTAAACATTTTCTATAGTAAAGGTAATGTCGGGAGAAAAAGTGGGGGGGCCTGGCCCCCCCTGGCCCCCCCGGATACTACGCCCCTGTAACCACCAGATCATTGCCATCTCGGCGTGTCAAATCGACTTTTGGGAGCACTACCTTCGATTTATTATCCGTCCCTCCTTCAGCACTGTCTTTTCTGTGCGGGAGACTGGATAATGCCCTCTACTACCGGAGATCAGAACGTTCTTTCTTACTCAAGCTCCAATACCCGGATTTCAACTTGGATCAGCAGGTGCCCGGATCTTCTTATTTGCTCGACTGCGTCAGTCGGTGGATTTTGCGTAATCCGAGATTATAGAGACCTGTCAAATGTTTTATTGAATGGAGAGTGTATAATTCAATATCAAGGAAATTGTTTTTAAATGGATTGTCATGAATGGTTTTGAATTAATTAATCATGTTAATGTTTTAATTTATTTTTGCAGATGCAGGTCTGCATTAGACAAACATTTACTAGTTCTAATTGATTATACATAATGTACTATTGCATGTTGTGTGAACAAATTATATTCTCATACCTTACTATAAAAGATCAAGCAGCTTTTGTAGCATACGTCTCTCATTTATTCTTTAATTTCTACAACAACTTCACATATTGATTCCATGGTTTATCATTACCAGTGTACCTCTATTTAAAACCATTGAATGCACCACCGGAATCAGTAATAAAGAAAATTTCTGTTATTAATACACTGCTGTTTTCTGAATTTGATATAATATTTCGCCGTTTTGCTTGCTGTTTCAGCTTCATGGATCCTTGCCCAGCTGAGGGTCAGTGAAATTCTATATTTAGAAAGATACATGTGCATTTAGCATTGTATAATATAGATGTGCTGACGTCTTCATGCAGGCGTCTACAAGATATCCGAAGAAATAGAACTCGGTAAAAGATACAGTGCCAACGTGTGAACCCTGCACGTGCACACAACTGGGTGTATTTATAGGAATTTATGGGTCATGTTTTTTCTTGTTATGTTTTGTGGGGTGCTTTTTGGCAACTCTGTATCCAATGTGAATACTTGTAAGAAATTAACGTTCATGTTTTTCAATGCAGCGAAAAAGAATATGGAATTGGGTCAAATGCTGACTGGCCTTTAGTTTATCATTATTTATAAGTTGGAATAAAATCTTATTGAAAATATAAAAAGACATCTAGCATTTACAACACCCATTTTGTTAAAAATAGCACGTCTATCAAGACTTGTCATGTCTTCCTGATTCCTTACTGTCTTCGATTTATCTATATTCTTAATTTCATACACTCTCTAAGATTTCTCAGTGGTTCATACTTTTAGATTTCTCTACATGTATCGTGTGGATTTCATACTCTCTTGGATTTCATACTCTCTTAGATTTTATACGCCTTTGGATTTTTCTATCAATTGGATTTCATACTTTCTTGAATTTCTCTTTCAGTTGGATTTTATATACATGTATACTTGAATTTCTCTTCTCTTAAATTAATTTCTAACAGCCACTTGATAAATATCTATATACATGTACATGTATGAGTAAAACTTTTCAAGTGGGACGTTTAACAGCCAAACAAACTTACACTAACTTGAAAATCTCTATATCTTATGGATTGTTAAAACTATATCTTATATCTCTTTATTTTATTAATACTCGCTTTGATCTCTTTGTATTTTGGATTTTGTACAATCTTGTAAATTTCATCCTCTCTAAACTTTCTCTGTCTTATGAATTTCATACTTTCTATCGTTTGTATTTTACACGCTCTTGCATCTCTCTATCTATTGTGTTTCGGATTCTTTTGTATTTCTCTTTAATTTTATTTCAATCCTTCTTGTTTTTTCTCTATTTATTTTGGATTGCACACTCCCTTGCAATTTCTCTATTGTAAGTTAGAAATACGACTCTCTTATGGGTTTCAATTTCTCATGAATTTCTCTATCTGTTGGATTTCACAATCTGTAATATTTTTCTATGTATTTGATTTTATTTTTAAATTTCATATCCTCTTTAATTTCATACTCTCTTGGATTTCTCTATCTCCTGGGTCTCACACTCTTGGATTTCATACTCTCTTGGATTTCTCTATTTCCTGGGTCTCTCACTCTCTTGGATTTCATATTTTCTTGAATTCCTCCCGAGTCTCATACTCTCTTGGATTTCATGCTCTTGAATTTCATACTCTCTTGGATTTCTTATTCTCTTGGATTTCTTGTTCTCTTGGATTTCTTATTAATTCTCTTTAATTTCTAAATCTCACGAGCCTCATACTCTCTTGAACTTCATGCTCTCTTTGATTTCTCTATCTCCCTAGTCTCATACACTCTTGAATTTCATACGCTCTTGAATATCATTCTCTCTTGGATTTCATGGTCTCTTGAATTTCATACTCTCTTGAATTACATACCGAAAATCTGGAAATTTTTATGTCGATTTATTTTTGCGAATTTGGGTCAAAAAGCTATTGATTTATTTTACGATTCAAAACTTTGCGAATTGTCACTGGCGCTAAAAATAAAAATCGCTAAAGAGTTTCATATCACAGTTAGTTATTTCATGCACTGTTAGAATATCACCAATATACTCGCAACGTGGCGATAAATTGCAGAATCGCTCCGAAAATATTTTGAAGATAAAAATACAAAAGGATTTGCACTGAAAATAACTTCAAAATTAATTATAACAAACCTTTTAGAGGTTGTGTATGCCTTTTAACCTAAAATATAATCCAAATAAAGACAAAAATATAACTAATTTTCTCAACGTTTGGTATTTTCTCACCTAAAATTTACACGTCCTGTTTACATTTGGAACTCTCTTTGATTTCATACTCTCTTGGATTTCTCTGTCTCCCAAGTCTCATACTCTCTTGAATTTTATGCTCTCTTGGATTTCATACTCTCTTGGATTTCATACTTTCTTGAATTACATACTCTCTTGTATTTCTCCCGAGTCTCATACTCTCTTAATTGAATTTGATACTCTCTTAGATTTCACACTCTCTTGAATTTGTCTGTCTCCTTGGTCTCACACTCTCTTAGATTTCACACTGTCTTGAATTTGTCCGTCTCCTTGGTCTCACACTCTCTTGGATTTTACACTCTCTTGAATTTGTCTATCTCCTTGGTCTCACGCTCTCTTGGATTTCTTTTGCTCTCTTGGATGAAACATATGGAGATAACGAATAGTATTCAAGATCAAAAGTCCTGTGATATGGACGTCAGACTCTCTTTTATTTTTTTTTCTCCTGAGTCTCATACTCTCTTAGATTTCATACTCTCTTGAATTACTCTATTGCCTCTAGATTTTATGCTTCTATAGATCTGTTGTAGTTCCCTATGTTTTGGATAATACTTTAGTACTCTTTTTGAAATTAGATTTCATTCTTTAGATTTTTCTGCTTTCAATTTTATGCTCTTTAGGTTTTATTTTCTGCATTGAATTCATACTCTGTTTTATACTTGTAGGAAAATGTAGATGCAGAACTGTAGCGTTATGTTTTTATACTTGTATGTTCAATTATATGGTCAAGGATAGCGCTACCGTTCTGCGGTTAAGGAAAATGTTGCATAGGTTTTTAGAGGCTGTGCTCAATCGAACTTTCTTATTCAAATGATAGGACTTAAACCAAAATGTATAGTTTTCTCTATACTCTATCGATATCATTTAACGAGATAATTAAACGGTGATAAAAAGTATCGTTTTTTCCAATGTTCTGAATTGAAGAAAAAAACAGCAGGACATAATATGAATTTCCATGACGTGCAGACAGTTTTTTGGCAAATGATTCCATGTATTTATATGATAAATCCTATTCATGTGAAAAAAATTGTTTTTATTCATTTCAACTTGAACAGAAACTTTCCATATTAGAAAAATTGTAATAGAAAGAGACCACGTTCTTGTAGAGGCATTAAATTTTCATCATCCAAACCGGTTATATAGGAGCCCCTCTACATTTTCCCCAGTCTGACGTAAATTGTTCCCTTTCATTCTATTCAAAAGTCTAAGCAGTAATGTTCCTCTCCCACGGTACTGCCCATACCTTAGTTCCATTTAAACCTATTCCACTGCCAAAACTATGTCCTTATTGTGTTGAAATGATTATGTGCGGACTGAAACGATCTTACATAAATATAGGTCAACAAACTATAAGCACTGCCAATAATATATCTTGTAGATATCAGCAGAAAATCTACTGTATGGCTAAGAAAAAGATTGGTGTGTTCTCTCCACACAAAGTCTTCACCAAGTTAATAGGCTGGCAAGCAGATTTTCATTGTGCCAATATTATGGCTTGCTCTGGCAGTCATGCAATGCTATCACATGATATTACCGTATATTCTTGCTAAAAAAAATCACAAACTTGGAACAGGGTAAAATTGGTTTCATTGATTTTATTTTGCAACATTTTTATCACAATGTAAGAAATGAGTCATAAATAAATAAAAACACAACTGCTATGGAATTCTCTGGCAAAAGAGAACAAGACATTTTTTACAGTCATAATACTGAGTTAACCAATCAGAGGAGGCTATCTTTGATTACTGGAAAACAACAAGCATTCGTAGCCATCATGAATAATTTTTCTACAGGTTCTTGTACTCTACATAAGAATGTGAAATGTCTTTTGAGATCTTACTTTCACATTTTCTACAGATTTTTCAAACAAAACACAGATGGTGAAAAAGTTTGTTAAAACACCGGATTTCTGCACGCAATGGGAAATAGTATTGTCCCATTATTGTTGTGGCCCGAGCGTGAAAAATGTCTATACATCAACAATCATTATTAATCTTAAAATTGCACATTGCCAATTAGTTTTCTATCTTTATTCAACATAAACTGTCTAAAAAAATCAACAAAAAATATTTAATTATGTCTCAGATCTAACAATAACACAACACATAATAACATATCCCCTGGCCCTCCCACAAATTAATGCTATCTCTACCCACCCATTTTTTTTTTTTAATTAAAAAGTTTAAAAAACATGTTTATTGATTGTTTATCTGCCTTATAGATCTAAATACGAGAAAAACTGTTCATTCCTCTAGACATTATGTATTATAAATACTATCTATCGACTTTAATGCTTCTGGTAACACCACCGAACAAACTACTGTTCATGAAGACTCAAATTTTACACAAAGAACATGGAGGACACAGTAAACAGTAAAATTTTCTTGTTTAACAAAAATATCTTGCTTGAGCACTTCATATTTGGGATTTTTCATATTTCACACTACTATCTGGTCAAGTTTTGGAAGATAAGATTTCTCTTCAGCACTAAGATTATGGAATTTTTAAATATTTATAGGAAATACATCTGTGAAAAAAAAAATTGCTTAACAATAGTGATAAAAGCTGTTTCAATCTGAGCATTTTTACAGCGTATGATAAAAAGTTACTGGCATAGTTGTTGAAAATCAATTACAAAATCATTTTTGTATCATTTGATCGGTATTCAATCATAAAATGAAAGATTTGATCAATGAAAATGGATGAGAGTGGTGAATTTACACTAAAATACTTTTGTTCATTCTCAATGCCCATTTTTTGTGTAGGTACATAGAACTTATGACTAGAACAGACTCTCTAATGAGGTATTATGTTGTCTGTAATCTTCATTCAAGTACTAATTAACATCATTAAAAATTTTTTTTACAGAAAATGTATCAAATTTGGATCATATATATTATAAACTTTGGACTCAATATGCAATTTATACAAATTAGCAAAGCACTTTTTATTTTTAAGGATTTTACAGATACAGGAAGAACTGCAGAACATCATATTTTTATATTAAAAACAAAAAAACAAACTAATTTTCTACCGCCTTCCGACATAAGCGTTTTACCTCAGTGGAATGCAACTCTAGAAAATAACTATAACTAAACTACATTGTAGGAGACTTTGGTTTGAACATAAAAAAAAATAACATTACAAACATGAGTGTGGAGAATCGAAAGCCTGCACCGAGGCCAAGCACCACAACATGCTGAATGGATGAAAGACTTGGACACCGCCGCCCATATAACGGGGGGCTCAGTTAGGGGTACGGCAGATCACAGGATCACCTGTCCGTCGTGTTAACTGTATCAAGGCTCAGGAGTAGTGCCTTGGTTTATAATCTCATGTCTCTTCCTTTCCTTTCTTTCTCAGTCTACTACACACAGGAAAAAATATATCACAGTCTGAATTCACAAAGGATAAAAATTTGTTCTGCTTTCTTTTTTTTTTGCACCGCCCCACTGTTTTCGTGCACCATTGTGGAGGAGTCTATTGAGATCCGAGGAAGGGGAGAGTGGGTTTAGACGCCAATTTATTGTCACGTAAGACTCCAATTTATTGTCATGGAAGACTTGTCACTCGGCTCGGACACAGTGCTACGTCATGTACTGCATGACAGCTCTGAGGGCATACAAGAGTTCTCCCTGGAGTCGGGCCTCCAACAGCATTAAATTTACGTGAACCTGTGAAAACAAAGAAAATTGAATTTAGTACACTTTATGATCTGGGGCATATAAACAAGAAATTTTGAGCATCAAACACAAGTTTCTTGCTCAATAAACATATAAAATGACCTCATTAGTAGATTACAAGATATTTTTTTCAATTTTCAAGTTTTCTTATTTAGAAACTTAATAAATATCTTTCCGACCTAATTTTAGACCTAAATTGGTTGAACTGGGCTGAATTTATCTACTTCTAAAGGACTACACACTGTGCCTTAAGCCATGTACTTTAACTGGGTCAGTCAGCTGTGACAGTAAACACACTGAAATATGGGCTAACCTACAGGGGCCCTGTAAATAACCACTAGTATATAGGACAAACTGATATATATTCCTTCACAGTTTCCCTTATTACTTGCATGATTAAGTAGTTATTAAAGCTAGCTTTTTTAATCCTCCATGGAGAAACATAATGAGATATGTCACCATTAGAAGTCTGAAGAGATTTGCATTCATAATATCCAGGAGTTTGTGAAAGGATCGAGTGTACGCAGTTTTACTTATCTGATATATACATGAAATCAGCATACCTTTTCCGAGTGTTTGAACTCCTTCATCACGTTGTCGTAATCTTTTTTGGCCAGCCTTTCTGGGTAGCATGTGACGGTTTTGATGTACGCTTTTAAGTTTCTTTCCAGAAGCTGGTTGACTTGTCCGTAATCATAGTCATCATGCATGATTCCGTATAAGCAATGGATGTAGTACCATATGGCACGACGAAAAGCTGATGTATCCACATCGATAACCTCACCCATACTATAAAACAAAGCATAACACTTTATTTATCATGATTTCTCACTTACAGTGAAATAATATTTCAATTAAAAATTAAAAAATTATTTTTTTTGTAATTTTGATTCGTACATAAAATTTAGAGAAAAAACAAAGAATATATATATATATTAAACTACTTACGTATAATAGGTAAGATTATAAGCCATGCTAAACTTTTCATCCAACAAATTGCCAATTTCTGAATAAAGTCTATTGGCTATCGAAAATCCGTGGTCATCCCAGGAGTACTCATTAGCCCTAAACGTAGGTGCCTCCTCCGTACACGCACGTTTAGTAAAGTCTACATAACAAAACTCTTCATCCTGGACGTATTTCATGACTTCTGCCTTCGGTGATGGCTTTTTCCCAGGCTTTGCCACTGAAAAGGAGGATAGAGTGTTATACTTTCTGCTTCATTTTATAATAAATGAAATTTCTCAAACAAAAAATTAAATAAGAAGAATCTTTCTCATTTATTCATACAATTTCCATTTTTTAAAGCCCTAACCCTTTACCCAAATGTAATCTATATGTACATAATACAGTCAATTCTCGAATTATCGCCATTCGATTCATCGCCATTCTCGCAATACCGCCATGATTTCCCAAGAACGTTTTTCCTGCTATATAAAATTCTCTTTATAACGCCAAATTCGCATACCGCCATCCGCCACCCTGTTTTCACAACAAACGTCCATTTTTAAGTGTCAACTATCTCGATATACCGCCACAGGTGCGCATGGTCAGTGAAGCGCGGCTAATTGGTTGACACTATCCCTGTTGTAAAGCATGCAAAGGCAGACAAGGTACATGCAATTAAGTAATTAAACAAGAACTAAATAAACAGAGATTTAAACATGAACTGTTATAATAATTTTGTTTTCTGTTTAATAAAAATCATTTAGTCACCGCTTTGCCACGAAAGCGGTCGTTGTTTAAGTCCGCCGATAACTATATAATTTACAGGGACGTAGCATCCGGGGGGGGCCAGGGGGGGCCTGGCCCCCCCCACTTTTCTCCCCAACTTAACCTTTACTATAGTAAATGTTCATTGATAGGATGGTTGGCCCCCTCACTTTATAACCATAGTATAGTGATACCAAGGATTGTAAGGAAAAAATTGGAAGTGATAGTAAGTTGACTTTGGAAAAGTTGGCCACTACCCCCCCCGACCACCAAACTGAATTTTTTTGGAAGAATTCAACTACTTATTCAACTACTTATTATTTTTTATCCCTTTATATCATCATATTGTACATGCATGCATTCCAATTAAAACTCCCGAAGGGGTAATAGAATAGGCAATTGGATAAAAAATGATTTGTTTACAGAATACTTATTAGTTAATCTTCTTTTGAAAAAAAATTCACTACATCTTAAAAGACTTACAATTATTGTACATAATCACAAATTAAGAAATTATAGTTTTTTATGCTTCAAAATGGTATCAGAGAATCAAATAATTTAAACTCTTTGCTTGTTATTTTAAATTTATTTATTTCTTCAATTCTGGTTTTAAAAGTTTTAATATGAAAAAAATATAAGGAATAAATTTCTCCAAAATTATTTTTTAAATTAAAGCCAAAAAAAGAAGTTTGATATACAAGTTTTCATACAAAAAAAATACTATAGATTTTGAAATGACCCTATTTTACATTATTGTGTTGTACTCCTGACATTTGATCTGTATTTTATTTAACATTGTAAAAAATACAACTCACAAAAACACATTGTTTGAATGTAAATCAGTTTGTCGTTTTGATATTCATCGATTTATTAAGAAAAATTAAAAATTGTTTGCCCCCTCCCGACGGACTGACCAAAAATGGCCCCTCCAAAAAATTACAAATCCAACGAAATAGGATTTTCGAGTTCGGGGAAATTTTAAATTTTTTTTTGTTTTTTATTTTTTGCTTGTCAACTTTTTCAGGTAAGTAAAAAAAAAATTTCTCAGGTTGGCCCCCCCACTTTCAAAAACGATGCTACGTGCCTGATTTAGATGACCTCTGCTTTAAAAATTGCGAAGATAATAATACGGTATGAATTGTGAATGTTTAATTAACAATGTTGCCATAAACAATAAATTTATTCAAGAATTCATTTTACTTACTATCGGCAATATATCACGACGATCGACCCAGCATTTTTTTTTTCAATAGCAGAACTGCAGATTTAAATGCACACCCATGTACTTTTCTTTATTTCATAACTGCACATTTTGTTTTAGCGTATCCGTACATTAAAAAATTACATGAAGTATTTTCAATCAGAAATATGTTTTAATTATATACATGTACATGTAATAATATGAATAGAAACGCTAAATAGTATTTCTAAGAACGGTAACTCTACTTCTTGTTTTCCAGAGGATGGGAAATTCAATTCATCGCCAAATTCGTTATACCGCCATGATTTCTAAATTACAAAAGGTGGCGGTTTATCGAGAATTAACTGTACTTACATTCTGCACTCTGCGTCTCGACTTTCTCGAATCTCTTTAATCTCTCCTCCTCTGTCGGCTCCTCTTCGTTACTCTCCTTTAACTTCTTCATCCTCTCCATCAGGATCTCTATACAAACTTCTGGCTCCGAGCTCTGTCAAACAGAAAGAGATGACAATACATTTTTTTACGCCAGTTTTCAACTCATAATTTTTCAAAGTTTGGAGGAAATTTGAAAAGTGGCAATGGTTTCTGTATAAGTACTTACACAATCAGAAGAGCTGTCGCTTGTGTAGTCGGAGTCGTTGGCGTTTTCTGTGGGGGAGTGGGGTCTGTAGGAGAAACCGCCGTGGTGGTCGGGCTCGTTCTTAATTCCGCAGCCAAACACAAACGATGACAGAGCATGGAAATGTGCCATTATCACCACCGCCTGTACAAGCTCAGCTATTGACCACGCTTCTTTTCGTAAGCTCTGCAAATAGTAAGACAAAATAAAGTATTTTTATGAGTTTCTGATGTCTATCTTACATCAAAATTCACATCCTTCTAGCAATGCAATTAAATTCATTCCTCATCAGGAAAATTAAAACAAAAGTACAATCTTGTTAGATTATTTTAAAGAAGCATTTACCTCTATGTGTGATTTGTTGAAAAGCCATGGTCTGTGTGCAAGGATTTTGTTGACTTGGTGGAGTTTCTGTAACTTGGCTGGGATGTGGGCGGGGCCTTTCAGCCAATCGGGATCCCCTCCCTGCAGGATAAATTCCTGCTCGTGAAGATGGATCAGGTAAGCACATTGGTGCCTGCTAGCTGCCTGTATAAAATAAAATTTACCAGTGTTTTACACATATTTAAGATTATATGTATAAGAAAATGGGAACAATTACCCATTTCTTCTAATTAACTGAACGTTTTCATACATCTCCCCCTTTCTATATAAAATTGGAGTTAAAATAATTTCAATGGTAGTATTTGATGTTTTTTCTACCAAAATGTAAAAATGAATATAATACTTATCATCAAGAATGCTTTCTAAATTCCCTTACAATCCTTATAATGTACCATATGTATATATGAATGGCTTACCATGATGGCTATGTAATGCCGATAATGAAACGGAAGAGGCCCATCCCCCCTCAGCAGATACTGCTGGGTCCGCAAGAACATTTCTAAATAATTGGGGTGGTACCCCATCAATTGGGTCACGTGATCGAGGCGATTGTTCTGGAGGAATGCGTCCACAAACAACATCTGGGTCTACAAGTAATGGCAACAATTAAATACATGTAGAATTATTCTATAATGCCAGCGAGAGACAACAGGCATAATATTAATTAAGGCATGAGGGTAAATTGAGGCACATGTCATATGTATGTTAATTAATATGCAAATGAATGTTCTTTTCTAAAAATATTGCTGACAGTGTGTCCCATACAGACAAAGGCTTTTTTACAATTCAAATTAATTTATTTAGATAGAAAGGATGTGTAGATAAACTTTCTCTAGTATGTAGATGAACATCCCCCCTTTTAAAACTCTTTTAATTGCTATACCTGTTGAAACTTGTCATGTATAGTGACATGGTATAGTATTGTTAGAAACAGGTAAGTATACAATAGATCACAGGTGAATATTTCCATTGATATCTACATCAGAGATTATCTTTACTAATCCCTATCCTAATGGTTTTTAAAAGATCAAAAAAATATATGAAAATATGAATTGTTTAAAAAAAAAATTCATTTACTAATAAAAAGGTTGTCAGCTGTGAACAAATTTCCTTTATCATTAGAAAGTCAAGTAAAGTTTCAAATTCTTTATTTCATTTCATTCATTTGATAGAATCTTTTTAAAAAAAAAACCAAAAAAATTTAAACAGGAAGATTATAAAACTTGGTGTTGGTGATATATCATGTATATAGCCCCTTGTATTCTTTAACTCTTGCTAGTCTTCAGACAGTGTCAAAATAGGCAGCCCGTTTACAACTTTTGAAGTGTTTCATTATCTAACTCAAACAATATCTACTGGTCACTTTGTGGACAGACTTCAAGGACGTAATGAAAATATTTTATCTTTGTGACATAACACCTGCCTCCCAGCTAACTGTACAAACAAACCCTTCTGCCTCACAACACTACATTATAAAACTATCTTTATTATTTTATAGGAAATTAACTGCTAATCCCTCTTTTTGAAAACTTTACATAAAACTGTCTAGTCATCTTATAATTTAAAAGTACAGGGCATTTTAACATCAAAAAGGTTTTTAACATGTTAAGTAAACATTGTTACAGTTTTTAAATAATACAAAATTCTGGAGTTACATAAATAATCAGCTATTTGTAGAATTGACTTTTAAAAATAGAATTAATTTAATGTTTCTTAAAATGTACCAGTTCATGGTCAAAAATACAATCATTTTTCAACGCATTAAACATGTTACGTACATTACTATAAATTCAACTGATCATGGAAAAAACGTGAAAAATGAGAAAATAGATATAGCTGAAATCTGCTTTTAAATATTTTTCTAGAAAAATATCAAACAAAACTATAATTTTAAATTTTTAACTCTATTTGTCTTTTTTGTTCACATTTATTCTTTAACACCTGAGTCTGTTCTGACAGCCAGAATTAGTCAGCATAAAATACTAATTTAGGACTGTCGAACACCATATATATACTACAATCACTTATCAGTCATACCTCTGACAAGATAGTCCTCAAACATTCCAATATAGATAAACTGTCCACACTCGGGCTATCACCTTCCCCCTTCATTTTCTTACAAATTTTCCTATCAGTTATTCCAACACCTATCTTCATTTCTAGACGGACTTGAGAAAAATGCTACCCCAACCCTGGATACAATACTGATATATAGGAAAGCCGGGTTGCATCATTCACACTATAGACGCAAGTGGGATTGCATCAGCACAGTTAGCTTTGCATATATTTAAGGACCCATGTCCTTAACAGATTTAGTCAAGGAAGGTGTTGGCAAGCATTTCATTTAAATAGACGGATTTAATTGAATGACCTGAATGGATTTATGATTAAGTCTTACAGGATTATGTGTCTTGTAATATAATACAAACAAAAAAAAACTTCATGCATAACTTTATGTAAACAATTTACTTGACATACAGAGCAAATGAGGACACTTAAACCAGATTATGATATCCTCAAATTATTATTTTTAACCTTCAATTTTTTAAAGAAGTAAAGAACTTTTGCTTATTTTATTTTTGTGCCTCAATAACCCTTCTATTGCCTTAATTTATCTAACAGATTTAGCCTATTAATAACATCAAATATGAATAAAATTTTCAATTTGTTTTCTATTATTTTCAAACATTTCCATACCAACAACTTACAAGAGAAAATAAAATAATTACCTGGTCTTCAGATGTAGACACTGGTACAATCTGTGAAAAAAATAAAGTACTATTAAAAATGTTCCTAATACATCATGTACAATTTTGAATGGAAAAAAACCATAGGGGTAACGTTAATCATTTTTTCAAACAGTTTACAATGCCACAAATGTTTTTTTTTTTCAATATTCAAAGATGGGTGCTAATTATGAGGAAAAATGTTGAAAAGAATTTAAGATTACTGCTGAATTTCAAGCGAAAGTTTTGATTTTTTGAGCAACCATTGTGTGACAGATGATCTGAACACCTGACAGATCGAAACAAAGGACTCGATTCCGGCTACAATAAACCAAAAAAACAACTTCCTACACAAACTTACGCCATTGTAAACGTTATAGCTTCCCGAAGAAACAAATTCCAAGTGTACCATACTCTAAACCAGTCAAATATAGCATTTAAAACGTTTTCTGATTAAAATTTTACAGATTTCGCCTGTCGTCTGTCTATTCTTGTCCTAAACCATAAAAACAGCTGAGTGGCACATTTTTCTTCCGTGACCTTTCCAAAACGAGACTAGCATATTGGGGAGCGTCTCAAAGGTAAACAAAACATGCCGACAAATGAAGTCGGGCAGATTTATAAAAAAAAATTAATTAACGACTTTGTGAACAGTCAGATTTATAAATTTGTTGAAAACCTCGGACATTAAATTCATGCATGAAAATAAAAACATTAGTATCTAAATGAAAAGTTTTTTTTTTAAATTAAATCTTTAACAGGAAGATCAACTAAGAAAATAGATTTCCATTTAACATGTGAATGAAATGCTGTAAAGTATTGCTGTACCTTTTCGTTGTCATTGTACAAATAATTTTCATGCAATCCTCTGCAAGGATCAGGAGCTTTTTTATTACACTTCTTACACATAGACGATTCCGTTTCAAACGATGAATCAATCACACAGTTTCTATTCAGATCCAAAGATTGCAAGTTTGTATAATCCCACATTGAATTCAATAACATGAGAATTTATTGTAAAATATAAGATTTGCAAATGAACAATTAATGCTGGTTTTCAGATGCACATAAATTTAAATTCATGTTTTTCTTCTCCATAACATTTGTCTATTATTATTCGTTCGTTCCTTGTTCACAACACTTCACTGAATACATTATAACATACCAAACCTGCTGATAACATGCGATGTTACTTATTATGGTAATTTATGCAACTGACCCCATGTCAAAAGTTCACCCAATCAAAAAACGCACAGGAGTCATGTGACGCACGTCTAAAAAAATTCCACTTGATACTGGCCTCTCATCAAGAAATAATAACACAATAAACTGAGCTCTGCAAGATTATTTCCACTTAATGAACAATAATTTGTTTGATAATTTTTTTTTCAGAAGTCATCGCACGTACCATTTTTTCCTTTTTCTCGGCTATTTATAAATTTGCCTAATTTGCATATATCGAAATGAAATCAAAATGACGTAAAGGGTTAGAAGCAATCTAGGGACCGTCTTAAAATTGATTTCATGACTGGGGAAAAATATAATTGCTAAATGATCTACTTTTATTTCTTTTATGTATATGATATTTATAAAGTAAATAACATATCATTGTAGAGACTTTGCTAGACGAAAAACATAATGTTTTCTTAGCTAATGTTTTTTTTTTACTTGAGGTAAAAAGTGGGCTTGGCTACACCACGAAATTTGATTGGCTGAAAAGGAGGTGTGTTGCATTTGTGACCTTCACCGATTGATAAAAATATTTATTCTGTTTACCACATCGTCTTATTTTTTTTTTCATGCGAACAATATATTATAATAGTCTTTTTAAGAACGCAATTTACCACTGTAATTGGCACTATTTCAAGATTGAAAAAAGAAAAAAAATAATTTTGGGAAAATTAAACTCATCTCCCCACCCCCAATAAAAGAAATTCCTTTTATTAATTTAATCTCTTTTTATATCAATATATATGCAGCAACAGTGTTGAAAAGAGAATAAATTTACTTAAATATCTAAAAGTTTGAGACAGCATATCAAGGGAAATAGGAATTTTTTTCTGCTATTTAAAACAACCAAAACTCTCAGCCAGCTAAATGGACTGTTTACTTATTTGTCAGGAACTTTCACAAAGTCATGAAATTTTCCTTTTTCATCATGAAGTTAATGCCTCACCCTATCCTTAATGCAAACAATCCTTACATAATAGTATAGACGAGAAAACTTTACTTCAGGGTTTTAAATTGCTGACCATAGCACAATTTCACATTTTATTGCAAAGAGATAGTACTGCATGTACATACAAATTGCATTCATTTTATTACAAAGAGATATGACAGCATGTTTGGGTAAAAAGTCATTTGGGTAGATGTATAACAATCCTCTTATTTATTCCCTAGGTCAAAAACAAAGTTTAACACAGTAATAAACTCTTATTATTATTTTTCGTATTAATTGTTTGTTGTTTACAATGTGGGGCAATAAACAGAATACATAGAATATGAGAAATATGTCAGAAAAGTACAATGCTGGTATTTCTGTTTAATATTATGCTTGTTTAGCTGACGTCCTCCTGCTTTCTGCCGTGAGGATAGCGTGAGATCCTCCTGAAAGCTTGGGGAGGTCACCTTGTTGTTTACATCAGCCTCACTTTCTGATGAAACAATCCACAAAATATCTAAGTCAAGACAAAAAATAATCCTCCCCATATATAAAAAATTCATTCGTTCTCTCCCTCTTGCCATTAGATATATGTCATCTTATCAAACTTCTGAAAAAAACTAGAACTGTGAATAACTCATGGAAATTGATTTCTCAGTCTTTTGTCCAAAGAAGAAGTGTGAGACAAAATGGAGAAAGGAAAAAGTATTGTGTTTCCCACAAATAAATAATTCATCATCCTCTCACCCCAATTTTCCTCTCAGACTGCCAGATAGATTGTCTGAAAAAATGCCTCCCTACCCAATGATCTTGTTTGCCAAAAAAGAAAAAAAAATTCAATGACCCAATGTGAAATCAAACAAGCTAGTCAACTTCATGATTTAAAAAAATATATAATTCATAATAATTTGACTTTTTCAAGTCTTGGGCATATATGCATTTACTTAAATCTTGCATGAGCAAAGAAAATGAATGAAAATCCAAAGACTGAACAAAGAAATAGTCTAAGAATCAATGAATGACCAGCACCGAGAGAACTAATTTAAATGGAATCGATGAATGACCAGCAGTCCAGCACAATATTAGGGAGTAAGCATTGATTTCTAGGGGCTATTTCTGACACTTGGTTCAGAGATGATGGCAGTTTCATTAAATACTTGTACAGCTATACATCACTTTGGCTCAGATCAAACTGGCTTCAGCAATCCCCAGCTTCGAAGGCATTCACATACTGATAATACAATCTATGGACTAGAGGGGGGAACTTGATCATTTTGTTCTTCTATGTCCTTATATTATTTATACATGTAACCTAGCCTGATAATATTCAAATGAAAAGTAACTTATTTGCAAGATTAATACGTGTGGTCAGTCAGGAGTCCATCCCATGTGGAAAAAAAAAACCTTTCAAATTAAGAGTTTAGGATGGAAAAACAAAAGACATGCAGGGATTGCTCCATCAAATAGAAACATCACCATCCATCGAAGTATTGTACACCTTTACTTAACTTAACCAGTTTCCCAGTTTATTGATATCTCTTTGGTTGTTATTTAACAACATAGAGATCCATGCAACATATTATTACAAAATATATACATACATGCGTGAGCAGAACATATAACATATATACAAAGTGTGTTTATAATCACGTATTTCCATATAATAATTGTAACAGTTTATATTGATGTTATTAACCTGGAGGTTTGACTCTCACGTTTTACATCACGGGCCCCCTTACAAAAAAAAAAAAAATTGAAAATATGAATAAATCAGCAATAATTTAATCTAATTATTTGCAGTCTATAACGAAATGAAACTTTCCACTGATTTAGACCTAATGATAAGTTAATGACCTTATTTCAGAATTCTGGTGGAATATCCTTTGTTTAATGGTTCTGTGGCCTCAGGGTATGTCCAAAACACTTAGACAAGGGATTTAATAACAATACATGTACCATGTAAAAAGCCTGCCAACTAAATTTTAGAAAAAACATGACACAATTTTAACTGGTCACTGACACTTTCCTAATATAAAAAGCAGTATGTATTGCCTAAAAACTTTTCTATGCTAACATTGCTGATATTCATTTATGTTGAGGAAATAGATCAATGTTCTCTAAAATGAACAGAATTTCACTGGACCAGAAAATCAATTTATTTGTAACACTTCATTCTAACAAAAGTGATCCATCACTTTTCACCCATCATCTAAAAGCGTCTTTTTCTGGATGTTTTTTTTTCTACTTGATCTTCGCAGCCAATGGCCATGTGAATGTTCTACTGATTTTTTCCCCTTACATCAGCATTATAAAACAAATTCGGATAAGGATCATTTTTTTGTTCGGTTGACAACGATACTCCCTAAAAAGTTATACATTCTGTAACCTACGAGTTCAAGGTCCGACAAATGTAAAATTGATATGCGTTTCACCCTGTTGTGATATAGAGAAAATTGTCTTTGGGCATCAAGTGTCAGTACGCAAAGAAAACCATGTCTGAACTATTGCTTTGCATCAGACCAAATATCTTCCTCGGATTTTCAATTACGCAGAAACTATCAGTATGGTTTAACTTGCATAATCAATAGCAAATATTGTAAAATAAACGGTATGTTTGTATATATATTATATATATATATTTTATGGTGTATATAATTTCCCAAAGTTTGGTCATATTTCTTCTTACCTTGGCTGGTTTGATTTCCCAGAACAGTAAAATTGATGCCAATATCTATTATATAAATACAGTTGCTGTACATATGCTGTGAAAACGTGCATCCCTTATCGGCAAATATATTGCACAATGCATCAGAGGGTGTTATATTTGTATACAAGCTTGTCAACAGAAACTATTTGTAACCAATATTTACTTAATACACCTATTATCTTTACAAAAACCATTCACTAAAATTGACAAACTGAACTTTGCTAAATAACTAACAATAGACTTTAGCCAGCTGTTTATTATAAACTATATATTTATTTAGGTTTGTAATCACAAACACTCATAATAGTATACACAGCTGTAAAAAGACTATATTTTGTTATGAAGATACTTTCAATGTTAGGTTCCATTGATTATGTACTTTTAATTTAATTGTAAACTTTAACAGTCAGCATCCCCCTAGACATTCACAGAGAAATAACATCACGAGAAGTAAATTAAGTGTTACGTAACTTAAAAAAAAAAAACTGCTGACATTGCAGCCATGAACATTAGAGGACTTAATCATTAGATCTCGGTGAATTTTGCTCTCCTAATTTCCCTTTAGCACATAGTTGCACACAAAATGTGTCTAGGTTTTCTCCTTGGGTCTGCCAAAAATTTCCACTAATTATGGGCATTATAACAGTAAAATGTGTCAGTTTGACATTTATAAAATGACCTTATTGTTGTGCTCACCAAGGCTTCTCTCCCCCTGCTGTGTTCCTCTATAATCACAATTATCTCCCCCTAGTCAGGCTAACACTTTGATCAGTACATGTTATATAGTAACATGTGCAGTATCAGGGCTGAGATTTGTTTGATGGCCTCAATAACATTATCATCTCATGTCATCTTAAATTATTTACTTCTCTTCTCCCTCTAGCTCAACTCATTGTCGCATAACCATTAGAGAGGATATCCTATAGTCATGAAATTTTATAGCACCAGGAGACATGAAATTCCTGATGTAATCACATTTTAAGACCTATTTAATTGTGTGCCATGTTTTCAGAGCCATCCTATATGTAATGGAATTAAGGATATTAATGGTGATGGAAGGATACATTATTGGTATTGATTTTTGTTCACAGTGCATCAACAAATCAAGCTAGGAGACTAGTGGAAGTGCTGGAGAATAAATACTTTAATCCATTCCCTGTTTCTTATAAACTCCCCATAGTCACCCAAAACTAATAAATCAACCAATCAAAACAGTTCACAAAATAAAAACAGGGAATTTATTCAATTTAATTAAATAAATAAACCTGTATAAAATCCTTAGGGTCTCCCTATATCTGATGGGTTCTCTCCCTGCAAGTTTTTTTTCCTCTAGCTTATTTTGCAACTTTAAGGGGTAAAAATCAGGCAATGAGAATTAGATAGATAGTGCTGACTCAGGAGAAACCAGACCTTTCTGGCTATACATTGACTTATGGTATATCGCCCTCACAATTAGAGAAGACATTAAATACATATAAAGGCGGTGTAGACATAGAGTCTGAGTGGTAGGTTTCTGTTTGACCCTTTATGGTCACTTGGTCGGACATATGTGCGCTATCTGCCTTGTGGTGGCGAGATGAGGAATGTCCAGCTAAATATATCATTTGTCACTAATATTATAGATTATATGTTGTTGTATTAGCAAAGGTGTAACATATATTAGATGCATGTTGCACTTGACACATATTAATGTAATTGAAAATTATATCAAACGGCTACATTTAGGGTTTACTATAATCTAGCGCAAACTAAAATTTCATTTACTTGTGCACATATTGTATAGCGAATATTATTGGACTGAATAGAATTTAGTCTATGAAGAGTTATCCTTGAATTGTGTAATCTTCAAGAAATCTTTGGGATTTGATCGGTAAAGAGAATAATGCTTTACGTGTACATGTGGTGCAAAACTTTGTCCTTTAGCAAATCCACAGATTTCACAAAGCCTGATAAACCAAAGTACATTTACCGTACGCAAACTAAGTTTGTAATATTTTGATCGATTTCCTCAAGCCATATGTTTAGTGCAATGTAGCTATCTTTCCTGATTTTTAAGTTCATGAATAACAATTCCCAAATATATAATATACTTAAGGAATCACTGTCTAGTTAGGAGGGTATGTCAGGGCATCAATAATAGTGGGAAACATGGGATAATTTGCATAACGGGCATATTATATTTGCATTTCGTTGAGAAATAAAATTGTAGATTTAGACTTTAAAAATGTAAATAAATAGATTTAAATCACATGATGACTTCCATGCCAATTTCAATAGTCCTCGCCAACCGACGTCAAACACAAAGGCAGCCGCACGAGATTTGCATGCATATTTGGCCTCCTAAGCTTCAGACACAGAGACAGATGCGCACTAGAATTGCATGCGTATTAGGCCTCCTTAGCTCCCTACCTATCGACCTGCCTAATTTACATTCCGGCAGAAATATCAAGAAATAAACTACCCCTAACTTTCAAAGAGTTATCACAAAGAAAACAAGAGGCCCAGGGGCCACAGCGCTCACCTGAGCACATCCGGCTTGAATTTACTCCCCCCCCGCCTTCCAGGCGTTCATCATTTGAACAAACTAGAATCTACACTACCTGAGGATGATTCCATATAAATACCCCGGGTATCACTAATCATCTATATATCCCTATGTAAAACTTGGGTCGGCCATTTTGGCCCCACCCTATCCCCAGGGCTGGGGGTCATGATTTGAAAAAACTTGAGTCTACACTACCTGAGGATGATTCCACATGAGTTTCATCTTTCCTGGCCCAGTGGTTCTGGAGAAGAAGATTTTTAAAGATTTTTCCTATATATTCCTATGTAAAACTT
>PRKT01000056.1:787509-802509 GCA_003671525.1 Saccostrea glomerata | reverse complement strand
GTTTGGTATTTTCTTATAAAAGTGGACCAAACTCCAAGGTCAAGAGGTTAATTTTGGTGGCACCAAAAGAAAGGTTTTTTTCCGAGGAATACACCTGTGAAATATGTTAGCCAAAGCCCACCCAGTCAAAAGTTAGGAGTAAACTCCAAGGTCAAGGTCAAGAGGTCAAATTTGGTGGTACCCCATTCTTGTCCCAAGGAATACACCTGTGAAATATGAAAACCATTGTCCCACCTAGTCAAAAGTCATGGGCAAGGTTAAAATATTTGCAAACAAACAGACAGACATTATAATGGACAGTTCAAAAACTATACACCCTGAAATTTTCAATTACAGGGGCATTAAAAAGATGAAAAAAGTTCTAACCCTTGCCATCAAAATAAAAACAGTTACATGTAAATGATTACATGTTTTACATATTCAGTGATATGACATTTCTGTTTGACAGATGTGTGTAGGCAAACCACTTGTCATATGGTGAGAAATGGACACTTCCTGCAAAAGGCACCAACAAAACCACTGCTCTTGGTCATTTAGTACATACATGTATATACAAAGTAGGAGAGTCCATAATTCTTATGTGGTGGTGAGACAGGTCTGATCACCAGTGGCCAAAAAGCTCAGATGGTAGCAGACTGTCCTGGGCACCAGCTAAGACTAGTCATATAGCTAATTACGTTCCAAGAATAAATCCTGGTCTGATCTGTTGCATTTTATCCTTGCAAGTTACATTTGGATGCAGAGCTATTCTCTGGAAGAGATATCATGTGAAAGAACTGCTAGAAAATAGCCATAGTTGTTGTCTTTAGGGGGCATGACCTTTAAGGACCTCCGGGTGGGGTGTAGTGGTCAGGCAGCTTTGAGTGTCCATGGCCAGATAGCTCAGTAGAGCACCTGTCTGGTAACATTCAGGGGACCAGGGTTTGAATCCCAGTCTGCTCTGTCACATATTTCTCCTCCTTGATTTCCTTTTTTGGTAAATCTTTTCATCAATGACAACATTTATACAAAAACCAGGCTAAAGTTTATTTATTCACTGACTATTTGTACATGTATATTTCTTCGAAAATGTCTGACATATGTTATATGGTACACATGTTTAACAGTATTGAGTTGAACAATATATAAAACCAAAGATTAGTGAGGTGACAGAATTAACATAAGTTAAAATTGGAGGGGGTGGGGGTTCGAAAGAAGTGTCAAAACATTCAAAAGAATTTCAAATATTTTTGAGCAACTGGACTGAGGAAACTTAATTTCTGGTGACTGTTGTCGATTGTAACGTCATCAAGTTGTTCTCCAGTCCTGTAGATTATTCCAGTCTGAATTTAAACGTGACTACACTAGATGTACCCAGTAACCACAGGTTTACAGAGTATTAAAACAAAACTGCAACGTGATTGCAAATGGACAGACCAACCTAATTAAAGCATTTAATCTGTTATTAATCCTTTAAATCATACAGACTTTAGAGATGTAACAGGTTAAATTTCAATTTAATCTGCACCTGGGGTTTAATGTTTAACCTACCATTCATTGTTTGCAATAATGATTTTTTTTTTTAATATTCTATTTGGCAAAATAATCAAAACTGTCTGCCTGAAGATATCACGTGTAAATGATTGCTGTAAAATACTCATTAAATCTAAACAAAGACAAAACCAGCAACCATTAGACCCTTTATCTCAGAAAAGTATTTCAACGATTTCAATAAAAACTCAGAAGTCTGAAATCATGAACTGAGAATTAACAGGTGATAAAATATGGCTCTAAATAATATGCCACTAAGCAACGTAACATTTCTGTTTTTTTCCTTGCAGCAGTAATTTGCTTCTAAAAGTCTTGCCTTCAAGGTTAACCGAGATCATATGTCACATATAAGATCTGTTCTTCATTAAAATTTATGGATTTTTTTTTCAAACTGCATGGTTGTCATTTCTTAAAACTTAGACCCCTTTGTGCTCCTTGATATCTACCAGTAATTATAGTACAAGCATGGAAAACTATTCTAGAGAATGTTTACCATTTTTACATTTTTTACATGAAATTAATGTGCATTATATATAAATTGGGCAGAAACTAAATCTTCAGCGGCATTTTCTGGTGGGGCTTGTTTTTGCCTATAAATCTGTGTTATCATAAATAACCCAAATATTTTTCAAGGATCGTTCCATCAGAGATGCCTATCAGAGCGTGAATGTTTACCTTTATAAATTGCGTCGTTACTATATTTGGGACTTTTAGATAATAGTTAAAGACACAGTTTTACATTACATGTGAATGGCAATTTTATGTAACATTTTTATTTGTCAAACTTGATACATTGTATATATATATATATTAGAAAGAAACCCAGATTATATATGTATATCAGAAACCCTTTTAAAACGAGAAAAAAATATTTTGATCATGTTGATAATGAACACTCAAAAATTTATCAAATGTAAATTCCTTTTTTTTTTAATTAACATTTTATTTTACATCTTTTATTTTTGGTTTTACTTGGTATATGGAATATTAATTGCTTTTAAATATTACATTTAATTTACATTATTAATGCTAATGTTAATAATGGGATATTTAAATTGTGTGGATCATTTTATGCTGGAGAAATGAAATTAGCTAGAATACCTGCCGTATAAATAAGTCTGTGTACATTCTGTACATATAATGATATTAAACTCATTGAGCAAATTGAAGAAAAGTAGACCCTCTTTTCAAACCTCTCTGAGAGATTGCTGGAAAATTCTAGAAAAAGAAGAAATATTTTTAAAAGTCATTTAATTAACTGCCAACTAAAACTTACTAAACTTTATTACTAAAAGAGTTTATAAATACAAAATGTTTCACAGGAAGAGTATTATAAAGGTTAGTTACACTTACAAAAATTACTGCCAAGTCTTTTAATTAGTACAAAAAGTTATACATTGAACTTTCCAAATTTTCAATCTACACAGATTAATTTTTGCTATTAATTAAAATATTTATAAGGTTAACGATTTTTGAATGCACAGGTAGTAAATTTCCAGATCCAACAGGAAAAGACCAGCCATTCTCCAAATAGAAATACCGATCGAACAAAAAAAGGAATGTCAATATTTAGAGTTAAGCTTAAGGGTGGCCATACAAACACTTCGTATTGATACCTATAGTTATGTTCTTGCTTCAGTAACAATGTAGAGCTTAAATCTATATCCATACCAGTTAGTGTTTTGACTTTACCCATCAGCAGTTTTACTTCTGCGAGTGGGAGGTCCTCTTTTATTTAGAAGTCTATTAAGAATTACAAGTCTTTAGATCAATTTTCCAGTTTATTTCATGGCATTTTAGATTTGAATACCTTTCATCACTTTTTAACTGCATAGTGAACCAAATCTGTACATTTATATTGTCAGCAATTTTCTATTGGAAATGAATTTCATTATCTAGGCAATATTTGTACTATAGGTCATATTGTAAATTAAACTCAAATTCTTGCATAACCATTTACCAATAGATCAAATTCTGGGACCCCTGTAACCTTTGATATTCAAGTTCAGACATTGATAATTAAGGTCTTCCGTTTCCAACGGAAGACCTTCTACTGATTCTGATGGAAAAGATTATTATTCTTTTTTTTTCTTCTACTTCCTAGACCGAAACTTTGAGGCCTCATATCTCACTCATTTCTCAACGGATTTTGCTCAAATTTTCAGAGGTTATAGACGTTTATAAACTCTATCAGAATGCTGACTAAAATTTCAAAAAGCCACTTCCGGTTTTGAGTTATTTCCCTTTAAAAGAAAATTTATAGGCTTTCGTTTCCAGATAAAGGCTCAGAGACGGCTAAAGCTGGAGCAGAAATTCTACTGATTTTAGATAGTAGAAGGATTGAAGTTGTGCACATCGGTTTTTGTTTTTCGATTTCTCTATTCAAAATGGCGTTATATAGGGGTAAAAAATTAGAACGCTTAAAAGATCCAAAAATTACTCATATTTTGCTTTTTATCTTGTAAACTAAAAATTTTTGTTAAAATATATATAACATAATTTGTGCAGAATTAGAAGATCTGTCAAATGATATGTCGAAAAAAGGGCTGACCCCTAAATTAAGGGATCTAGAGGGGCCAAAAGATTTTTCCAGATATCTCAAAAAGTATTGAGAATTTGTTATACATCAAAGAAGCAAAGTTGTTGAAAATGCCAAGCTTAATCTAATGAAGTCGCCAGAATACGTCCAGCGTCGTCACTTCCAGCCAAACCGGAAGTAATAGGAAAACACGTATTTTTGCCGTTTTTGACAATTTTTTGGGTAACATATGTCTCTGGGAGCTTAAAAATTAATTTTCCGTGCGTCGTCGTCACTTCCGATCAAACCGGAAGTAGCAAAAAATGGCTTATTTTTGAATTACTTAACATAGCTTTAGAGGATTCAAAGCATTTTTGGGCGTTATTTCTCATTTTTGTGAAAAATGAAATCTACTTCCGGCCAAACATGACGGAAGACCTACTCGTTGCTTTGCAACGAGCTTTGCTCTAGTTTGTTTTCTAATTTTATTAATATTCTAAGGGAGGTTCAAAAGATTATTACATTACATCATCAGTGTTAAACTTTAAATAAAATTGTTTGACAGAGATCCATCTAGTAAACTAAGAGTGCAAAAATACATTTCTTTTCAATACTATTCTATCAGCAAAGTCAATGTTAGCATCTTTTTAAATCAAAATTTTTTCTTGTATTTCGTTCTGTGATTTAAAAAGAGGATAGGAACGACTCTGGATGCCCCGACTTAATGACCAGTGCATTCTACTTGACTGATAAAACTGACCGCAACTACGCAGAAACAAGAACACAGTGATGATGTAGATATATACCCACACATCCTGAACTCGAATATTAGCTATAGTTACTACTTCTTTATACGTAAAAGGAACAAAGGTTTGTCATATATTATATACAGAAGCCTGATGTTATAAAATGATACAATGTACATCCTGAATTCAATGATATACAATGATGATCTTGACATAGAAAGCTGTCTTCCGTGTTTAAGTGCTACGTTACAAATTAGAGAAAGAGGACAATGTGATCTTAGCTACTGTTAAATCTCTCTCAAGTCTTAATATTATACACAGGACTGTTTATTTTGTTTTTTAATCTTTAATGAATATCATCTCCCCGTTTTCCATATACTGATATAAAAGGACTCTCTATAAGGGATATACTGATCAAATACGTTACGTCATAATTACAGTACAAAGAATATCCGTATTGAAGTGCAGATTACTGATGCAATAGAGATCACGATTACACCTTTAATTTCAGTACATTAGATATGCTTAACCTGGGATTGGGTTGATCACAATGGATTAAAAATGTTTCCAGTTTATTTAGGATTGGTTCAACACTTAACACAGAATTTCATTCAAATCATTATATGTCCTAAATATATCTAAAGACATACAAGTCACCAATGTTTTTGAAATGCATTTTCCTCCAGTCTACATTTAAATCTGCTTTAAGTAGGACAAATAAAGTTTATATAATTCTTTAAATATATTACTTTGCATGAATGAAGTCTTATGCAAATGTGAAAAAACAAGGGTTCGTTTGACATAAAATATACATCACTTGTTTGGTACAAATGAACTTAATTTTCAGGGAATGTTCTTTCTCCTTCACTTTGAATTTACATGGTTTGTTAAGGATAAATATTGAACAGTTAATGGATTTCTTTGATTTCTTAAAAGTCCCTGTGTTTTGAGAGATGTTCACAAAAATGTTGATCTTTACTAAATTCAGTAAGAATTTTTAAACAGATAGACTTTTTCTGCCTGTTATCTCAAATGATTTTCCCCATATAACATTTAATACCATATTATTGCCTGTAAAACGTAGGATCATTTTGCACATTCAGGAAGATTTCATGGGGGCCACTTAACCACAATAACAGGAGGACAACAGTGTGTTGAACATGATATAAGTCACATTTCCATGTTGATCAACATGTCCTTGTTGGTGTAAGATTAAACATAACGTAGGAAATATTTGTCAGCCTACCTTTATGTCGGCCAGTAGATTTGCACACCACTCCCTGACATCTTCAAACGGACAGTTGGTGGACAGTCGGAGAATGTCGGGCAGATGCTCCTCGACTAGCGGGTTGATGGGGAGGGGGTTCCCGTTGTCCGCTATAATTATGTCCTTTGGACTGCCATAGCCATTTACCCAGGCATCTAACGTCAGTTTGATCATGTCAAACCCGTGCTTTCTAGCATTAGGGTCGCGACTCGCCAGAACATGGAAGAAGCGAAGGGAGTCTTCGTCTCGGACACCATTCCGGCTTACGGTAGATGCCATCAAGGTCGTATCCTGTACGAAAATGAAAAAATATATACACTATCTTAGATATCTAAAAACTGTGGAGATAAAGTGCGGCTGAAGACCAGAAAAACACTTTTTTCTTTACATAATGTATTTTAACTTCAATATCTCAAACCCTTGGATATATTGAAGTTGATCCCGTCAATTTCACAATAATGAGTTTTTACTGTAAGATATGTGAAAGATGCGAAGGATTTTTCAAATATTTTTTACTGACAATAAACTGATCATTTATCTACTCTCAGCTGCATTAATGTGTTTGAAAAATCAATTTAATAACGGCACGATAATAGCAGAGGAGGTATGGTTCAATTACCCAACACCAACTCTAGTTTGCTCTGGAAGCATTAGGGAAGCTCTAATGCCAAATACATGTACATAATTGTGACAGACCATTGACCAGGGTACAACATTCAGATAAAGATAACATCAAAACTTGAAATGTCCCTTATTTTTACAGAAAACTTTTTTCAGTTTTTAGACTTGATGTCCCCAAGATTTTACTGAGCCATTAATAGTGGAGAAAGGTTGACAACTAACAAATGGCCCCTTTTTAGGAATAGATTACATGTATTACTAAAATATTAACAAAGTTTTCTCTGCCATGTACATTATATGTGGTTCTACTGACATTTAGATATCTATGGTAAAGTTATATTAATGTATGGCTCAGATTAATACATTAGGAACCTATTTTTGTAACTTATTCAAAATATTGTGCAAATGAAGTAGATTAACTGTTAGAATGGAAAATAGGGGTGGGGATGAAGCCAGAGGGCAATTTTCTTTTCCTAGATGTTGGGTAGAAAAAAAATGTGCATTTGAATTTATACATGTACTGGTTTTAAATGTGAAATATTATTACACATGTTGGAAAGAATTTTTTATTTTAAAAAAATTGTGTCACCCTGTTCCTGGACATTGATTTAGTTCCCAATTGTGTTGTTTTCTTGATAGTATTTTTACCCCCTAATTGCATTGTACAGTAGATTTTTATAAACAAAATGAGTAATAGCCATTGTTTGTCCACCTGTTACAGGCAGTAGCTGTCCTAGGACGTTGAGTCATCCAAATTGATCTTTTACATTTTCCATGCCAATGCAATTGTTACACGTTTTCGATCATCTTAAATATATATATTATGCAAATATCCATATTCTAGCTATCTCATTCACACTGAGTCATAAAATTGAAAATAATAAATAATATGTAAAAACATGTACGAGGCAATTTTGCTTTGAATTCATTAAAACAAAAGCATTATTTCTCATGATTATCAACATATCTGAACTTAGGGAGGGGTCTTCAAACCCTAGAATTTTCTGTGATTGAACTTCAGACCCTCCTCCCCAAGAAATCATGAACCAGTGTTAAGTTAAGGAAGACTCATGCAGATCTATACTTTTTTTTTTTTAGTAATTTTGATGGGATGAATCCCCTTGGGAAAAAATAGTGGTATTATGAGCAATGAGCTCACTAAATGATACCCCCTCCTCCCATATGAATATAATAGCAGTGTCCATGTTTTGCTATGGGAAACCCAAAATATATGTCAGATGAAAAAGTAAAATTGGATGAGCACAATGGCAATATTTAGTAAAGATCCTTTGAAAATTGTATAATCTGACATCAAATTTCATTCAGTGGTATGAGAGGAGTTGCGGATAAG
Organism: Saccostrea glomerata; assembly: GCA_003671525.1. NCBI lineage: Eukaryota > Metazoa > Mollusca > Bivalvia > Ostreida > Ostreidae > Saccostrea > Saccostrea glomerata. Next base: position 794,476 of record PRKT01000056.1, on the reverse strand, counting down.
AGATGGGTACCACAAAGCATAACAAACAGACGGACATACAGACAGATGGACATCCAGATTACTATATACTCTCCGCTTTTCAAGCGAGACGTATAAAAAAACCTGGATTAGCAAAATGATAAAGGAAAAGGTTTGGGCTGATCAGTGATCCATGTTACTGGGCATAACGTTGAATTCTTCTTTAACCCCCCCCCAACCCCCCAACCCCACCTTGCAATACTTCTCTGCAAACAGAGACATGAATGACAATTAATTAAAACTCAAAATACAAATTTCTGAAATTCTGTACATGCTTTGCAAATTCCTATGAAATTAGCATAAAAACATATTGATGGACTAGAACTCAAAACCTGGACCCCTTGAACCATACACAGTGGTCTGAACACAAACCTGACCAAGACTAAGAGGGAAAGGATCAGGCCAACTTTTTACAGCCATTAACATTAGGGGCTATACATGTACAAAAAGCAGGATAATAAGTAAAGTTAGGCAAAACATTATCACTAAAATAAAACACATATTAATTAATGAGAAACAGAGAAGGATTTGACATGTCTGAAAACTGTACCAGTTATCACATGACAGCCTTACTTTTCATACAAGTAGGCCTAATTAATTTGACCTACTTTCTTTCGAGGAAATTCGGATAAAACACGTTCAATGTTTTGAAGAAAACAATGGAATCATCAACCAAAATAGCAAATTTGCTTAGTCAGCAATTTCTGATTGACATGTGCTTTAGGCAGTGATTATGCAATAATATATGGGGCCTAACATTGGCCTAACATGCTTGAACCACACAACACGTCACGAAGACATTTAGAAAAAACATTCTTGTAAGAAATGCTTTAAATATAGAAAGTTTGCTTTTATTTTAACAAGTACCCTTTGCCATGTTGTATTGCATGTTATCTGTTTATAGCATACCAATCTATCAGCTGATTTGAAGACCCAGGTAGATTACCCCGAGCTACATAGCCTCATAGGTAAATCTCGTGTCATACCTAAAACGTTTTTTGTGCTCTTGAATAAAAGAGAAAATACATAGTGGACAGTAAAGATATTTCTCCAAAAATACTGTAAAGAAACTTACCTTTGTATATTCAGAAACTATTAGGGTTGTTTTTGAAAATTTCGCATTAAAAACGGTATGAACAGCGAGAAGACTTCTCCACAACTAGAGATGACCTTGCCATTAGGGGGGCGGAGTTAGCCTCCTTTACGCCCAATGAAAAACGAGAAACGAAAGTAATTTATTTTTAGTAGGCTAAGTTTTCCAATACGTGTATCGTTGAACAGATAGCGGAAAATTTTCGTTTATAAATAGATAATTCTCTTATTGATGCCTTTTTCAACTTATAGAAGAATGAGGCAAAATTGATCTATTTCAATTTCAAGACAAAATATTAAAGATGGTAAAATACATTTTTTAAATTAAAATTTTGACATTCCATTTATATCTTTGGCACGAATTCATTTTTTAAACAATTCAATATATTATCATAACTTAACATCAGGTCGGGGGATTGGATGATTCTTTTGAATCTACCAATGAAAAGAAATTTGCACCAGACAACGGACGTAAAGAATGAAAAGGAATTATTTTTAGATCCTTGTATAGATCTACTAAAAACTAAGCTAGTATACTTTATCAAGGAGTTCGCAATTCAGCGAAATTCGTCGAAACAAATATATTTGGATCGAGAACTACACGAATTCTCACTGAGATTTCTGTAAACCAGAGTCTTTTATACAATAATTTACGATTATATAATCCTGAGTAGAGGCAAAGTTCCCCGCACAGGTCTAGTTCTCTGTATATCTCACTAACTTCACATTTATGAAATTATTAATCAATATGTTTTTTTTAATCGATCATTGTCAGTTTTAAAGTACTTTTAAATAACGGGTGCTTGAAATATATATGGTACGTATTCGAGCAAACACAGACCTCCAAACATGAGAGGTGGGATCAGGGGCCATGGAGGAATTTAATGAACATCCCTTGTCGACCGATCACACCCGCCGTGTGCTCCTTGTCATGATCGAGAAATAACGGAAAAATCCATCCACAAATTCATTGTGTAATAGTATAATGGACTAACAATTATTATGAAAACGTCAATCAACATTTGACTTAACGATAAATTGTATTTGCCAAGGCCGTAACTACCATTGAGGCAAGTGAGGCAAATGCCTCACTAAATTTTTAGAGTTTTCTGAAAAGTGAAAATTATTTTCAAATTTTGTTTCAATATCTGTAAATCATTCATCTCAACAGGTGCCTCGTTTTCATTCAGAACGCATGTAAAATATAATGCAAAGTATTGTTTTGTAAATTGTTTGATTGTTTAACATCCCTAATAAGGATTTCTCATTCATATTGAGACACCACTACTTGTCGGTGGAGGGCTGCACGTTTAAATAGAAATCGGTCTTTCAGGGTCACTGATTCAGAAGATGTTTTGACTTTTCCATTGGCCTTGAAGTTTGACCTACATTAAAGAAAACTCTAATCTTGACCATTACTTTTGAACAATTAGAGATAGGGCTATCATATTTCAAAGATGTTTTCCTTGTAACATGGCAATATGTATCTTTAAAGTAGGAACAATTTTTGACCTTGACTTTTGGCCTATATTTGAAAAAAAATTAACCTTGGCCATAACAATTCATTGATTAGTGCTAGGTCTTTAGAATTTCAGCCGTCCTTCCCTTGTGTACCAGCAATTTTGGCCCTTATTTTGATAATGAAAGTTGACCTACTTATTTTTGAATAACTTTTACATTGGCTATAACTTATAAATAGTTGGTGCTAATGCTGCTGTAATGCATATATAGGTTTATTACTAGTAATCCTAATTGTGACAAAAAGTAATAATCAAAATAGAGGGCCTAGCTTGTCCCTCCCCCCTGACTAAATCTCAAAATCCAAGAGCTTCCCTTCAGGTGCCCCTAACATTATCACCTCCTTCAAATCCTGGTTCTATCCCTGACCAAGATTTTTTTAAGGGGACTATAAGGATAAAGAATATAATACAATCATTTAACAAACTGTCCTAAAATATCTACTGACAGATCATGATAAAAGGGCTTGATTTAGCTGAACCTTTGTTTTTATAAATGCATATTAAATATATAAATTAAACAATCTGGGTAAGCCTTTATATCTTTAAATGGCCTGTTGGTTAACAAATAAAGCAACCACTGCAATGCTTGATGTCTTGGCATGTCAATCCTTTGCATGTCAGCTTTGTATTTCTTGTAACATTGCCTCTTGCATAATCAAATAATAAACACAAATTTGGAGGGTGTAAAAAATGAAAATTTTATTAAGCTGTTCAATGTTTTCTTTTGATCCCTATACATGTATATTCTATGAAAAATAACAATAATTTGAAGAAAAACATAAATGTTGTATCATAAAAATCCAGAAATTCATAACATTCTGTTCATTAGATCAAGTCTACACAAAATATCTGATTGTAAACAGTCGGTTGATATCTAATTATATAAAACATCAATACACAGCTAGACTCCAGTATGAGTGTAAATCTATTACAAACCAATGTCATAATTGGCTTTGGATAGATGTTACTACAGATCTGCAGCAGGCTGAAATTCATCCATTCCAAAAATGTCTTGCAACTTCAAGTGAATAGTTCAAACTAAGGAAACAAACAACAAAGAGGCAAAGTGCAGTGCAATTAAAACAAATTATGCAGGTCTTTGTTACATATTTCACAAATCTTCCATAAATCAGCTCAGTAATATCTAATCACACTTGACACTTATTATGCATATTAAACTTATGCATTTTACAAATAAACTTGTGAAATTAAAACATTTTTTAAAAGTAGCTTATCTTTTTAAAAAAATCATCCCGTCAATGAATTATCATAATTCACCGGTAATATGTCTTTCAAAAAATAAATTTATCATGTCAATAATTAACATTTAATATTTGTTATCTCCCAAAAAATGCAAAATTTTTCTAAAATTAAATTTTACACAATGTAAACTTGTGATACTGCTCTTATGCAAATCAACATAGTTTGGTGACACAAGATTTTACAGCATTTAATTCCTACCAAACTATTTAAATCTACCCTAGAAAGTAGAGCTATCACAGTTTTATAGGTTAATAAACAACCATCATTTATATAGATGAGGAAATCGATATGTTTTAAACTTCCAACATATAGCAGTAAATATTTGTTTTGTACTTATATATCAACAAGAACGATCAAATCAACAATAGGAGAAGACCTTGATGTAACAAAGAACAGTCCATCATAATAAAATATCACAAAGAAGACAGTTATATAAATACACAAACAAAAATTCAACAGTACCACATTGTAAAACCCTGAACAAACATGGCCAACAAAAATGGAAGGAGGAAATGTAGTAAATAGAGAAAAACAACAGAAGTGCTTGTGTGCAAAAAAGCCATCTGGGCACAAGTTAAAAATTAGTTTTGTGCAAAATAAGGTGTCTTAAAATTTGTGATCACAGCACTTTCACAAATACAAAATATTTGTTCTATTTTACATACAAATTCCTGATTTTTAAAAAAAAAATCAAGCTGTTCTCCTTATAAATTGCCAGAGCTTAGCAGTATAGTAGATTCATTTAACAATGATAAAATAATGATTAAGTTTGATTGACAATGAAGCCTCTAAAAGGGTCAGGTAAATGACAAATCAGACCAAAACTGTAGGAGGAGTAGCATTTTGAAAGAATTTCACAAAAATTTCTATTTTTAGTAACCACAGCAACACCGTTCATCAAAATCAAAAACCGATACACAGATTTATGTATCTTAGTGTAGTCTACTTGTGTGCCAAGTTATATTGAAATTAGATCAAAACTGTAGGAGGAGTAGCATTTTGAAAAATTGTTTACAGACAGACGGACAGACAGACAAACGGACAGACGGACGGACGCCGGACGCATTACTATCGCATAAGCTCTTCTGGTCTCTGACAAGTAGAGCTAAAAATTAAATGAGGCTTGAAAATCTATATATCCCTGAGAGAGTAGTCTAATGTATAATCTGAAGACATCATGATATCACTTGAAATAGGGTAAAGTTGAAGTGAACATCTTTTAAATGACTTATAAAGCCTGTCTATGTGGTATGAAAAAGGGAATATTTTTTATTACATACAGAGCTGGCATACAAGCATAGCACTGAGGCCTATAGAACACCTTAGTAATAAGAAAGAGCCCTTTCCATAGATAAAAGTGTATGAAAAGTTTTAACCCCTTCCTTTTATTATTAGTTCACAATGCAATAGGCCAGGGTTCCAACATTTAACTGGGTGATTCATCCGATCCACCCTTCCAATTCCCTCCTTGACAAAATGCGAAAACTGGTTACAGTTTCACAGGGAAAAAATCAATTTCAGTTTGATCAAACAGAGCCAAACATAAATCTTGGATGTGGCCTTGGCCGATGCTTTACACTGAGGTTATCTGTTTGAAATTACAGGTAACAATACCTGAAAACTGCCAACTCAGCCCTATAACTGACAACTATCTACAGACAGTGCATGCAGAAAGACACAAAGCTCAGAACACAACAGATTTCATCAGACTTATTTCTGTAAATCTGTACAGAATGGATGAAAACTGAAAAGGAAACTTCATGCTTCTCCTCTCACAGTAATGTATTGCTTGTATTCAGAGGCTTGGTGTAAAATGCTGAGGATGGAGTCTCCACAAAACTCCAAAATGGAGGGTCAGAGAGTGCAAGGGGTGGAGTCTCTTGTGTAAGATGATGCAGGAGGTGGAGCATAGTGCTTGTTGTAAATTTAGCACGTGCTTATTAGATCTGTCATCTCATTTTCTGATACTCCGTGAGAATGTGTTAGAGAGTTACATTACCAACAACTAAAAAAAAATTTCATTGAAGTTGAGTGAATGAAACTCAGTTATATCTCCCAACCTGATTTGGTGATGACTATTTGACAGTATCTGATGACATTTGTTTACAAAGTCCATAAAATACTAAATGAGAAACAAAGAAACAGGAAACTGTAAAAAAAAAATTATAATAATGAACACTACATTTCAACGAAGGGAACAGCTTTGCTGATTATTTAATTTTAAAGATAATAGAGACTGACTGAAACAGAATAGCATCAAAATTATTATCTTTAAAATTGGTGATATTATATACAGATATATGTAAAAAGACTGATATGTAACTTAATAAAGGTGTCAATGAATATCGGCCTCATTACAAAACACCTATTACCATCTGAAATATCTGATTGCTGTCGAAGACACTGTCCGATGTTGGAAATGTGCCGTGATGTCATTATTTACTCAGAAATATTATCCCAATTATCTACTGCACACAAAAACATTTTAGAAAAATTAAAAATAATTAGTTAATAGATTCAGTAAATGAACTGATTGTTTTATTAGAGAACTCAGTGGTCATTAACTGTTTTTATTTTATTTTATTGCTCTAAAAAGAATGAGAATCAAACAACATGATAAAGAAACAACAAAATGAGAATCGAAATGACCTATAGATACGAGAAACAAATGAGGGGCATGTTGCCTGTGCTTTTGATTTAAATTTTGTTATGAGGTATAACAGATGCTAAGTGCAATGGAAACTGTCTGATTCACACTGCTATCTCGCAGTAACCCATGAGGTCTTGACAGATTTTATTAATATATTCGATCAATTCGTACTATCTTTGCAAGATATATTATTGTTTTCAGCGGCAGCTCACACAAATTGGTCCGACCAAAATAGTTCCATCATGATTAAGTAGATACAACATTATTGTTCATGATAAGAGTGAATTTGTTTATTTCATACGTTAAAGAAATCAAAAATAACGTCAAAATATTATTAGAAAATCACTTCACCCCCGAAATGCAAATAAAAAATATCAATATTCCTACGCTCGCTCCCTCCTCAGCCTTTTTTTTTTTTTTTTTT
>PRKT01000056.1:747740-771505 GCA_003671525.1 Saccostrea glomerata | reverse complement strand
GGACAGTTAAGTTTGAAATAACTCAATGGACAGTTAAGTTTGAAATAACTCAATGGACAGTTAAGTTTGAAATAACTCAATGGACAGTTAAGTTTGAAATAACTCAATGGACAGTTAAGTTTGAAATAACTCAATGGACAGTTAAGTTTGAAATAACTCAATGGACAGTTAAGTTTGAAATAACTCAATGGACAGTTAAGTTTGAAATAACTTACTGGGCAGTTGAGTATAGTCTTCTGTAGCTTTATCATCTTTCTGTCTCTGTCCATCCTGGTCTTACTCTGTTTTAAATGAAGCAAATGACATAATGCATTTCAACAGTTACCTAGTGTTTTAGAATGAACAATCACTTTTCTCATCAATGAGTCAAGGGACATAACCCTGTTTAATGTATACAAACCTCCTGAACATGCCTGTTGACCACCTTGAGCGTTTCTATGGCGTCGGCCAGGTCAGCTCGGTCCTGATGTGTGGAGGGAGTGTGGACCTCAAACCAACTCAACAGGGTCACATACTCATTGATCCGTCGTCCAGGAAGCAGCAACAACTCAGGTAACCTTAAATACAAAGGTGTTATGGAGAAATTAAAATGACTAGAAATCGTATTTTTCTTTATTTTATAGTTTAATAACGAAGAAAATTCACTCAGTTATCTTAAAATAAACTTATTCAATTATCAAACAATGATACTTTACTCTGAACTTTAATAAAATGTCCTATTTATCTTCAGTTTTCCAAAAATTTCCATTTTCAAAATCAATCTCTATAATTTCAAGTAGGCAATGAACCTACGTCATCATTCTAGTGGCAGGGATTCTCTCATGGCGTTTTAGGAAAGCTCTGAAAGCAGGAGTTTGCTCTTTGGTCCGTTCTATACATTGTAAGATTACGTCATAGTTATTGACAAAGTTAGTGTACAACTTAAGGTGGGTACAGAACCGCACAAAAATATCTCCCAGGCAGGAATGGGTGGCATCCCATTCAGCTACACGGTCTTTCAAGTCTGCAAGCATCTCACTGAAATAGGAATATAAACCATGATCTAAGGGAGACAACTCTCAATAGAAAAAAATAATTTGTAGTTCTATTTTCACATTTTTTCCCCATAAACTAATTTTCAGAGTAAAATATTTTGTTAGAAAGTCTAATATACTGTGAACCAACTTTTATTCGCGTGCGAGAAATTTTTACGAAGTTCACGGGAGCCTTGTCATCACGAATATTTCTCGCAGTGAACCGGTCCTTAAAGTGTATTTGTCTATAAACATCAGATCCAGAAAGGCTAGATTGCGAAAATTAATCGTCGCTTACTAGTTTATCCTTGGTAAAACGTGAAATAAAGTTGTCGCAAATAAAAGATGGTTTACAGTATTACAATTCTTATTGGATATAAAAAGGAATTGAAAAGGAATATTGAGGTTGAGGCTAAGTTCTTCATTAATTATCAACAATGCAGTAAATGTCTTTGTTGTCTTAATATACCTGCTTGCATCCAACAACTGCAGCAAGTCAGTAAAAATAATCTGCACATTCTGAAAACTTGCTATTGCTCTGAAAAATAAAACAAAAAAAAATTCTCTCACATAACATAAAATAGTAATTAGAATCAGTAACTGAAATCCTCAGAAGAGGAAATGAGCTTTTACTTTGTCAACAGTGTAATGTTTACGTTGAGACTTTCTCACTAATTAGGGAACTAAAACTGACATTTTCATTTAAATCAATAGTGAGACATCACATTTTTCCTCCTCCCTATACAGGAAAATATAGATTTCTCAAGCAAGGAAGTAATTTTAAAAAATTGGTTTGTTCATATATAGAACATTTCCCCTTAAACTTTGGACTCAGCAAAAACTCACAGCAATTTTGGGAAAACCTCAAGTGCAGTTGAAGGATATAACATGTGATTAGAGAGCTTAAGTGGAAAAGACAAAATTAATGTCCATGATAAATCACAATCTAGAGGACTGGATAAAATCCTAAGATTGAATTAGAAATTTGTGGATGGGATGTACATTTCTATTGGGGTTGGTGTTATGTGAGGAATAAAGCAAAATGTTGGCCTCTCTTTCTGAAGTAGAAAACCTGAGGACATCAATAATACCTGATTTACAATCCAGATTGTCTAACGTCCAAACAGGGATCAAAGATTTTCAGGCAGGGATCTCTAAAGTGCAGACAGAAAAAAAAAAAACTGCACAGAAAAAGATCACAGAGATTCTGGAAAAACTTGAAAAAGATGAACAAATACTGAAAGACATAGAAAAATCTGAACTGGATTCTGCTCAAGCTTTACAGAATGAGATCTTACAGCATTTGGAAACTGCTCAAAGTTTAGTGAATAGTGAAGACAAAATGTCAATAGAAGGCACCAATATAGACACTGAAGTACAACAGAAAATAGACAATTTAAAGAGATTTCAGAAATCCACTGGTTCCAGTGAATCTATCTGCTGGTCAGAGGAAAAGGAGTTCAGAATTAAAAGAGACCTTGGAATACTAGATAAACCTTTTCTTCAGGCCCAAGTGTCCATACCACCAAATCCCATACCACAACCAACTCTTGGGGAGGTGACAGTTCTGAAGAAACTCCAGATCAGTTCATCCACCAACATGGACATCACTCAGGGTCAAGATGGGGTCATCTGGATCTCCATGAACAAATTCCAGGTGATACAGGTAAACGAAGAAGGAGAAATTGGGGCCCAATACTTCACCAGGACTGTCAATGACTGGATGGAAATCAACGAGATGCAGGGCCTAGCGGTCAACAGGGCAGGACATTTACTGACCACCGATAAAAGCAGGAGAACTGTAGGTCAGTTCTCTCCTCAGAAGAAAACTAATATGGATCTTATTCAGTGTAGGGACTGGTCTCCAACAGGGGGAATTTGTTGTTCCTCTGACCATAAAACCTTTGTCAGCCTCTCGAACAACAAAAGAGGAAAAATCAGTGTCTACACTTCTTCTGGAGAACTGGAAAGCAGCATAGAAAAAAGTTCTACTGGAAAACCTATATTTTCATACCCATGGTATATTGCAGTAAATGAAAATAAAAACATTTGTGTATCAGACAAAGCAAAAAAGTCTGTCCTAGTTGTCAGTCGGACTGGATTAGTTCAAGCTACATATCGTCCTACAAAAGGTACATTTGTTCCATATGGCATTGCCAAAGACAAATTCCACCACATTATAGTCGCAGATAGTGACAACAGTAAAATTCACATTCTATCTGAGTCATGTGATGTACTACTACTCATTCAGTGTAAGGAGCTGGGCTTGTCTAAGCCAAGGTCATTGTGTGTGAACAGCGAGGGGGAACTCTGGGTGGGGAATGGGGAAAAAGGGATCATTCAACTACTACGGTACATTCAGTAATCAAAATAAATTATTGTAAAGAGGTTGCTGTTTTAGTATGTGTATTAAATTTTTTCAAAAAGTGCAGCAAATACTTTTTAGTTTTCTTTTAAAGATTTCATTCCCTTATCATTCCATGGCATTGGCCTCTGTCAGTTCAATCATTTTCATTCAGTTTCAAGAAAAAAATTCTTACTGGATCTGTTTTAAAATTTTGTTTATAAAACCAGGTCCCTAAACATAAAGATTCTGAACAAAAATACTTTCAACATATCCTTCATTAAGGTGACATACGACAGTATCCTCCAACTCCCATGGTTGTAAAACTCCCATGGTTGTAGAGCACTATTATAAACATTTTGCAGCATCCCCAGCACTATACGTTGACATTACCTGTTTGAGTTTAAGGCGGCTCGGAGTGGATTGACATAAACTTTCTTCACTGCCTGAAGAGTTCTATTGTACTCCACCTCGCTACTCAGAATCTCCATGGCGATGGGCGTTCTCTTCTCTGGATGGTCATGGAATTGCTTAGCACTCTGAAAAATCAAGCAAATCTTCAATACACCAGAAATTATATGGTAACAAACAAGAAAGCACTCCTTAAAGAAATCTTATCTCCTGTACAAGTTTACTTTAGCCTGGGTCAATATTCAATAAAGTGTCCCGCGACAGCATGATACGCTGTAAAATATTATTCAATAATCATAAATTGGTTAGAGTGCAAGAAAATCAGGTAATCTTGATTAGTCTTAAGATAGGCATATAAAAATGAAACTTTTTAATAGTTCATTTTAAGTAAAATTTTTCTTCAAATATAATTTACTTCACAGTGCTTATTTACAATATATTGCATTTAAAAATAGCCTTTAAACTTCCAAATTTTTAATACCACTAGATGCCCATTTTAATACCACTTAATGCTGATTTTACCAGTCGTTCGTATTTGCCGGTGAGCCTCATCGAGCCGAACGTGACTCGTAAATTGTCAGCCTGTTGAACGAGTCGCTGATTTTTCTGTTGTCTTTGACGCCGGTTTTCTTCCTTTTCACTCTGTTCCATTTGCGCTTTCTCTGGCATGTCTGCTGGGGGTCTAACAGTCTCTATAAATAAAACACAAAAGCTTTACTTAGGACTCTCTCTTGTATCCAGGATGTACATGATAGACATTTCCTAACATTTTTACTTCATCATATTTTTGCTAGACAAGAAATGAAAATGTCAAGTTATGCAAGAAAATATTCTGGAACTTTATTAAATGCAAGTATGAAAATGTGAATCTGATGACGGTATTGTTCTCTTGTAATTTAAAGAGTCTAAGATATTGATTGGCTCACATTTAAGGAAAGATGATTTTTTATTTTTCGAAAATCATGAAATATCAAATAAAGTCATATTTCATTGCATAAATTTCAATTTTTCATTCAGCATGATAAAAAGTACATTTAAATAGTTTCTCAATATATTAGAATTTTGATGATTGCATCATATTTACAATACCAATCAAAATAGGTCTTAATATATAACCAAAAAATCTACACATTTCTTTGTATCATCTGTCCTTATCATGGTGCAAGATATATAAAAATAAAGATACATGTTAAGCATTATATACACACATAAGTTCAACATAAAATACGCAAAATGGAGGTCAGAGGAGTATTGAATTCCTCCATTGTAGATAAAACAGCCAAAAATGCAGTATACAATAAAAGCAAAAAAATAAACACTTTGCTCTTTCCTTTCAGGATGATATGTGTATAGTGAAAGGTGATAAAAGTAACTAAGTAACTGTTCCTATGTAACTACCACCATTTAGTGCTAATGACTACTATTTCAGTGTTTATATCAAACAAGCACATTTAAAAGTCAAGTTACTTTTCACCAAAACAAAAGGAAAGAAGAAAATGGCAGTCCTAAATCTTAAAGAAATGTTACATGCAGTCTTTACATAAAGCAACATTCTACAGAACTGAAAAGCGACTGAAATATACTACTAAATCAGTAAATGTTTACTACTGAGGAAGGTGAGTTTATAAGACTAAGAGGATAATCAGTATAAAACAGGCTTTGTGATGATTTACCACCCAGACTTCTGTCTTTGACAATGTCTTCGTTTTCCTCGTCCAGCTGATGTGAGGAGTCGTCGAGTGGGGGTGGGTCTACAGTGTTAGGACACATAGATATTATATCAACAAGATATTGTTAATGGCAATACTTACAACACTAAAACCAGGACATATATATTTTACCACGATGTTAACGTCAATACTTAGAATGCTTATTTCTTAATAAGCTGCTTCACACAACTATAGTTATGTTTTTTTTGAAGAGCAATTATGAAATACTGGCTTCTTATTTGCAATTTGGTCTGATCAATTAAATTATAAGAGTGACATCTTATGGAACTTTAAGACCACTGACATGTTCTGTGTTCCAATCAACTTGTCTCTTAAACCTTAAAACTTGGATCATCTAATGGATTACTATGTTCTAAATACACAACTATTATAATTAGTAAACAACTACAATTATTTCTATTGAATAATATTCTGTAAACAAACATTATTTGTGATAAAAAATGCTCATTATCATGATAATTAATCAGTCTAAAATCAATCTGAGACTATTATCCTTTACAACTTTACATAAATAAGATACCATAAATAAATGGTTTGAGAGAGTACGTGTGGTTATCTGCAAGGAAACCCTATGAAATTCACAGATATTTCCTGTACAAATAAAAGTCTGTTTACAATATCAAATATACTTCTGATTCTAATGCAATCACAGGAATGTCTGTATATGCCTGAATATATTAACATATTTGCAATGAAAACTAAAATGTATTCACTCAGTAATTCTAAACTCCTTACATCCATGTGATATAGAAAATTTGCTGCAATACTTTTCAAACTTTGCACATGGATAATATTCTGTCAAGATAATCTTTAGTTAGAAGAGTAACAAATATCTATGTAGAAAGCATGAAATATGCAACATATTTATTACACATATACTGTTTATATACAGATACAGTCCCTGAAACCTTCTACTTTCCCACCTGAACGGTGAACGAACGCTGAACGAACGCAGAGCGAACGGTGGGTGAACGATGTGCGAACGCTGAACGCAACTTGGTGAACGATGTGTAAACGGTGAACGTTGAGTGAACGCAGAACGCTAGCGCAAAGTGAACGGTGAACACAAGATGAACGATTTATTCGGAATGCCTCCGATCTTTTCCTTGCATTGAGATTATTCTATTATTCTATAATTCTAATTTCAGGTGCTTAAAAATAAATAAATAAACAATAAATAAATAAATAAATAAATAAATAATAAAAACATTTTTGTTCTGTACATATATCTGTACATATATTAACATATGTTTTGCATCGATATTTTTATAATGCGATTTTATTTGCCGTAAAACATGCACGTATTTGTTTCCGAACGTGTGTAGATTAAATATAAAATTTATCTTTTTATATATTAAATATGCTTATTCTTTTCACTTATAAAATAATGTGGACTTCTGAAGATAAAACTACTACTTATAGAATGAATTAATTACATTGTACGCGGTTGAAACAACCAAACATGTATTTCCGTGCCAAAGCGATTCTGAGTAAAATAACGGATTTTTAAAAAGTTCACAATTATCTGTTGACATTGACTATTATCGTACTGCATAAAAACTCTCATTTTATTTAAATTTTAATGCAAAATATTCTATATTTATGTGCCTTTTTTATTCTTTTATGACGATTATTTAAGCTATCTTCTTCACGTATCTGTAGACATTTCCCGGCCGTGATTATACTGGGTCAAGATGTTTGAAACAGGCATTCAAATTATTTGTAATAGATTAAATTTTCAAAACTAAATAGGTAATGTGTTGTCATCCTTTTTATTGAACAGAGAAATGTACGAGAGAGAGAGAGAGATAACCCCCTCAATTCTAAATTATCTGTTGTATCAAATAAAAATTCTTATTATTTTTTCCGAAATATTCCAAGCAGTAAAGGTAATCTCTTTTTTTAGATTAACAAATCCATCTAACAGTAATCATTGGCTTTTATTTTCCATCATCAAGTTCACACAGTTCACAGGAAGTCCGTGCTAGTAGCGTGTTTGTCCCGTCAATCAAAATAATTTGACACAGTGGAGGTGTGGAAATGGCGTTTCACCGAACATGCCGAAGGCAAAGAGTCACTTAGTATTCCAAGAAGTTTTAATATTTTTCCCTATCATTTCTAGATCTGATTTTTGCATTCCCGCAGAAAAAAATAAATAATTGGAATATATACTTGGAAGGATTAAGTTTTAAATTGAATTTTAAACATATTACCCGCCAATTTAAAATACTTCTGTTGGTTCAAGTTTATTCTAAAATACTATTGTTTAATGACTGTTTGATGTTGGTTTTAAGACTGATTTTCTTGTGTTACAATACAAATTTAAAAAGAATTTTATTTCGGGAGAAAAGGCACCGGGTGGGGGTGGGGGGGGGGGGGGGGGGGGGGGGGGGGGGGGTGTCTTAATCATACTAAATGGCAAACATATATTTAAACATATGTTTAGGTACGGTGAAGGAAAGAATTTTCCTTCTCTAATAATAGACTATTTTAAACAGTTGGTCTCTTCTAAAATTTAAAACCTCACCATCAATTCAATTAGCTCTAAAGATATTTAATTAACTGAATATTTGCAGTACTGTTCATAACTCTCAAACCTACATGTACGTGTTACTGTAGAAATAATTTTTTTTTATGTATTCTTGTTCTGTAAAAGACGGATTAATTATTATACATCCATTAATAATTTGTCCTCTTTAAAATTACAACAAATTGATGCCGTGCATGTAGCATTTGTACACTGCCCTTTTTTAAAGTTAATATTTTAGCATCGTTCTACATACATGTAGGTACTTAATGTATTATTTTACAGGAAATTTCATGTAATAAGTAGCTGAGTTTTAATAACAGAAATATAAATATAGGTAATTTTTGCAATGAAATAATTATTCTCCTTACACGAAATCTAAGTGATTTAATTTAAAAAAATGTAAATCCTTACCATCAAAAAGATAAGTCCTTTCACTTCGGAGTTCCGAATGACAATGAAGACTGAACAATAAGTGAACGGTGAACGCAAGGTGAACGCAAAGTAAACGGAACGAAGAGTGAACGGTGAACATTTTGTAAACGGTGAACGCGAGCGCACGGTGAACGCAATACTGTGAACGAAGAGCGAACAGTGAACGCACGCTGAACGAACGGAAAAATGGGAAAGTAGAACGTTTCAGGGATTGTTTAAGCATGAAATACGTAGTAAAGCAGGCATTGTAATGGGGCTGGTCAAGAAATTACCAAACATGGGGGAGAAATAGCAGTAATTTTATTGCACTATGTTTATAGAAGGTTAGGAAAGAGATAAAAACAAAATTGGAAATCTTTTAAGGTCAGACTGGTGAGAACTACAATATCTGAAGTTAGTGAACAGTCTGTTTATCAACTTTTCCTATGCTACTCTTCTGACTTTTGATCAATACCATAACTTCCAACTTCTCTTATAAGATTTTAATTCCTAGATAATGAAGGGGGGTGAAATGGAATGGGTGGCTGCAAAGGTGGTTACAATTTGTTTTAAGACCTTGTCACCACTTAAATACCATCTAGAATACGAAGTACTGTAGATTCCTAATTATATGCGAGGAAATAATTTCCGCGTAATTTCGCGAGAAGCGTCTCTCACGAAAAAATATTACTTGCTTTTATTGTTTTGGTGCTGAAGTCTATGTAAATTCTGTTGATCAAATGTCCATTCGCAAATTGTAATTCTCGCGATTTGACGTTTAAGACCCAGTTCGCGATAAAAAGGACTCGCGAAAAATAAGGAATCTATAGTAAATGATAGGAGTCCTGAAAAATCCCCAATGAATGTATTTCTGAAAAGCCTTAAGATGTATATATAAAGAATACTAAAGCAATTGAATTCTATATACAAATATAAAGTATATATAAAACTCTTTACATCTAGTAATTGCTGTGTATCATGCAAAGCTACATGTAGATATGATATACGTGTAGGGGTCACATCAAAAGTTTTTTTTTCTATTTTATCTAAAACTGGATATAATAATACATCTGATAATAATTCAGTTCCAAAATTTCATGTAAATTTATGAATATGAAGCACAGGCACTTGTTTCCGAAATAGATTTTTAATAATAGCATAATAATAATATATCCGAAACAAGTGCTTGTGATATGAAGCATACTGTACTTCAGACTTTTGATACGACCCCTGATGGACAATGACCTATTTACCAGAACTATCATGATCATGGTGTTGTGTGTAGTAATTTTCTATTTCTCGATCCTCTGGTTCAATGTCTGCGGTAAGCAAGCAGAGAGAAAGTAAAATGACACAATGCTGCATGAAATGGGACTCGCTTTTGATATTCAAGAAATAAAGTGGTACAACATGAATTTTATCATGTTTATGCTATCATTCACAGATTAGTTATATTTTGCAACTGAACTTCATACAGTATGCTTATGAAAGACTTGCTTACGTATTTTCAACATGCAAAAGGACGATAAACTTATAAAATCTAATCTATGCACAATGCTCTATAATAAATATGATCACAGCATATAAAATGCTTTTCATATGATGATAGGCTTCTAACAGGAAAAATAAAGCATGCACTGATCAATTTATAAGCAATACAAGAAAAAAAAAATGGATTTAATCCCATTTCCCCTGTATGATGTTAACTCAGAAAACTCATTATTATAAAGAGAGGTTAATGCAATTAGTTCCTTTAATTATTTTTTACAGTTAAAATATGTATTTGACTTTTTTTACTTCAAATAAATTCTCCATAAACACATAGTTTTTGAAACAAATATCTACTTAACCCCTTTCCTAGTAATAAATTCTAATGATGATTAATTTTGTATTTTATAATGACCTATGTATATGTATAACTAAAATATGTTTCTTCACATGGAATGAACATGTATTTCATTAAAGGAATAAAAACTACTGTAGAAGCACAAATTTTTGTGGGGACAAAATTTCATTGATTTAACATCAAAAATAGTTTTGTGGGCATTTAATTTCATTGTTTTGAGAGTAAGCCTATTCAATATATAGTCATATAAAATTAAGTGTGGGATTTAATTTCTTTGATTATTGTTAACAACCAAATAAACGAAATTTAATCCCCCACGAATATTTGTGATTTTACAGTACATGACTATTATGCTTTCACTTTTTCTTCAACGTAAAATTATACAGTGTAATAATTTTCTTTACCTCCCCAGTCGGCCTTGACCTCTTCCTCCTGACCTTCAGTTTGACCTTGACCATTGATCCTGGTGACCTCTTCATCCTCGTCTTCATAATGCTCAGCTGGTACAAGGGACTAAGACAAATTAAAGACATTATTTTTATGATCCAAAATCAACATTTGAGTCAAAATTCAATTTCACAATTTTCTCTACATTGAGTTGTTTCAATACTTACAATTATGAGTTGATGATATTGCTGTTCAAATTTCAAGATTATTTATTTTTTCACTTGTAACAGAACAAAGTCAAGCATATTTTGGTTCCTCAAATATTGTATTTCCCCTCTTTGGGGGTCTTATAGGTACATTTAGAATAATCTTGTCACATGTAATTCACATACAACAAATCAAAGCCCTATCTTCTCACTCAAAGGTCAAAGGGTAATTAATTTTAGTACAGTGGAGAGATCTCTTAGGAGGAAATACATGTGAAACAAGAAAGTCCTATCTTTTCTCATTCAAAAGTTTCGACAAAGGGCAACTTTTTCAAAAAGAAAAAGATTATTGAGATTTAATACCAGTATCCCCGCACTTTTGTGAAAGCAGGGAGCGATGAGACTAACTATATAGAACTAATTTACCTTTTCTAGTGAGCTTGTGAAGGCGAGATCATCAACTCCAGCTTTCTCCAGCAGGTACTGTCCAAGAAACTCCAGGGAGTTCACCTGTAACATCAACATCATATACACTTATTACTGTAAATCAATTTTTATTCGTGTGCAAAAACTATTCAAGTTTCTCGACAGTCTTTAAACTGTGATAATTAATGGCTGTGAAATATTTGATTTATTTTCTATTTGTAGAGAAAAGTTCAAACATTGTAAATTTATCATAGCAGATTGATTTCACACTAAAGAATCACGAAAAAAAGCAAATAATAATTAATTTACAGAATTCACAGATCAAATTCAATTTTCCTTTAACACTGTTTTTATCAGCAAATAGTCGAGATATTTCAGGGGGAAAATGGAGAGTAATTTGGAAGGCCAAAAATATCAACGATGGCAATTGCTTGCATCATTTTCTCTAAAGCATTGCTATGTCTGTGCCTATTTTGATTTGATTCTATGACTTGCAGTATTCTCCTGTTTGCCCAGTTGTACTAAGGCCCCAGACAGGGTGCTGGTTTACTGATTTTGTTTTTATTCTATGACTTACATCATTCTCCTGTTTGCCCAGTTGAACCAAGGCCTCAGACAGGGTGCTGGTTTACTGATTTTGTTTTTATTCTATGACTTACATCATTCTCCTGTTTGCCCAGTTGAACTAAGGCCTCAGACAGGGTGCTGGTTTACTGATTTTGTTTTTATTCTATGACTTACATCATTCTCCTGTTTGCCCAGTTGAACTAAGGCCTCAGACAGGGTGCTGGTTTACTGATTTTGTTTTTATTCTATGACTTACATCATTCTCCTGTTTGCCCAGTTGAACTAAGGCCTCAGACAGGGTGCTGGTTTACTGATTTTGTTTTTATTCTATGACTTACATCATTCTCCTGTTTGCCCAGTTGAACTAAGGCCTCAGACAGGGTGCTGGTTTACTGATTTTGTTTTTATTCTATGACTTACATCATTCTCCTGTTTGCCCAGTTGAACTAAGGCCTCAGACAGGGTGCTGGTTTACTGATTTTGTTTTTATTCTATGACTTACATCATTCTCCTGTTTGCCCAGTTGAACTAAGGCCTCAGACAGGGTGCTGGTTTACTGATTTTGTTTTTATTCTATGACTTACATCATTCTCCTGTTTGCCCAGTTGAACTAAGGCCTCAGACAGGGTGCTGGTTTACTGATTTTGTTTTTATTCTATGACTTACATCATTCTCCTGTTTGCCCAGTTGAACTAAGGCCTCAGACAGGGTGCTGGTTTACTGATTTTGTTTTTATTCTATGACTTACATCATTCTCCTGTTTGCCCAGTTGAACTAAGGCCTCAGACAGGGTGCTGGTTTACTGATTTTGTTTTTATTCTATGACTTACATCATTCTCCTGTTTGCCCAGTTGAACTAAGGCCTCAGACAGGGTGCTGGTTTACTGATTTTGTTTTTATTCTATGACTTACATCATTCTCCTGTTTGCCCAGTTGAACTAAGGCCTCAGACAGGGTGCTGGTTTACTGATTTTGTTTTTATTCTATGACTTACATCATTCTCCTGTTTGCCCAGTTGAACTAAGGCCTCAGACAGGGTGCTGGTTTACTGATTTTGTTTTTATTCTATGACTTACATCATTCTCCTGTTTGCCCAGTTGAACTAAGGCCTCAGACAGGGTGCTGGTTTACTGATTTTGTTTTTATTCTATGACTTACATCATTCTCCTGTTTGCCCAGTTGAACTAAGGCCTCAGACAGGGTGCTGGTTTACTGATTTTGTTTTTATTCTATGACTTACATCATTCTCCTGTTTGCCCAGTTGAACTAAGGCCTCAGACAGGGTGCTGGTTTACTGATTTTGTTTTTATTCTATGACTTACATCATTCTCCTGTTTGCCCAGTTGAACTAAGGCCTCAGACAGGGTGCTGGTTTACTGATTTTGTTTTTATTCTATGACTTACATCATTCTCCTGTTTGCCCAGTTGAACTAAGGCCTCAGACAGGGTGCTGGTTTACTGATTTTGTTTTTATTCTATGACTTACATCATTCTCCTGTTTGCCCAGTTGAACTAAGGCCTCAGACAGGGTGCTGGTTTACTGATTTTGTTTTTATTCTATGACTTACATCATTCTCCTGTTTGCCCAGTTGAACTAAGGCCTCAGACAGGGTGCTGGTTTACTGATTTTGTTTTAATTCTATGACTTACATCATTCTCCTGTTTGCCCAGCTGAACTAAGGCCTCAGACAGAGTGCTAGTGACGTTATTCACTCCCTGTATCTCGGACTGTCCCAGAACATCAAACACCAGCTGACCTGGAACAAAACAGCATCACTACAGGCATACAGACAGTCTTAAACAAGAGGGTCCAACTACAGGTAGTTTTTAGTTAATTGTTTTCACACAAACAACAATAGCATTTGTTCTTATGAGGAATAAAACAAATTATTCAAACAATTAATGACTAATGTCAGTTTCTTATACCTGTCCAGTTTTCTACTAACACTGACAGATTTCTAATAACACTTACCGTTAACTCACCAGTAAGCTGGGACACTGGGTGTTACCAGATTTACGCTATCCCGGCAGATTTAACCTAACACTGACAGATTTATCCTGCCCTTAACAGATTTACCCTACCCCTGACAGATTTTTTCTACCCCTGACAGATTTACCCTTATCCTGACAGATTTACCCTTATCCTGACAGATTTATCCTACCCCTGACAGATTTACCCTACCTCTGACAGATTTTTTCTACCCCTGACAAATTTTCCCTTATCCTAACAGATTTATCCTACCCCTGACAGATTTACCCTACTCCTGAAAGATTTATCCTAACCCTGACAGATTTACCCTACTCCTGAAAGATTTATCCTAACCCTGAAAGATTGACCATACCCCTGACACATTTACCCAACCCCTGACAGATTTATCCTACCCCTGACAGATTTACCCTAACCTTGATAGATTTATCCTAACCCTGATAGATTTATCCTACCCCTGACAGATTTACCCTACCCCTGACAGATTTATCCTACCCCTGAAAGATTTATCCTACCTCTTACAGATTTATGCTAACTCTGACAGATTTATCCTACCCCTGACTGTTAACTCACCAGTGAGTTGGGACACAATGTCTCTGTGGGTGTATTCCAGGAAGTGACCGAGGTGTTGTTTACATGAAGCTAGGGCCTCGATGGCCTGGTCAGCCACATGTGACCACACGTCCAGTTTGCTCTGACAGAAGTAGACCTGGGGAGGCTGGACAGTTTTAGCCGGCCTACCCTCCTTGTATGGGATCATCCAGTCTGAGTTTACTGAAAGTCAAATCATCAAATAGTGTAATGCCTAAGTGTTATCCTTCTGTCTTTTTTTTTGGTTACAGAAACATTGGACAAGGACCAATAGTGTTAGCATCTTTTACCACTTTAAGCACAACATAAAACTTAATGAAAATTTCTTATTCCATAACATTGCCCCTAAAATACAATATAACACAGTCACATAAAACAATTGATTTTTCTGCTTCAATTAGCCAGTTATTAAAAAGAAAGAAAACTGGAGTTTTAACAATAAATAACTGTTATCAAACTAACATGAGTATAGAGTACAGTAAATTTGGAAATTTTTAAGTCAATTTTACTTTGTGAATTCGGGTCAAAATGCTGTTGATTAATTTTTATGTTTCAAAATTTTGTGAATGACCACTGCTTTGTTTACATTTTCCTATTGGTGATTAATTTTTAAGAAAACAATTTTTGCATATGCAATGAACTCGCAAATTTGCTAAAAATTTATCTACAGCAAAAATTTCCAGATTTACGGTATGTACCCACCATGGTTGAAGTTTCCTATGATGCCTGTAGGAGAGGAGAACTGTAGCTCTGTCCTGATGCTTAACTGAACCAATATCTCCAGTCCCGGCTCTACAACAGAAATCCACTCATCACAATACCTCCCAAACTGTTCAAGGAATTTTCAACATTTCTGAATACTCATCTTAGAGGTGAAATGGAGTCGTATTTCAGAGAGAAGATTAGTTAGTCATATCTTGATCAACACCAAAAACTGTATGGTGATATCAAGTCAGGCATTGATCTAATCATCATTAATTTGACTCCCTTCACTGATTTACAATGAAGTTTTTGTACACGGGCTATACCACTTTAAATGTTTATCTTCCAGATTAATAAAAGGAAAGAACAAAGAAATACCCACCACTTGCTGCCAAAGGAACAAATACATCAAACTGTCCCCCTTGATCTGTGGGTAGAATGTTGCGTCTGCACACCTTGGTGAAGAAATCCATAATGTCTGCTCGGTACAAGGTCTCCATGGTAACAGTGCAGCCATGAGCCAATCGCAGCTCTCCTGGTTCTTCAGAGTGACAAAACAGTCCTATACTCCTGAAAGATGTAGCAAATCATAATAAATCTGCATTCTTACAAAATAAATTATAATTTTCCTATATTCTTACCAAATAAGGAATCTTTACAACAAGAAGCTTTTGTTTGAAATTGTTTCTTTCTCTTTTTGGATATGTTGAAAATAAATAAATTATGACTTCTACATGTATGATGGACAACTCATAAATTCTTAATCCAGGGGGAGAAATCCTACCTTGCCCTGCGTCCAGCCAATACTTTTTCTAGTTTCATCATCAGACCCTCTGACGTTGTTCCCTCATACTCATACACAACAGGAATCACTCCAAACAGTACCGCATCAACCAACAGCTGCAAAACAAAGACAGCGTTTATCAGATAAAAACAAAACAAAATTTTATAGAATGACTACAACCCCAAAAATTCAGGATGATTTTTCTTTCATAAAGATAATTTGTCATTTACTATTGAATCATATTTTGCCAAATATTAATTTTCTTAGTGAAAACTAACTCTCATAAGTTCCATAATAGAATCTTTTAAATTTATGTAATCAGACAGTAAAACATTTCAGAATTAAATTTTGATAAAGCTTATCATTGATTCTATATTCAAGTAATCAGAATAGTTTGACAAGCAGTGACAGTTCTACTCTCACTGACATCAGCCGCAGGGACCCGGGAGGAGACGAACACGACCCGTGGGTGGTCCGCCTCCTCGATTCCTGTGGGTGGGAGAGTTCTACTGAGGGTCCTGAACTCTGTGGAGGTGGGGTACGCCTCGTAACCTGACATCAGGGTGTCACTCCTACAATAGACCAATAGAATGTATCAACTTGTTGCATATGGTTAAAATACTTATATAATAAAAACTGACTTTTAAAATGTTTATTTGATAATAAATATGTATATGTAGAAATTTTCTCTTGCTGTTAAAAGTTCTTTCACTACAAAATCAAATTGATCAATAAAAGGAATCATCTTTAATGTACAAATTTATTTTAGTTGATTGCTAACTTAATTTTCAAATTTTTGGAGACTTCATTACTGGTAAAACTACTCATGTAAGATTTTGTCCATATTTACTGTAGTTGTTTCAAAGGGGTTCAGATAAAATACTAGTATAATTATTGAACTGCTTTCCACAACACAGGACTTTTTCACAGTATTTTGCATCAGTATTCAACAAAATTTAGCTTCATAATTCAGTGTGTCAACAGCATTTAGTCTAAAGAATAAATAAACAATTTGACAACTTAAGAATTTATGAAATACCAGGATTATTTTTTAATTTGTTTGTTTGTATGCTGTTTAACGTTCCCTCTCAAGAATTTTCATTCATAAGGAGACCCCACCACTTGCCGGTGGAGAGCTGCAAATTTTGTCTTATACTAGGCACTCATGGCCATTGAGAAGGGACGGCCTTTTTTTCGTGCCAGCACCTACTGCAATGTGGGACCTCACTTTATACAGTCTCAGTTGAAGGACCGGTCTCCACTTCCCACAGTGTGATTTGAACCTGTGACCTAAGAATCAACTCCTTACTTCGTGACTCTAGAGCAGATGCTCTAACCACTGCACCATGGATTGTTTTTAAAGTCTTACCCAAACCACTGCATCTTGGTCCTGTTCCCCTGTACAGGGGGGTTCCAGGGGGAATCCACCAGGTTTTTCTTGCGTCTCTCCTCCAGGTTAATCAAGTCCATAACCTCGGATAGAGACTTCCTCTGGGCTGACTTGTTCAGATCATAGTCTTCTCTTGACTGAAATATTTATGTAAACACTTCATGAAAAAAAATAATCAACATTCTAGTCTGGTCTCAATATAACCTACATGTATTCGTACAAAACCATAACACATGATTCTAAAATCTTAAAATGAATCAAGCTACTTTAGTACTTTTTATTGGTAAATTTTATTGTAGTATTGTATATTTTAACAGAACTAAATACCGTACAAGTGTAAATTTTAGCGAGACTCAATTTAGTAATTTGTCCTTAAAAATTCGTATATATTTTTTAGCGAGCTGTAATTTCTGCCATGTTAAAAAGCTTACTAAAGAAGCTATTACAGATAAAGCACAACTAATTTTTAGGGATATTAAATTTAAGCAATCTTTGCACCCTCACTAAAAATGCCAAATAATTCCTGATTATATTATATACTCTTCGTAAATAAGCAAGAAATGTGCCTCCATTACATACTGTCATGAGTCGGTGCCCCTCCTTTCTATGTGTAGATCCCAGCCCCAGATCAAAGTCATGGGATTTGCTGAGTGCTAGCTCATGGTTCTTCCTGACAATCCCCCACTTGTTGTGGTAGACCAGGGCAGACTTGGGTAATTTAGGGTCGTTGGGATTAGCGCCGTGGAGGAAAGCGTAGAAGGACTTGTCAAGGTCGTGTGGCTTCAATGAAGCAGATACCCACGGGGGACGGATCTTCATAGCTGTACCTAGTGATAAAGACACACTGGTTTACATATGGAATAGTTTGAACATTTTCAATTCCTGTATAACAGTAAATCAATTTTTGTCATCAATATAAGAAGATTTAATTTGAAATGCACCTGTCTTTAATTAAGAAGTTTTTTTAATCCACTCAAAGCATATTTATCTAAATATACACCATCCACATAAATCTTTCATTAGTCTTTTTATTCATCTACTGTTGTTAGCCCCATCATCAAGAGAGATTTTATGAGAAACATGAGCTAGACTTACTACTACTAGTAGGGGACATTCTTCCGGACCCCCTGGGAGTTTTCGGATGTTTCTTCTTCTTGCCAGGAGACTGGTTCTGAACTTGTTTGGATTCCTATCAACAAACAGGACATACAACAGACATAAGCTTAGTGTTTTCCAAGATTGATGGAGTGGGTATCCAATGAAATTACTAGTATACTTGTGGTCCCATCAGTGAAAATCTACTTTTTTTTCAGGATAAAAAGATATATTTGGGTAAGTATTGACAAACTTTCATACAGATTAACACTTTTACACAAAATAACTAAGAAGGTACCTTTGTGAAACCCCAGAACGTTTTTTAATAAAATATATATTACAAAAATTTTTCTTAAACAAAATATTTTAACTGGCACAATCCTGATTTCCCATAGGTTGAATCACCTGGTACCACCAGACAGAGCCTGTTTTAGATTATTTGCTGACCTGTATGTCCAGTGCCGGTCTGTAGTCCGGGGTTTGTACACAGCCCAGGTAGTACTTCTTCCAGGCTCCAAACTCATTGTCTGGGGCCTTGTAAGGCAGGAACCAGCCATAGTTCAAACATTTAGGCATCCACACTACATCCTGTAAAACACGCCAGCAAACAACTGAGTTATTTCTATCAACTTTGTTCTGTAGCAATAAATTTTTTTCTTATTTTAAAATAGGTTACTTTTGTCATGTTTGCTGGTAAATAATCAAAAATGTTATCAAAATTTAGTACAGTTTTTTTTTTCACGATGACTATAACTCCAAGTGTACTAATGTAGGTATGCAAAGAGTAGACATTTAGTTTTGCTGACATTTTTAGAACATGTTTATAAGCATAAGAGGAAAATGAATTTGAGATCATTTCAATCCTACATATATTTCCTGGTACATCTGATCTAATCAAATGAACTTAAAGAAGAGTCCCTTATGTGGAAAAAAGAGGCAATTTTTTAGGCCACGCAAAGTTAATTCCTTGGTTCTCAGGCCTTCTTTACCAGAAATACGGTGGAGGGGGTATTTTTTAAAAACTTTTTATTGCCCCCCCCCCCCCCCCCCCCCCTCCCTTACATGATGAAGCAGATTTTTACATTTACAAAACCTCAAAAAATGATGAGGGATGTGATTTGTTTACTTAGCAATAAAAAGGGTCAATGAGGCACCCTTGGAATCACACCTGTTCCGACAGAAACTTCCAATGCCAGGACACCTGAGCACACCTACAGAGAGACTGGGGGTCCAGAAAGGAGAATATATACAGGGAGAGGAACTTCGGGAGGACGGTGGTAAAGTCCAGGTGTTGTAAAGGGACGTTATCCTGGAACCAGTTCTGTACAAACTTATACTGGGGACGTTGACACTGCTGAAAGACAGCGGCAAAAAATCGCTTCCTCTGAGAGTCCGTCCAAAGATCAAACTAAACAAAAACAAAATTGATGATATTCTAATGAAATACAAATTAACATGAACATTTTCTATAAAAAAAAATATTTTATTTTTTTTACATTACCTTAAAAATAAAAGTAATGATGATATTGGTTAACTGCATTTGGTTCAATTCTTTCTTTTTTTTTTCATAATATAGTACAAAGAAATATTCTGTGTGAATTCTAATCCAAAGTTCAGGTGTTTAAATGTAAAAAAATTATATTAAATTATACAGTCTGTGTGACACATACCCAGTGAGAAATCAGATCCCTTCTTTCATTAAATATCTGTAAAATTAAGACAATGCAGAGTCAAATTTACTACATGTATCAGCTGAGATAGTTCATGTCATTCTATTCTCATTGAAAGTTATCAAATATAAAACATATATTCTAAGACAGAGTCCTGTGTATTAATTAATTTAGCAAAACAAATCTACATTATCAGCCAAATTTGTTGAATGGCAGTTAGTGATCTCCAAAATAACCTGTTCATTGGCTGGCTTATTGACCACAGGTGTCCAGGCACTAGCGTATGTCCTCATTTTATTGGTGTGGAATTTCTGATTCTCCACCACCACTTCCTTTTTCCGCATTGTGTTCTGACCCAGAATCTTATCATCATTACGCGTCAGGCGGCGGGTTGACGTTTTCATTCTTTTCTCCTTCCCCAGAGCCTGCTTGTCCAATTCCTCCATGACTTTCAAACACTAAGCTTTATCACCTGTAACATACAAAATTACTAATTTACTCCATCATTTATCAACTAACCAATCTAGCCAGTTATTCATTATCATTATACAGGATTGTGCTAGCGCTTTGGTGTCATTCTTAAGACAAACAGGAATGAATGTCAAAAAATGTCTATCGAGCAGTGAATTCTTTTCAGAATAGAAACTTAATTTATCTCAAAGAATGAGTCTCTAACCCTAATCTCTCGGATGGTAATAAAAGGACAAACGTTTACACAAAATCCTATGTAAATGCTACATGAACCCTAATCAGTCAAATAGTATGCGAGAACTCACTCTAATCTCTTGGATGGATGCGAGACTAACCCTTATTATATACCTAATGTGTATCACCCACTTTTACTGTTGAATTTGCGCTATCACGTGACGTCGTGATCCGATTTTCCGGATCACCAACATGTTGTTTTCTGAATCCATATCACCACTCTCTGAAACTGATGACGTAGTACGCAGAAAAATGACGTTATTTTTCTTGCGCGTTAAAAAGTCCCTTGTTATTTTGCTTTGTTTTATGGGTAAATGTTATGCAATTGATCTCTAAAATTTTCTTTTGCTATATTTTGCTAGTTGTGAGGGGGTATATAATAAATTTATCATTATAACAGTAACTTGATCCGAAGAGCCGTATCACGTCTCGTTGACAGGCGCGGATCATCAGATCAAACTCGACGCTTCGCGTCTCGTTAGATCTGATGATCCGCGCCTGTCAACTCGACGTGATACGACCCTTCGGATCAAGTTACTGTTATAATAATATATATTTATCAGTCAAATACTTGTGCAAGGACTTACCCTAATCTCTCAGTTCTAATCCTAATCATTCGAATAGTGTGCAAAACTAACCCGTGTCAGAATGACGTAAATGTTACTTTATAGTCCAACAAGCATGGAATCTTGCAGATATGGGGACCGGTAAAATAAAGTCTACCCCAACATCTTTTTCAAAAAGCGTTTTACAGTGGTAAATATTTTATTTTTTCACACAGCAAACTTATTGGGGGTGGGGGTGGGGGTGTTTATATACTTGCACTTGATCGTTAATGTATTTATAACTGTGACAAGGAATAATTCCTTTTTCGCTGTACAGTTACTGGGCCCAACCTATAACCTGGTCCAAGCACTGGACTGTGTAGTGAAATTGTGTATGTTAATGTATTCCCTATGACCTATCACCCTGACCTCATAGCCATCCACCCGTGCTGGCCAGCACACTTCCTATCGTCAGTCGAGTCCAGTCCTCAAACCACTCACCACGTGTGTTACCTTTTCCCTTGTTGGGTTGTTACCTGTACCGTATTCACCATGTAGAATTTGTTCATTGGTCGTCACCTTAGTTGTATACTTACTTTAAGGTAGGCGACTTTATTACATAGTAAAATATGTTCATATTTTACTACATTGGCGTCGCCGGTAATTCGGTGCGGGGTGTATTGAATTACATGTTTTTATTTACAAAATTCACGTATGAATTGTCTTTCACTCGTGAGTAAAAACACTCACGTGGAATGTCTTGCATGCATTAGTCAATGACATTTTAGGAAACTGTTGCTTACAGGCGTTATAATTAACGTTATTTGCAAAGTTCCAACAATTTGACTAATTTGGCATGTTATTTTTTCACCCGTGAGTAGCATTTGAACACGTGGTGATATCACGGTCCAATTCTTTTGATAGTTTCGTTTTCATTAGTATTTAGTATAATATTTATCGTACAGCGTTTTTTGTAAACGTTAGTGCGAAAATTTTGATTATTTTCATTATTACTTAGTGTACTGTATCGTAAGGGCGTTTTTTTGTAAACGTCATTACGAGAATTTGAACATTTACATTGTCTTGTGCAAATTGCATTTTTTTTTCCTTCTCGGTTAATAGCCAATTTCGGTCACTTGTGCCACAACGACTGAACTTTATTCAAAATTGTTTATCCATTTCATATTTTTGCACAAGACAAATAGTTTTTTTTCTATTGAAAAGTTATTGTCACTCGTGTTGACAATTTTCGAGGAGCGCCGTTTTCTTCTCGACTCGTAATTTGATTAGTGTATTCATATATTGTTTTTTTTCCTTCCCTAAGTTCCCTAAAAAAAATATTTTGGGGGAAAGTAGAGAGATATAGTGTTTTTGTTAGTTTTATGTATATGTAGTTTCACAGAGCTAGTTCACTCAAACCGGTTTACCTGTTTTAGCTATATATAGATCAAGGCGCACGTGCTCGCTTTGAACAACAGTGAACTGATTTTGTCGAGTTACGTTTTTGCATATTAGCTCTGTGCAACAACAGTGAATATCTTTGCAAAAATATAATCAACTCATATAACGCGTAATTGATTATATTCTTTGATTAATTAGTTTATCAGGTATTTATTTTATTAACATCAGTGCTTACTGCTACCGCCGTCTGCCATCGGGCGTTTACATAAACGTTGTAAGAGTCAGTGCGGTAATTTATTAAGCAAGTTAATTTACAGATTAAGTAATTAATTAAGAGATAGACAACAGAATTAATATTCTGGACCAATACAGAATTATCAAATAAAAGCAAAGATAAAGGGAACGCTATTTTACTGCCGATATACAGATAGAAAGAAAAGGATAGACAGAAAAGAGAAACGTCTGACTAAATCACCAGAAACTTTAGTGTTGAATTAAATTGGCTTAAATACAATTATTTATTGTGTCAAAGTAACGTTTAATTCAACAATAAGCTACCATAAAGATAGAAAACAACATCTTATCAAGATAGACAGAAGATAGAGAGAAAAGATAGAGGCAGTATAGTAAAATTATCTGGACTATATCGATGAATTAAACCGGCTTTATAAGTTACGTTTAATTCAGATCACGGTGATTACACGGAACTTGTTGCATATCAGTCACATTAGTGTGTAATATTTTCACCGGCGGTTTCGTTTACCGTGACGTGGAAATAGGATAACGTACAGCGATAAATATACACACATTCTCCGACTGACTGTTTCAGTAGTATCAAACGGCGTGATTATTTCCGTAACTTTGAACTACTGAAAAATAAAGCAACAAGATGAATCCAGCAATGACACCTTGTACAGCACCTCCTGGATT
The DNA here is from genome assembly GCA_003671525.1 of Saccostrea glomerata. NCBI lineage: Eukaryota > Metazoa > Mollusca > Bivalvia > Ostreida > Ostreidae > Saccostrea > Saccostrea glomerata. Next base: position 747,834 of record PRKT01000056.1, on the reverse strand, counting down.
TTATGGTGGACCATACTTGCCATCTTTCAATCCATGTGGGTATCCAACTCCTTGTATACCAGTCCCTGGGAACTACAATGTACCATTCCCTGGA
>PRKT01000056.1:626251-745847 GCA_003671525.1 Saccostrea glomerata | reverse complement strand
CATTGCCCATTGTGGCGGAACACCTGAACTCGTAACAGGAATGTTCGATTGAAAATTAGGCTGTACATGCATTTGAGTAGGGTTCATACTTACAAAGCCTTGTGGTGGTTGCATAGACGGTGAAGGAATGGATGAGTATTGCATTGGAACGGTGTTCGAACACATGTTAGACATACTCGGCGTGATTTGCGATTGGCTAGGTGGTCCCGGCATATTAGTCGCCATGTTGTCTTCCTGTCCCCCCTTTTTCGATTTCGTTCGTTTCTTCTTTTTTGGTGGTTTCGCCGGTGATACAAAACTCATTCTATTTGCAGCAGGGTAACATTAGATAAACGGCACACAACATTTTCCATGCTGAGAATTCGCAAATAGGTTAAAAACTCATAAATGTTTGCACCTCTATCATTTCCCACCTGTACCTGTACCTGACGCATGCGCATTTAGAGTATGTTTATATGTCATTAATTGATTATATTCTTTGATTAATTAGTTTATCAGGTATTTATTTTATTAACATCAGTGCTTACTGCTACCGCCGTCTGCCATCGGGCGTTTACATTAACATTGTAAGAGTCAGTGCGGTAATTTATTTAGCAAGTAAATTTACAGATTAAGTGATTAATTAAGAGATAGACAACAGAATTAATATTTTGGACCAATACAGAATTATCAAATAAAGCAAAGATAAAGGAAATGCTATTTTACTACCATATATAGATAGAAAGAAAAGGATAGACAGAAAAGAGAAAAATCAAACTAAATCGCCAGGCTCAGATACAATTATTCATTGTGTTAAAGTAAAGTTTTATTCATCAGTAATCGAAAAATAAATATAGAAAGCATTAAAGATAAAAAGAAGATAGAGAGAAAAGATGATAGAAAGTATAGACGCAGTGTAAAATTACCTGAACTATACCGATGAATTGAACCGACTTAAAGTACAATTACAATTATATTGCGTTAGAGTTACGTTTAATTCAGATTACGGTGACTACACGGATCTTGTTGTGCATCAGTCACATAAGTGTGTAATATTTTCACCGGCGGTTTCGTTACCGTAACGTGTAAATACCTTATAGCGTAACGTACAGAAATAAATATACACACATTCTCCGACTGTTTCAGTAGTATCAAACGGCGTGATTATTTCCGTAACTTTGAACTACTGAAAATAATACAAGATGAATCTAGCATTTTCACCTTGTGCAGCACCTCCTGGATACTATGGTGGACCATACCTGCCATCTCTCAATCCATATGGGTATCCAACTCCTTGTGTACCAGTCCCTGGGAGCTATCCACTACTATTTCCTGGATATGGTGGACCAATACCACAACCATTCCTTGGACCACCACAGCCATATCCCAGCATACCCTGTGCATATGGCCCATATCCTGGAGTGTTCCCACCTGGATACATGGTACCACAACAGGCATACCCACAGTCATGCATGTATGGAGGACCACCAATGCCACCACCACCGTTGGCACACTCACAGGATGGGGCAGCTGTACAATGTCCTACTATGTCAACAAATGGAATTCCTAATAACACCCGTGACCAGGAACAAAGACCTGGTACAGCACTGATGAAACCTGGAGATAACGACAGCAGCTGTGCATCTGACCTGCCTACTGCAGTACACCAGCAGCAGATGTCTTTAGTTCCCAGCAAGTGTCCACCAGGGTTTCCACAAATACAGAGTGGTGATATATCACCTGCTAGTATTCAGTGGAATACCATGGTGTCAAATGATGATCTCTATGTTTCTGGGACTTCAACAACATCCGACACAGAAGACATAGAGGACAGAGACCAAAATGATGACAGTGAGTCTGAGTTATGGCTACAGAGTAGTGAGTATTCAACTGCTAGTTGCCAAACAACTCCAGACATTAATGATACCTCTAACTGCCAATCATTACCGGACTTGACCATAGATACACAGCCTCCTAGGAGTGATGCTTTGCCTGAGCATAGCAACAAGTCAGTTGTAAATGCTCTGGCATCCAGCAAAGTACTGTTGTCCTCCTATGAAGAGCTGGGTACAGATGAAACAGATGTGGCTACCTCTAAATCCCTTACACCACCAGTTCAAGAAGAGGAGCCCATATCTACAGAAGAGACTGGAGAAGAAGTACAACATCCGAAAGGCTTCACCAATTTCTCAGATGAAACACTGTCTGTACCAGCAACAGCTGTGTATAATGTTAACTCAACCATCAGTGGAAGTGACAGCACAGGTGGCTCAACCAGGTTTACTTGGAGTGCTGCCCACAAGGACCTTAATCCCACATACAGAGAGTACCTTGTTTGTGTACTCCACTTTGTAGACCATGGGCTGGGCATTCCATCTGGGCTGCCACTTGAGAACAAGTGCTGGGTTGTACCATGGCCCATCACATTGACTTAGATCATATGCAAAATAAACCTGAAATGCTTATACCCAGAGTTTATCGAGTTATAAACTATAGTCCTACTACATAGTGTGCTGGTTTTAATATAAGTAATAAATAAGAAAACATTAGTGTTAGTTAAGATTTTAATCAAATTAGTATAGTAATCTAGTCAATTTTAGCATTCTAGTACTTAGTTCGTAGTAGAATGTAGTGCTAATGATATTAGGTTTTGTTGTGATATAACCTTATTTGGTTCCTACGCTATATTTATTATCAGTTTAGATATAATCTAGTAAGTGGATTATTATACTAAGCTTACTAACATTAACAATGTAACAATAGTGCTTCTTATTACAATAATTTGCAGTACTATCTGTTTAGTCATTAGTGTTTTAAGAGGAATTACTAATAGATTTGTCTACACAATAATACTTCAGTGATTTGTCTACAATAGTCAACTCATGAGTATACATGTAACTAAATATGTGCACGAACTGCATCAGATTAGTCATATGCGTAGTATTACAATTTATAATTGAAAGCTGCTAGCAATAAAAGGGAGGGGAAATAGTGTAGATTGTAGGTGTAATGAATAGTGTATAAATGCTTACATTTAAGTAATAGATTTTAAGAAACATATTTGCACCTGAGTCAGTGTTGAGTATTGCTTGACTGTTGCTCACATTATAAGTACACAATACTTTAAATAATAATTTGATATAACTAAAGACCATGTACTGATATATAAATGTTCTTTGAGAAGCAATTTGAGGATAGTATTTATTATAAAGAAATTTAAATAGGAGCTGACTCAAATCCAAGACGGTGAAGAGATAGCTATCGTTTATGCTAATTTAACCCTGTCATCTAAACAACGATGCTACTGCACAATTATAGTAAGGAACTTCTTGGCAGTAATAGTCTTTTTCGTAACTTCTTTCGATGCTGGGAAGATGCTTTGCTATATGTACGCCAGCTAGCTAGTTGGACAAAAATACAACATGACTGTACACAGGGATGGCATACCAATACAGACGCATCATCTAGGACAGACGTAGCTTGTCCCTTTTACAGGTCAAACTTCAACATTGAAGACTTGACTTGTGGTGGAATTCACTACTGGCGCTGTGACCTAGATGATGTAGTTCCTCTCACTGTTCCACGGAGATCTAATCTGGGTGAAGCATATTCAGGCAGCATATGTCATAATTATGCAATGATCTATCCTGTTGCATGTCCTTGATCCAGTTCCTAAGAATGTCAAAGAATAACTATAAAACAAGGACTGGTGTAATCATGCAACATATATGCTTTCCGTCAGATACCCGGCTGACCATTCTCAGTGACGGTATTGGGCAGGATTGCTCTATTGAACATGTAAATAACCTTATGCTTTCCGAACAGATACTTGGCTGACCTTTCTCAGTGACGGTATTGGGGCGGATTGCTTTACATAATTTGTATATAGTTATATGTCATACATTTTCCGTATCATACCCGGCTAACTAATTATAGAAAGTGACGGTACTGATGCGGAATATGTTTTGCAAATACGTTTAATAATTATATTTCATGGCTTATCCTATCTTTAGTCGACAATTAAGGATACATACCTTCTTCAGTTAATTTAGTTATCAGGATTGGTAGTAAGAAAATATACAGTATACTTAGTTTAGGTTACGCTTAATTTAGTATAAGTTTTAAAGTATTAGGCATGCATTGACATATTTAAGTTGACGACATACATTAAAATATATTCATATTAATTTAGTTAGCAGTAATAAACATCACAGAAGTTAGTTAATCTGATTGTTGTTAAGTTCTAACATATATTACTGCACTCTTGCACAATATATAGGTAAATCAGTTGTATACACGATAAAAGTTATATACTGGTACAACTGATTCTCACTTGACTAAACCATGCATATGCCATGACTCCATTCAGTTTCAGGACTCTCATGGAAGTAGGTCAGTGTTAGGTCATAGGTAAGTTATATTCCTTTTGACTATATTAAATGTTAAAACATAGGAAATGTATAACATACAACATGGAATGCGTATGGCTAAACATGGTCATTTGATCCAATGTGGAAGTTACATGCGGATTATCATAATTCGTATATTAACTTACTTTAATAAATCTTGCCACATACAAACATGTTTATCCTGCAGAACTAAGGTGCTGGATGTAATTCCGTCCAAGTTCATGTGGATACATGAATTAGTTAATACGTTTTCCATGCCATACAAGATAATATTTATATATTTTTGGTTTACATTCCTCTAAGTAAATTACAGTAATTGCCCCTAGATTTATTAAATAAAACGGGGAGGAATGTAGTGAAATTGTGTATGTTAATGTATTCCCTATGACCTATCACCCTGACCTCATAGCCATCCACCCGTGCTGGCCAGCACACTTCCTATCGTCAGTCCGGTCCAGTCCTTAAACCTGTCACCACGTGTGTTCACCTGTTTCCTTTTCATGGTTGTTTGTACCTGTACCTGTTTACCAATATGTAGACTTTGTGTCTTAGTCGTCACCTTATACTATACTTTAAGGTAGGCGACAATTATTACATAGTAAAATATGTCTATATTTTACTACAACTGTGTTGTGAATCTTCAATCTGATAATTTATGCATTTAGGTGACACATCATTGAATACTGAATCTGCAAATCTTGATGCATGAGCAGGTTCAATAGTATGTACAATGTACATAAGATGCTTTGTTTACCTTTTAAACCTCCTGAAAGTCAACCCGCCATTTTCCAGACATGTTTTGTGGACGCATGCGCAAGCGGTACGTTACTAAGCTGATTCTGGGGACCTTGTGGGGGAATTTTGGCAGAAGTTATTTTGTACAACAAACTCGAGGCACGTATAACATTTTCTTTCCTTTTTCTCATCATTGGCAAAACCAGTAACCGAGGTGAAAAACAAACCATATTTAGTTGAAAATTTAAAAAGATGTTAATTTATATTACATAAAATATCCCAATCTTTTCAGAAAAAAAAATAGGTACAACTTTATGATCATAGACAGCTTGTTTCTGTAATATTTTTTTTCAACCCATAGTATCATAATAACACATAATAGGGCTTCGTATTGGCCAGAGATTTCCTATTGCGATATATTGCGATATTTTTAACTGTATTGCTATATGTATTGTAATATTTTCAAAGAAAATTACATTGGCATTTTCATTTTATATTAACTTTAATTTACATGAAGAATATGTACATAACTATGAAAACTTAAAGTAACCATGCTAAAGGAAAACAATCTTGATGATTTTATTAAAGTTATGCTGTGAAATACATCCATAAAGCTGCTTCTGTTTTACTCTTTGGCTTGATATTAACAAACCTTTCTTACATTTATTTTTATATTTCATGATAAAATTCCTCAGTCTATGCATTTCGCAAATATATCGATATTACAGAAACGTATTGCGATACACTATTTTTTGTAATTGTATTTGCAATATACCGAAATATCGATATTTTTGCCCAGCCCTACCACATAAGTTGGAAATTTGTTAAAGAAATAGAACAGAACTCGAATTTGGCTGTGTTACAAACTTAAAAAGTGTATTAAAAAAGGAGATTGGTGATAATGCTCTCATATTTCAAAAATATAATATATTCACAGTCAGCTGGACTATCCTTTTACGCAGAACTGCTATCTGCATGAGAAAATTCGTGTAGCCAAACCAGTAAGGTTTCTCAAGGTGTCACAAGGAATAGTTCTACACTAACACTTATGAAAAAGGAACTTCCTAGCACCAACTGATCAAAATTGTAGCCAGATTGTTTTCTTCAAAATTACGTCAAGGTCAAAATAAATGAAACCCATGCATGAAGGGGGAATCAAGTCACAAATACCCGGTGAAATATAAAAGCCCTAGACTTTCAAAGTTCTAAAATGACCAAAAGAAGGTCAGGTTTTTCAAAAAAAAAAAGGTCAAACGCAAAGCCAGAGTAAAAACGTAAAAATTCTTGATACACAAGAAAATGTCTTGTCACAAGGGAATACACATACGTGAAGTACGCCAAAAACATAATACCAATCGATTTAAAGTTATGGCTAAGAGTAAAATTTAGTTTTTTCAGGGGGTATAAAAAGAAAGGACATTTCACAAGAAATAATTTAATTGGGTTTAATTAAAGGGTATTCAACGTATAATGAAGGGATTTTGAACGATAAAAAAATCAACTAGTAAAAACACATTGCTAGATAACGATAAAAGTGAAATTGTAAGGATACAGTCATTTTGCACATTAAAAGTTTTTGAAGAGTTATCTGCCCTTTAAGAAAAGAAGAAAATTTTTGATTTCTCAAAATCTTTGCGGTAAATAATTCATTTTATTTTATGTTTTAGTAAATAAAGAGTTTATGCATATTTTCACGAAGAGATTTGTTTGAAATTCAAATAACTTTTTTCAATATCTTATAAAAACATGTGCTGCTGATAGACTTCAATGTAAAATTCAAAGTGAAATTAATTGAACAATATTAAAATTTTGTAATTTCCTTTGGTTTATTTAATAACATCTTCAAAATGCTACCATGATAAAAAGAAATATATCAGACCATTCATTTATTAGGTTCAAATATGGTCGTTATACATTGAATATCTTATATAATGATTCAAAGAACGCAACGTAGAGAATCGGGTTAATTAATAAAGAGGCTCAGCAGTCCTCAGTCGACATGATGTGGAATATATATAATTGGGAAGAGTCATAATTTAAAATATTGACTTTTCCTTAAAGAGTTATCTATTTTTGCTCTTTGTCATTTAAATATTTTTTTAAACTTAATTCCAAATCTTTTAAAGATTATTTTGCTATTCTCGATGAAAAAATAAATAAATTTTGCGATTTCAACAGGGCATTAATTGTTTCTTAGAATTTGAAAATATTATTTTAAAAAGCTTATCTTCCTAGATCACTTTGCAGGCATTGTAGATGAATGATTGCTATGACAATTAAATCTTTAAAAAAGTCTCTCGCACATCTATTCCCAATTTAAAATGTCTCTGATAAATGTCGGGGTATTTTATTGGATAAAAAAGGTAGAAGAGAATTATGTTCCATAAGAGATGAAATACTGTAATAATTTTTACCTTGGCTTGGATCCTTAACTCCGAAATCGATGCCCTTCTTCCATTGGCCAGTAATCACGTGGCTTAGTAAAATGTGCACACATGGCTACTTTTTGACGACAACTTAATTACAACTGCTCAAATCTAGATTTCATGTAAAGTGCTAAAACAATAAGCTCTGTTATTTTGCATAGTCCTGGTGTTGTGAGATGATTGGGGGAAATATGTTTATTTAATATCTGATAAAACATATTAATAAAAAAAATCAAAATAACTTTAAAAATTTCTGTAGAAATCCTAATAATATGTACAAGTATATGCTTATATCTTAAAAATCTCTATTAAGAGACACAATTTAATTGACCTTAGGTAAATAAAATGATGCGAAAAGACTTCAGTTTTGTATACATATGTCGCAGAAAAACGTTACACTCATCTTTTATCGTTTTCTACAAGTATTATTTGCCCCTTTTCAGAAAGTTGAACAAATGAACAAAGTTGAACACTGAAGAGGCCATCAAACTGCGTCTTTTTCATCCCAGTTTCTATACGCTTTTTGAATTTTTTTTTAATAAAGTAAGTATGTATGACGTATAGGAAAATAAAAATGATTAATGGAGTATTGGAAATTAATTTTGCAGTCGAAAATCAACATCATTCACACAATATTTTTTTTAGGAGTGATACAATTAGAGTTTACATGGAAATAATGCCAACAAATACACGATAAAAACATTTAATAAACTCAAATAAGTACAACTAAAACACTTATTCTAAAACCTATACATAGCACTGACATTCAAATAAGTACAATATATTTCCCCAGAAATGAACAAGATGCAGATTTGTAGCTAGCTGGTCTTAAAAATTGGATTGTATGACAAGAGAGTAAACACACATTCACAATAAAATAATGAACTACATTTGTTGCGCATAAAGGGTGAATATTTTTATACATTTATTCTTAAATTCAGGTCTTTTGCTGTTTTATTTTGGAAGTATAAAAATAAATGTTACAAACAAACAGTAACCATTGGTATCATTTTTCTATGACAGCTGAAACATAACGAGAAATGAATCGATATGTTTGTGCAATGAATATTGAATTTTATTTTACGGGTGGTTCTTTACCTTACTGAATATTACATTTTATTCGATGGGTGAATTTTTAGCACTCTGGTTATACACTGAGTATCCCTTTTCTTTAAGACTACAGACTGAACTGAGCTACATACCTGGAGCAAACTGAGATTGACATGAAAGAATCCACAAAAAACACATGCTGACTTAATTATCCATTCATCAACAAGCAAACACATCTATGAATTATGCGAATGAAGAAGTACTTTTCCTTCAATTTTCTTTTAACGGAGAACACCTTATCTGCCTGAGATCATCGAAAATTAATTATGCTTAAATCAGAGTAATAAAGTTACATGTAATTGCTGGAAAACATAATAAAATATCCCCAAAATCTATCATCATACTCAAAGACGTTGAATCACAACATCAGTCTACGGCAGAATGGTACTTAACATAAAACAATAAACATTTTCAAACTGATCTATAGACTTAGTTACATTTCTTTTAATGTCCACAAGTATTGGCAACTCCCCTTTAAAAAGCAATCGTCTAATCATTAAGTGTCAGTTAATGATCAACTTGACGAAGATATTCCTCCAGTTTTCGTTGATTTTCACTCAATTTTTCTCTCAGCTGCTTGATTCTTTCTGCACTCATCTCAGATTTTGACAAATTTTCAATATCTGTCTCACTACTCACTTTGGCGATATCGTTCAACAAGTCCTCGTCTGCTAAATTGCCTTCGGATTCAACTCTTTGTATTTTATCTGCCTTTTCAACAGATCCTTCGCTATCTGGCGATCGAGGTCTTTTATGTTTTTTATGTTTCTTATGCTTTTTCTCTTCATCTCCGTAACCGGACGATTTTGGTTCTGTTTTAATCTTCACTCCCCCCGGGATGAAATAATATTTAGTCCCCTTGTTTACTTTCGATTTTGCAACACTTGAGATAGGTTCATCAACAGCTGTTTGGGCATCCGATGTTGCAGTAGTGACTGTACTTGTCGTTGTTAGCAAAGTTGCCTGAGAAGACAGAATTGTCGTCGATGAAGAAGTTGGAGGCAGAGTTCGAACAGCAGTATTTGATGCTGTTGAGGTTCCAATTCTTGCCGTAAAGTCAGTCATCTGACTTTGCAAAAGCGGTCTTGAAGGTGCTGGAGGATTATTTCTATATTTTGTTCTATATGTAAGTGCCACAGGAAAGGGAGCAGTCTTGTTAGTTTGATTTGCTGCTCTAACAGCGACTGGAAATGGCGTAGAATGGTTTACTATTCCCAATCGAACATGACTAGAACTGACTGTATATGAAGCACCGACTGCAGATGGTGCAGACATTCTCATGTTTCCAGACTGCGGATTGAGCACAGGAAGAGAGCTGTTAAGTGTGCTACCTCCAGATTGTACTCTTGTACCACCAACATTATTTACTGATACCCTGGGTAGAGCGTTGCTGATTTGATTGAGCTGAGACAGCGAAGGAAGAGATGATATGGAAGCAGGATTTGGTAAATTTGGACCAAGTGATGTCAATGAATTTGCAGTTGATAGATTTAAGCGTGTCCCTAAAAGAGATCTTGGATTGTTCAGTGGGTTAACTTGTATTGCTGGAGTTCCTGAATTCGCAGTCACACATATGGGTACGGACACAAACGAACTAAAGTTGACACTGGTACATGGGTTTGGAACGAGGACATTTTGGCCATTCATCCGCAGGAGCAGATATCTATTTTGATTTGCTAAAGTTGTTTTAGGACCCATCGGATTGACAGAAAGCACCGAGTTGTTAGCTAGCCTTGGGGTAGGTTGCTGTAATGGGTTACTTAAGCTTCTGTGTGAAAAATTATTCAGAGCTGGTGTACTTTGTGGGGCTTTTTTCTGGCTAGGAATCTCTTTCACTTTTTTCCTAATTTGTAATCTCAACGCGGCATAAATGGATCGTCTCTTCAATTTCAAGTGTTTTTTCCTCGTAAGATCTTTCAAAAGTTTCTTCACAAATAATTTTCGACACGCTACATTACACTGCGAATCTTTTACTCGACATCCCCTCATCTTTGTTGGACGATGCGATGTTGTACGCTGAAGAACAACAGAACAACCTTTTCGCAACCGTTTATCAGCTAAAATATCATCCGATATTTTAAGATTAATCGCCTCCGCCCAGAAATCTACTTCAGAGAGTGGCATGTTCTTCCCATTTGTGAGCCAGGGCTTAATAGGATCAACTGGAGCAAGTGAAAACACCGAGTTGATTTGAATGGGAGTTTCATTGATCTCCGTATGTGCCGTTGTGACTGATTGTGCATCAGCAGAAATGATGATCTTATTTGCCACTGTTGTTGGAAGTTGACCCATTGCATTTGAAACTCGAGATTGTGTTACTGACGGTGATAGAAGGGGCGGGAAAGCTGCTGTTGGTAGTTGCGGTGTCCTTATACTGGGCGTAGCTGACGATGATAATAATCCTCCTCGGTTTAGTGTGGATAAGGATGTGGATAGGCCTTGATGTTGTCCCGTTGGAACAACTTGCGCTCTTGGAATTTGTGGGGCATTAATTAAATTTGGATTTACAATCCTGGAAGCAGCAAGAGCTTTAGTTAACTGCCCACTTCCAGTGATAGACTGGAAAGGGACCTGTACAGTAGGTCTTGCTGAGACGCTAAGATTCTGCTGTGAGGAAGGAGTAACGGTTGACATGTAATTTTGAGACACATTAAGTGTCTTAGATGGCAAAACATTCGATGAAACCAGTCTTTGACTACTACACGTATTTGGCATAGTTCTTGTTGCTGTAACAGAAGAAATACTTGATTGAACTACTGCACGTGCTACAGTTTCATTCTGTTTCACGTTCTGAACACTAGATCCTATATTTTGGGTATTCCTCGAGACACTATGAACAACTGGATTTGTGTTTTGAATTGATTTTGAAATTGTCGACTCTTTGAGACTCTGTGCTATTGCAGGATTGCTTAACACAGCACTGACACTGTTTGAAGTGCTAGATATTGTCTGGGTTTTAAGGGTTTGGGAATCGGGAGTCGTTTTTGAAGACGTTGTAACTACCATTGACTTAGAATTTAATTTGGCTGCACTGTCTTTTGTGAACAACATAACTGGGGTTGGTGCCACAGCGGTAGACTGAGGAGTCTGTTTTGGATTATCATTTTTCTGCGATTCAACGGGGTCAGCATCATCACAAAGATCTATAACAACTGGCTCACTCGAAGAAAGTGGAGGATTGGTGGATTTTGGAGGCAGAGTTTTTGAAGCTGGTGTAGACCTTTTGTCTGTCATAGGTCTAAAGACTGGCCGTAAGTAGGTACTGTCACCAGACACAACATGTTCCCATCCTACACCCTCTTTTCCAGAAGGCCCATTTGGCAAAACTGCAAACATTTTCCCACTGTTTGGCCCTTGTTCAGGAATCATAAAAACACCCATGGATCCATCAGGCTTGAGTCTTGCCATGAGCCGATGCTTAAGATGATATTCTCCCAGAATTTTGGAATCTCCCTTGAGTTGAATGGTACCATCATTCCGAATTAAAAGGATCCCGCTGTCACTGTAAGAATAGCAAATTAAATCGAATAAGATTTACAACAATGAAAGGCAAATTTGAATACTATTAGGTCAATGGATGCAGAAAAGCTCAATATCACTTCAATTGGTTTGAATATTAACATAGAACTAAAATTTAATAGAGATTGTGTATGTGCATCATCAAAAATATGTTATGACTTGTAATTCTTATAGTCGTCCGCGTGGTGAGTGGTTAGAGCGTCTGCTCTAGGGTCGCAAAGTAAGGAGTAAGAATCAAACTTTGGGATGTGGAGACCGGTCCTTTGGATGAGACCGTATTAACCAAGGTCCCATGTCGCATTGAGTGCTGGCACGAAAACAATCTCTCACTGCTCAATGGCCTCCGAGTGATGTATACAGAACAAAATTTGAAGATTTTACAACATGAAGATATTTATAAAATAGCAGTCTCGTGTAGTTGTATTTGTGTTATGATGAAAAAAAACCCAGCGAACTAAGAAAATATGTGATCCCGCTTAAACAAGAGATGTTTGTAAAACACTTATGCCCCCCTCACCCCCAAATTGGAATTTCTCCAAGTCCAAAAGGGCATAACTCTGTCAAAAATGGTGCAATCGTATCCAAGTCAAAACTTGACCTTAGATATTCATGCCATATATCTGTACACTAAATTTCATTTCAGAATGTGCAACGGTTGTGAAGAAAATGAACGGAAACTGCAAATAATTATAATTTTTCTAAGCCTAAGGGGCATAACTCTGTCAAAAATGGCACAATCGTACCTAAAACAAAATTCATCTGATAAATCTGTACACTAAATTTCATTTCAGTATGTGCAACGGTTGCAAAGAAAATGAACGAAAACTGGAAATAATTGGAATTTTTCTAAGTCCAAGGGGCATAATTCTGTCAAAAATGGTGCGAACGTACCCAAAACAGAACTTGACCTAGATAATTATGTGGTAAATCTGTACACTAAATTGCATTTCAGTATGTGCAACGGTTGCAAAGAAAATGAACGAAAACTGCAAATAATTGGAATTTTTCTAAGTCCAAGGGGCATAATTCTGTCAAAAATGGTGCGAACGTACCCAAAACAGAACTTGACCTAGATAATTATGTGGTAAATCTGTACACTAAATTGCATTTCAGTATGTGCAACGGTTGCAAAGAAAATGAACGAAAACTGCAAATAATTGGAATTTTTCTAAGTTCAAGGGGCATAACTCTGTCAAAAATGGTGTGATCGTACCCAAAACAGAACTTGGCCTAGATTTTCATGTGATATATCCGTATATTAAATTTCATTTCAGTATGTGCAACGGTTGTGAAGAAAATGAACGGAAACTGCAAATAATTGGAATTTTTCTAAGTTCAAGGGGTATAACTCTGTCAAAAATGGTGTGATCGTACCCAAAACAAAACTTGGCCTAGATTTTCATGTGATATATCCGTATACTAAATTTCATTTCAGTATGTGCAACGGTTGTGAAGAAAATGAACGGAAACCAAGTGGACCGACCGACCGACCGACAGACCGACAGACAGCAGCAAAGCAATATGCCCTCCCTTCTTCGAAGGAGAGCATAAAAATAGCTTGCGCAGATCTAGAGGGGTGGGGGTCAAAGGGGGGCACACGCATGATCATAGGGAGTTATGATATGAAATTTCAATGCAGAAGACTAAAAGCGTCTTTAAATATCGCCTGGAAATGAAATTTTTACACAAAGAACTTCTGAATTTACGACCTTAACCTTCTTTTGACCTCAAACTAAATAAGAGTCTTCATTAGCTCACATATAGTTGTGGTATAAAAGTTTACTGCAACAATCCAAAAGCTCATTTGAAGACATCTCGAGATATAAAGCGGAAACGAAAGATTTTTTTTAATTATGACCTTGACCTTTTTCCTCAAAACACAATGAATCTTCCCTATGCAATAGGAAGTTGTTGTATAAAATTATATTGCAAAAATTTAAAAGCTTTTCGAGATATCGCATGGAAACGACAGTATTACAACAGACAGAAATACAGACAGACTGACAGTCAAACAGTGTGAGACTCAACCTAAGTAATATTTCCGGATCCCACTTTCAGTGAAAGCAGGGAACAACAAACAACCCAGAACAAAAGGCCAAGTAAACCAGAACAAGAGGCCACATCCTTAGTAACTTTGCCATGCTGTTCTTTACCAGATTCCCACTTGTAATACTATTTGTGGCCCTGCCTTGCCCCAGAGTTCATGATTTGAACAAATTAGAATCTACACTACCCTAGTATGCTTTCGCATAATTAGCTTTTCTGGCCCATTAGTTCTTGATTTTTAAAGATTTTTCAAATGACCAGGGGTCAAAATTTGAATAATTTAGATCCTCGTCCTATATATGGGGGTCATGCTTTGAACAATTTACACTACCTTAGGATGCTTCCACATAAGTATCAGCTTTTCTGGCCCTGTGGTTCTTGAAAAGATTTTTAATGACCCCATCCTATTTTTGTATTTTCTTGATTATCTCCCCCTTGTGAGGGAAGTTGGCCCTTCATTTGAACAATTTAAACTTCCCTTCACCCAAGGATGCTTTGTACCAAGCTTATTAAAATAAGCACCAAGTTTATTAAAATAAAATATATATAGCTCCACAAATATTGTCAAATATATTGAAAAGTTTTCTTAAAACGAGATTAACTCAGAATGAAGTGAGTAAAAGATCATAAGGAAGATCAGAAAATAATTAATTATTTGCATTTGTATAGGCACAAAAATTTACTTAACAGCCAACTACTTTTATCATGAACGGTTACCTAATTTAAAACCCTAACTAAATTTGAGCCTAACGGACGGGAGTAAGCCATGAAATCATAATAAAAACCATATGTCTTGCCCATATCCTTTTCTTTTCAGAATATATAAGAAGATAATTCATAGGAAAATAAGAGAATCTGTGTTCCTCGCTTAAGGGAAAAAAGAAGAACATGCGCGGATCAAAGGGTGGGGGGTCTATAAAGGGAGCATTTGTAGAAGGGAGAACGGGGCTATAGGGAGTTATGGTATAATTCTTCTTGAAATATCACCCTGAAATGAACGTTTTACTTACGAAGAATGTATGACTTTACGACCTTGCCCTTTAACCTTTTGACCTCAAATTAAATAGGGGTCTTTCCTACGCCATAGGGAGTTGTAGTATAAATGTCCTTGAAAGAGCTCGAAGGCATTTCGAGATATCGCGCAAAACAAAAGTGTAAAGAATATTGATTTTTTTTTAAATTAATGACCTTGATCTTTAATCTTCTGACTCCGAAATCAATAGTAGTCTTTCTTTGGCCATATGAAGTTGTTGTTTATAATTCCATGCAAAATTTTAAAGGCTTCTTGGGATATTGCGTGGAAACGAAAGAGTTACAGATAGACAGAACTAAAGACAGACGGACAGCTAGACGGACGGACGGATCGAAATTAATATCTCCCACTTTCACCTGGGGACTAAAAGTTTAACTTTACCTAAAGGACAAAAACACATTAGCTCTCAAAATTCAAAGATTTAATTTTTTGTATAAATAGGATTAAATACAGTACAGCCGAGGAAGGCCACGTGATTCCCGCTCTCCGTCGCGGTATAATACCAACGAGAGATTTGATCACGTGAGACAAGTAAACTTGCGATATATTTAACTGACTGTATTGCGATATGTACTGTAATATTTTTAATGTTATTAAAATGGCATTTTCTTATTATTTTAACTTTAATTTACTTACAGAATGTACATAACTAAGATAATTAAGCAAAAAAAATCTTGTTGGTCTTATTAAATGTTTGCTTTGAAATACACCCATAAAATAGTTCCTATCTTACTGTTGGGCTTAATAACAAACCTTTCTTACATTTGTTCTTATATTTAATGATCAAATTCCTTAGTCAAAGCATTTTGCCGGTATATTGATATTACAAAACGTATTGCGATACGATATTGTTTGTCGTTGTATTGCAAGATACCGAAATATCGATATTTTTGCCCAGCCCTAACACTAAATCAAGCTGAAATATGGCTGAAATATATTGCCGACTCGGTGTTAATCAATATCAATCAATCAATCACTAAATCAAATGGAACGAAGAAAATACAAGTTTTTTTGTTTTTTGTTTTTTAAACACTGTACATCTGGGAGTGATTATTTCTGAACCTATAATATTGTGGTCTTACTTGCAAAACAATTTTTTTTTAAAATAAATTTTCAAATTGCAATATTTGTATTCATCATTTAAGTATTAAACTTTCCTCTCTTTAATAAAAACGAAAGTACTTCAGAAGTTGAAAAAAAAATCATGATGAAATTTTCATGCAGGGGCATAAACATCAATTCACTTTTCTTCGGTGTTAAGTAAAGAAATTAAATGAAATATCATAATGAATTTTAAGACCATTTAAAAGAAAAATATTTATGAGTTAAAATCAGTGAATTTAAGTTTTTTCTTAAGATTTTTAAAATTATAAAAAAAAACAACAATACGATCAACTATACCTATCATTTTCACAGGCAACCTATTCAAATATTGAATATTCTTATTACTCTTTATACAGTATTTATACGGATAAATAATTCCCTGGTAGTAATCTTGACGGAAACATTTAAATCCTATTAAAAATTCGGTAAATTAAACATTAAGAAGAGGGTATGCATCAATAAATAAAATAGAAATGACATTTTTTGATATAAATAGATAAATAAATGAAAAATAAAAATAAGATAAGAAAAGAAAAAAAAAATGAATGAATAAAATTAAACTTCCTTCTCTACACTAACTTATAACAATACCTTAGGCCTATTTACAAAATTTTGAGCAGCACAGAATAAAGTGTCAGACATCAGACAGCTATATTATCTAAAAGAATATTCTAGGAAAATTGACATTTCTTAAAATAACTATGCTTATACCCAGAGGAAAACTCTTACCTGCTCATGTTGTCTTTTTTGCCTGTCTAGATCTTCGCTAACGGGGATTTCCCGAAATTACTTTAAAGAAAAAAAAACTCATACAACTGCTTTGAAATAAATAAAAATATGGTTCTAAAATGAATAAAAAATATAACTCTAAAAAGATTACATTTTTTAATGGGCCTAGTTTTTAATAGTAATATCGTTTGCACATAAATGACGTCATTAAGTTTCAAATGACGTCATCATTTTTACTGACGTAATAATTAAATTACATAATATCCGATAAGAGTCACATCAATGAAAATCATTTTTTTAATGAAAACGTTTTAAACAATTTATCATACTTTTTATTGTTTTTAATTCATTTTAGTAATTTTTTTGGGTTTCATCTCATAATAAACTGTTGAATCTAGTTTTAACAACAAACATTTATTTATGTATATATGTACACATTTATATAAACGCTTTTCATTTATAAAGACCTTTCAGCTCATTATCAAACGTTAATTTAATTATGAAGGCCTATATATTCATTTTTTGTTTGAAAATTATGCCACGTGGAACTTTCATCCAATCAGTGGAAAGAAAATTTTGTCCTCGTAATCATTCAACCGCCCGGATGTTTGTGTTCGCGCCTAAGACAAACCTTTAAAACAAAGAAATTGCCCGAGTTGAATGACATACTTACTTCAAGAACAATATCTGTATCAAAAAGCATCATTTAGAAGATTTTTCAATCGTTCACATGCATCTGTTTTCCTTAAAACGACGATTTTCAACACACCATGTTTGTTATCTCCTCTTTGAAAACAAGGGTTGCGTGCGCACATTCATTACCCATGAATCCTACAGACCACGTGATTTGGCTATTTTTAATCGAAAGGAGTACAGATTGAGGTCAATATTGCGCACTAATATAAGCGTCGAATGGCTAAATTATATAGTGCCTTCGATTTGCATAAAACTTTATTGTTGTGCTAATTGTTCTATTTTTTAGTTACTTGACTTGTTCTTTTATTTATATTTTTGAATGGAAAATTGCGTTTATAGTTTCTGATAAAAGTATATAGCTAAAATAAACATTTGTTCGTTAGAAAAGTGCTTGGGGCCCACGGCGGGATCACAATGGATATATCATGGTCAAATCAAACAACGTAATTCATGCTGTATATTTCGCACTCATCTTAAAATAAGTTTATTCAGCGGTGTTGTCCTACAGAAAAAAAACTGTTTACATCTTGCACACTCCGTAAAATCAATCTGTGAAAGAGAAGAGATCGTTGAAACAGTATGTCAGCTATATATACTGCTTTGTCTCAGTCGTTTGTATGCAGTCCTCGGTAGTATAGTGGTGAGTATCCCCGCCTGTCACGCGGGAGAACGGGGTTCGATTCCCCGCCGGGGAGGCTACATTTTTTTTTTGAATTATTTCTTTCTACATCTCCTTTCTACCTTCATTCTTTTTCCTTCTTTTTTTTTTTTTTTTTTTTTTATAGACTACAATGCCTTTTTGGATTACATTGATTTTTTTAAAAAGGTTATTTTCATGACGTAGAGTTTGACGTGGAAGAAAATTCCTCATTGAGAGTATGCTGGTGCCAGATCTGTTCATAGCTGGACTTGAACTAGAATAAATTACGGATCTTGTAAACATCATTCGAATATATGTTTTGAATTTAAACTGAATTAAAAAATCACAAAAAATTAATTAAAGGGGAACACATAATGGTCCTCCGTGCAACTTCAATTATTTTACCAGTGACTTTAAAATCAAAATTAGTGCAAATCTCTTGCATGATTAACTATGTAAGAATAAGAAATGAAATGAATTGTCATACTAATGTATTCAGCACTGCAGACTTGAAAAAAAAAAACACCAATGTAAATAAATAAGCTGACAGGTAAGAAGCCTGAATACATAATTTACAAATTCCCCAATGCAATATGAAATTTTTGTTTGTGCATATTGTCTGACGAAAAACCCTTCATAAAAACCCCTTTTCCATTTCAAATATACTATTTCCTACTATTAGGATATCCAATTTGGTTTTAGAAAATAAATAAATTCATGCATTAACCAAATAGATTTGCATTAATTCGTGCTGTTAGGGCAAGGGTCATGAAAAAAGTGCATGATATATGATATCCCACTTTGGAATGGTTTAACCTCTTAAAAGTATTCTCCAATAAATAATAAAAATGGTTAATTTGAAAGCATATTACATGCATTATATTTCTTTATTGATTTTAATAAGTATAATTTCAACTGTATTCAAGTTAAAGAATCTAAAATTTATAAAATACATGTATATAAAATTTTAAGATATTCTGTACAGGCCCACATGCCCGGTGTACTGCGTATGTCTCGATCCTCCACAGAAAAGCTGCTTTCGTTAATTTAGGACAAACACGAGGATTGTATTAGATCTTTCTTGTACTACATACAAGATTTTATTTACTGACAAGATCACTATACATGTACATCAATCAAATAAAAAAAACCCACACAATAACTCAATATGTAAAAAAATATCTTTGAAATGACTTTATTTAAATGACTGCAGTTACACATGAAACGAATTCCACTTTTTTAAAACTTCCTCTGTTGTCAAGCGTTACCGTACGATATCGACCTTTACTCCCCATACGCATCGTCCGATGTTAATATTTCCTTGAGCATAGTAATAATGTGTGAACCCCCATTCATATCGCAATTCATTGACGAATCACTTCTAGATCCGAAGCATATGGTTTAACTCTTTCCGGTACTCAAGATATAAATTATCTATCTACTTGTTTTGGATTTTTGATTTGTATATTTCCGTTTATCTTTTTCTAGGCGACTTGTTGACACACGTGGTAGCAGTGAGATTTAAATATGGTAATCTTTTTCTTTCATTGTAGAACGGGTCATGTTGAATGGAACTGATCTTTGAAAATTAGTGAACGTCAAGTCAACGACCTTTTCACGACGTTGCAATGCATTTCGACGATCTTCTGAAAGTCTTGGGAGAACTTGGACACTATCAAAAAACGCGTCTTTTCTTAATATGTCTTGTGTCCATCGTGTGTGCCTTCCATGCGATGAATATGGTATTTGTAGGTGCAAACCCAAAGAAACAATGTCAGATTCCGTATAGAAATCTGTCGGCTGCTGGTGTTGAAAATGTGACGTTTGATAGTTGGGTTTCCTTCTTGAGGGGAGCAGACGAAGATGCATGTGAAATCTACAATACTGACGAAGTTCTTCGCTATGTTACTAACGGGACTTCTACATTCCAGGAACTTTTATCATCCCAAACAAATGTTTCTTTTAGCAAAGAAGAGTGTTCAGATTGGGAATTTTCTAGTGATGTTTACGGACCTACAATTGTAACTCAGGTGAGACATATGTGTGTAGCATTTCGTATTAATTATATAGGCTTAATAAGTTACATATCTCGTTAATCGTCTGTACATTGTACACAAAACTTCTATAAATAAACAACAATCAGCTAACGTGTGATATAGTAAGTGTACGAATAATGCAGTAATTTTGAATAGGGGCGTAGGTTTCAAAAATTTGAGTTAGTGACTTTTATTGATATGAAATATAGTAATATGATTGCTTAGTATTACAATTAAAGGATGAAATATAAGAAATACCAGACGGTAACAGGACATGTACATCATACTATTATATTATCCATAGGGTCTTTATACTCACACATTATACAATCGTATTTGCCGAAACATGTGGTATTATGATGGATACAACACATACACTTATACAGTAAACACACTTGCTTCATTTTAATCGATAATTTCTGCCAGTTTGGAGAAAGTTCTGTTTACGGAAAATCAAATGAAAATATTGATCTGTAGTTTAATGAGTTCGTCCGAATCACAGATCTAGAGATGATTTTCTCAATATCAAAAAAGCATGTGTAGTTCATTCAAGTTCATACTTGAGTCACAGAGCCTCTTTTATTCATATCTTGTTTGAAAAATATTAAGTAAAAAAAACTGAGTATTTATTGCTTTCTTTTGCATTTAAAATTTTTTTCTTACACTTTTAGCTAAAATTTTCATCGAAAATATATGAAAGGATTATTGCACGTTTCACTAAACTTTTACACGGTTACATGGTTTACTTCTCAATCGATACATAAAAGTTAATTGATTAAGGCAGGAATATTAATGGTTCTGTGAAGAAACGAAATCAAATATTTCGTTATTAGAGTGCAAAATTATTTTAAATATCTTCTAGACCGATCTTGTGCTTTTGATTTAAATATCCAGCAAACAAGTTTTACAGAAATAATGAGTACATTTTGAGAAATACCTGTATTTTATTTCATCTAATTATTTGAGAAGTTCAACAAATTTAACCTGCCAATGATTGATATTTAAGAGTTTCAATTTTGTTAAGGCTGCCTAGCTGGAAATAAGTTTGTGAATTTAATCTAAAATTCATAAACACCCCAATAACTACAATGTATTTTTGTTTCATAAACAAAGAACGTAATTTTTCAGGAGCGTTTCAGAAGGGGTAATTGCAACTGAAACGACCTTGAAAAAAACTCTGGATCACTCTGATTTGATGGGGATTAGGAATTTAAAAAAAACCAAAAAACATAACAAAACAAAACACTAAACCTTATGATTTACAGTATATCTCCCTCTAGAAAAAGTCTTTTAATTCATATACATTTTTATTTTCACAGTTTTACTTAGTCTGCAAGTCAGCATGGCTAAGAAGTACTTCCAAAACGTTGTACTTTTTCGGCCGTCTTCTTGGTGCTGTAATATTTGGTCAGCTCTCAGACATGTGAGTAGTTTACTTACAAAGCTTCTCGCTAATATCATCCACAATATCTAAATGATTTTTAAATATACAAATCAATTTTTATTTCTGAAGGGAAAATAATTATACTTGTAAGTAATTTAGGGTATGAAAAAAAAAGTTGTCAATGTAAAGTCTATGTGCATATAAATGACAAAATGGAAAACAAACATCTTTATATACCGGTATACCTATTTTACTGCTTCTGTTGTAGATTTGGTCGCCGTCCTATGTTTTTTGCTGGGTTGCTGATGTTGCTCATTGTAGGCTGTGTTGCTGCCGCCTCTCCGTCCATGTTTGTTTTCATTCCATTCTATATTCTCCAGGGAGCAGCCCAGACCGGGCTATTCTTGGTTGCTTATACAATGTGTATGTATATGATCTGCGTAAACGGGTTAATGACCCAGTATAATCACCATAAAAATATAATCTCGTTTCTCTTCTCATGTAGTAAAATTTTGATTTTATCGGGTGGCAGTAAATATAAAATTTACAAGTTGTCATGTTGTAAATTTTGTATTTACTGCAACCTGGTAAATTCAAAATTTACAACAGTCATGTCTCTCTCTGAGACCCTCTTACGCGCAAGTACACTTTTAATCAATAGCAACAAGTAATATTTAGAAATTATTGCAAAATTCGTTAATATACACTCATGAAGCATCGCATGCATGTTTTAACATAGCATACAGTATACCTCATAAAAATTTGCCTATTATTTTCATAAACATATTTTCAACCTTTGGTAAGCAAGACTCATAATTTAAGGTCAGACGATGCGTTCCCCAAATATTTGTTTTGTATATCTTCATAACGTATGAAAAATATACATTTTAATTAATTTCTGATTTCTAGACCGGTTTCTATTTTTTTTTTTTAGAAATTAGAATCACTAAAAATATGATTTTTGCAAAATAATTTTTTCCCCTAAAGGATTATATGAGATGCCATCCTATGGTATCTGGCACAAACGCCAGGTAAGGTACCTCAATTTTTTGTGAGTAAACATGTTAAAGTAGGAATTCTTCCAGGACAAAAATCTTGGGAAAAGTTATAATTATCGCGGAACGTCTCGTCTGTTCTTAAAGATCTGACTGATAGCCTGGACGACACTCAAGGATAACGTAAACTTTAAGACAAACGGCCTACTATAGTATTTTTGATTTCTTCAAGCTATATGAATTAAACGAACTCAAAGCGTCTTTAAAGATATGGATGTTCAATTTTATCAAAGTGACAACCCTATCAAAGTGTGCCACTTCTGCAGTTGATGAACTCTTGAAATCTGACCAAACAAATCTAAAAATAGGTAATAGGACAGAAATGCTATCTTTGCTTTGGGATATCTCATAGAAACTAAATATTCTTTGATGACAGTATCAAACTCTGTCATAGTTAACAGAAAAACGTCAAAGATGAGTATCTTCAGAATCATTGTTCAGGGTGAGTCTTACTACCGGTTAATTACAACTGGATCAAAAAAGACGACCAGCAAAAACCATAGTCACATATAGGATAATTCAAAAACGTGACCTTGAATATAAAATTACTATTCAATGGTGACCTTTAAACCAGACATGTAGGCTAAACTTAAAAATTGTCCTAAAATAAGATAATTTTGGACCGCTCGGTGTCATTGACCGATAAGATCTCATCCTATACATTCATGATCAATATTTAACTTTTAACAAGGATAAAGAGAAAGACTAGAAATTTTTCATTGTCCAAAACTTTTTTTGCATAATTTCTTTTAATTAATTAGAAATCAATTGATAATAAGTTTGATCGTATAGTAATAGTTTATGTATCAAAGCATTGAGTTAATTTGTAGTGTTCACCTTTATTCTTGAAGATTTCGATATCTTTACAAATGACACATTAACTCCCTACAAATGATGAATTGTGCTTAAAATACACTAATCCCATTCATTCACACCTATAATATACAAGATGTATAATTACCTTCTTATGAACAAGGAGAGGGCTGCATTGGGACTTCCTGAACATTTATGTCACTTTGAAGCGGCATAACTTGCACAGTCGCTGTACAATTGCTAAGTGACAGCAAATAATCAAAATATACCTGAATATACTTTTAATGTTTATTAAATTCAAATTAAATACATGGATAACAGTACCGATATACACAATAATTATATATTGGCATATTGAAATCTAACTGTAACTTTGACTTAACAAACAATAAAATTTATGAACACTTTTATAATTTATATTATGGTTCTTTCTAACATTGATGAATATACTTTTAATGTTTATTAAATTCAAATTTAATACACGGATAACAGTACCGGTATATACAATAACTATATATTGGCATATTGAAATATAACTGTAACTTTCACTTATCTGACAGTAAAATTTGAAATGAACACTTTCATGGTTCATTGGTTCAGATAAATATTTTCACTGCATAACAAAAAAAACACATATTTCAGAAATAAAATGAATTATGACAGGTACTGAGCTGGTGGGTCCTAGTTACCGTGTACTGGCCGGGTTCCTGATCCAGGGATTCTACAGCATCGGTTACATGGCTCTGTCCGGAATCGCCTACCTAATCTACGACTGGCGATACATAGAACTGGCCATCACCCTACCCGTGGTGCTATTTTCAGCTTATTTATGGTAATCTTACTGTATGCGAAATTATTTCAATTTTAATTTTGAAAAAGTTTTAAAAATGAATTTTCCTCAGTAACACCAGTAAAATGCTATAAGATAATATCTGAAACATTTTATTAATAATTACAAATTAAAAAGGAAAAAATTATGTACAAATGGAAAAGACGAAAGTGTGTTAAGTTATATTGTGCTACCTGTAAATGAAGAGTGGACATTTTCAATATGATTTCATTGTTGTAAGTGTACTACCCGAGTCCATTCGATGGCTGCTTTCCAAAGGCCGGGAGGAGCAAGCGAAAGAAATTATTAAAAAGGTCGCTAAAACCAACAAAGTCGCCATCACAGAAAGCATGCTGGAGGGACTGGGTGTGTCCAAAGAGAATTCGAAAGACGTTCTAGATTACAGGAAGCATACATTCGTAGACCTGTTTCGACCATTCAAAATGCTGACCCTTTCTCTTAACGTGTGGTTTAACTGGTAGGTATGGGCTAATATGATTGTTTTAACATACACAGTGTCATATTGCTACTCAAAAACAAAATATACGTAGAGGGACTATTATGTATAATTATATTACACCACTAGTAGACTTTGATTGAAATTAAACCTTAAAAACCATTAAATTCAAATTAAAAGAGACACTTATTTGGTCTATCGATCTATTTTAATACTTGCGTTGAGTTTCAAAACATTAAAAGAAAAAGACATACTTTTGAAAAATACCCTATCTAGATTGCATTTCAAAACTACACAAAACAAATCTAAGAAGAGGGCCTAAAACACGTACCTGGAATTTCCAGAGGTGGGATCAGGTGCCATAGAGGAGTAAGCATCTCCTGTTGGCTGGTCATATGCCCAGATCTCTATGCATTAATAAGGTAGTCGGAACATTCTATATATAGTCAAATTCAGTTTAAAAACAAAACCCTTTCAATTGGCACGAAATATGTCGGCCAAAATACAACGTTATGGTTCTATATGCCATCAAGGTCATTATTACGACCATAGAATTTATGAGGATAGATATTTATATGGTATACTACATATGTTGTTACAATGCATTTTGACAAGAATATATAAGAAAAAGATTGGCATTTAATAAAATTAGAATTATTTAAATATCGGTATCAGTCAGTTTCGAAGGACAAGATAACGAAAAATTATCAAGCTCAAAAGTCCATAAAACAATACAAAATAGGAGCAGTGAAAACAACGACCTCTGAAACATGCAGGGATGGGATCAAGTGCCATGGAGGAGTGAGCATCCCCTGCCGACCAGTCACATCTACCGTGTGCTCGTCATGATCGGAGAATAACGGAAAAATCCGTTTCGATTCCGTGCGTATATAATTGACTAATAATTAGTATGAAAAACGCCGGTCAGCATTTGACTTAACGACAAATTGTATTTGCTGACAAGGTCATTGTATCGACCAAAGAACTTACAAAATGCTGTATTTAAACGAGACTGCTGATATTCTAGTTTCATCAAATTGTTTGTCAATAATTTACCTCGATTTAAAAAATTGTACAAATGTACAATTCATGTTCTTGCGTATGGAAACAACTGAGATATATAAACTCCGCATGCAGGTGATGAAGGTAAATTGCTGCAAAAGTAAGGGAAGTAGAAGATAGAAAAGTTTAAGTCATCACGTTTATCATAGAGCTTGGTTGTAAGATAACCATTAACAACTATTACCTTATGATATAGAAATATATCCAAATAATCCAAATATGTAACAGATGTGTCAGACTCTGTGGTATCTTTTATCTCAAGCTCACCGCGATATATCGTATCGACATGAGAATGAAAATACCCATTTTTAATTGACAATAGGTCGTCGGTATGTTTAAATGTCGAGTTGAAGGCCACAGCAAGTGTTTTCTTCTTTTCACGTATACGTATAAGATTTTGGACACATTTTGCTTCATATGAATACAAAAAAGGTCTGCTAATAACGGGACACAATTGGTACCAATGGGAATTCCAATGGATTGTTGGTCTCCAAAAAAACCCACATAGAGATTGTCAATTTGGATGTTAAGAATAAAAAGATTAAAAAAAAAACAACAGATAACTATAGTTAAGATGTGGGATCAAGTTGGCAACACAGAGATCATTAAAACTGAATTGTAATATGTATAAATAATCAATCTTCACATGATTATAATCGGAGACAACTAACAATGAAATAAGACTAATTGAACATGACTTGACTTTTACACTGGACAATTCCCTTTTCTAAAGAAAAATTCTTGACATTTCTTGTAAAAGCAAACATTAATTTTAAAAAATGTAAAAATAAGAAGAAGAAAGTAGATAGTTAGATGTATTTCTATTAATAAACTAAAGAACTAAAGTTAACTAAACTTAATCGTATTCGGAGCATGCTCTAAACTTATTGTGATGTTTATGATGTATATATATTTTTTTTTACATATTGCTTTTTACATATGACAGCATTTTTTTGGCTTAGGTTGGTGAATGCCATGGTGTATTACGGACTGGCTCTTGGTACAGATAACCTGGGAGGTGATCCCTATATTAACTTTATGATAGCAGGGGCTGTGGAGATTCCCGCTTATATAATGTGTGTATTATGTCTAAATCGAATTGGGAGGAAGAAACCACTGACGGCTACCATGATCTTCGGTGGAATAAGTTGTATAGCATCAGCTTTTATACCTAAAGGTAGGATTTATAATCCTTTGGAGAATTCTCAGCATATGTTTTGGTACTGTAGTTTTTTTTTGTCTAAATGAAATGTTGAAAGCGAATCGTGTTTCAAAGTCCAATGAAACGATAAGAATTGATAGCAGAGCAAACGCAGACTTCTGAAAATATAAAAGATGAGATGAGTTGCCATTGAGAGTAAGCAGGTAATGTCAACTGTTTACACCCTCCGTAAGCCTTTTGTTTTGATAGTCCGTAAGTTCAGTTTGAATCAATAGCCTTATAATTTGGATGTGTTTGTCAAAATTAAATCTTATAAAAGGCAGTATCTGCTAAAATGGTCATTGAATATACTGAGTATAATGATATTTACGAAAAATTGTCTTTAAGAGATCGTTGATATTTTTTAAATATCAAATTATTTGTCAGTAGCTAAGTTGCTTTGATAGTTTAAAATGTAATTTAGAATTTGCACTTGAATATATACAATAACCTGGGAGACATCATATACATGTGATAAATGTATAATACTGCTACATTAGATAAGGAAATAACAACAGAAAAGCTAAGTGATCATTTTTATATGATGTTTAGTTGTTTGCTTGTCAGAAGTTTTTTTCCAGTTACATCAGCTATAAAACAGATATCTCGTTTTTTTTTTGTTTCATTTTTTCCCCAATTTATTAGTTGACATATAAATACTTGTATCTAATCAAAAAATCATATAAGACTAATTCTTCAGATTCTTTATTATATATATATTTTTAATTCCACATGTTCTAACTCGAAAACGATCTATTTATACAGTTTTAGAATTTATATTAGAAACATTTTTAGGTTAAATTCGACACATTTTGAAATATAAAAACTATATTAACTTTTGGGATCAGGATAGGAAAACTGAATAAAATATGAATTTAACAAACTTTTTTTTAAATAGATCTGGTTGCCCTAAAAGTGACGTTAGCAATGTTAGGGAAGTTCGGTATAACAGCATCATACGCTATAATATACCTAATGGCAGCTGAAGTATTTCCAACGGTAGTTAGGTAAGCAAGATTTAATCATTAAGTAAGCTTAATACAAAATAATTATTTATCTTATTTTGAAATTAATGTTATCCATAACATTGTTTGTTTGATTGATTTTCTTGACACCAATAATCTTCATCAATTAGAAAGAAGTTGGTGGAACAGACTAAATAAAAAAAATTAACTTTACATGTAGATTTTTTGTACAGGGGCTTCTTCTAAATATCTGTTACAGAAATATTGGTATGGGTATCTCCTCAATGTCTGCCCGTATTGGAGGAATGTTAGCGCCACAAATTTTAGAGCTAGGTGCCTTTTGGGCCCCGCTGCCTCTTCTCGTGTTCGGTGTCCTGTCAGCTGTAGCTGGGCTTCTAGCATTAATACTTCCTGAAACAAATGGCAGACCACTTCCACAGACAATTGATGACATCTTATATCCGGATAAACTGTAAGTCATGTGACTATTTATAGAGGGGCATCTTACATCTGGATAAACTTAAGTCACGTGATTATTTGTATCGAGGCCATTTTACATCTATAATTAATCTGAAATTCACAAAGTTATTACTTAATATATCATAATAATATGTAGAAGCATAATGTATAAATTATAACGATCAAGATTTAAATATTTGAATCAATGATCTTGAGGTCCTGTCGTTTCTCTTTCAGAAAACATCGAGATGATATGACTTTGGAAATAAAACAGAACGAAAAGAAAGATTTGGAAGAAAGAGTATGATTGATTTTGCAGTTCCCCCTTATTTGCTCAGTGTCATTCCAGGGATAAAAATATATATATTTTTAAAAATTAAATTAGTCTTTTCTAATGTGCAATGTTGTAAATTATTATACACTATATTGTAAGATTTTTTTTTCAGTCGATTTGCGTATAAGAATATATAATTTTTTTTTTAAAAGCAGCAAGCAATACATATATTTGCATTTATGCGACCCTCTGACGATGCCAAAAATAATTTGTTCAGATATTTACACTATTCCATATTTTGCTTTAAAATATCTTGAACAGTACATTTTTGAGTAGATATAATTGTTCTTTCATTTATCTTCAAACAATGTTTACAATTCCTTTAATGTCGAGGAAATAAATATAATAATTTCAGTCAACAAACTGTTTTCTTAATTATCAAATGGTAACAGTCATTAGTCATTAGTCCATTAACCAAAGACTGAAGATTAAAATAAAAACAACAAAAATAGAAAATTAAAGTAAAAATTTCTTGTAAAAAATATAGATATTGAAAATAATTACCAGTGTTCAAGTTTACTCAGTAAATATTTACTAATTGATATGATTTTTATATCATGCCCGTTTATATTATTTCCCTAAAACTGAGGAGGCGATAATTACAGTTATTGATACACGTATCTCTGATATTCAACATCTGTTAATTGTGTAAACACAGACAAAGGTGATTGTAAAATATTAGTTGAAAACATGTTTAATATCTTATGAAAGAAATCTTAAATTTTAAATTCCTGATCAATTTATCAGATAATATACATGTATTAATATAAAAGTCTAGTGATTGTTATTTTTTAATTCAAGGATTGATGATCATAGTTTCGTTATTAAGATGAATCTTTTTTGATAACAGTTTAATGATTATTTGACCCTAAGATCATTTTGAAGATGCAAGGGTCCTAAAACTTTTTTATAAAGATATATTAAACAAGAAGGAATTTTTACGGTAATTAACTTTCGTCCAAGTAGATACAGGTATGCATCTCTCTGGTCTTAAAAATGGAGTCGATTACGAAAGAGGTCTTGGGCAACTCATTGAAAAAAAGTGCGTATTTATTGCACACAACAATAGTGCGCTGTTCGACTATTAACTTAACATTGCAAATTATTCATAAAGACGTTCAATTCTTTCACTACATCTTCTACAAACTGAATGCACAGATCATGCACGAAGCCTCTTTGACCAAACTGTCTTGCCATACCAAACAGTTCAAATAGGCAACATTTTTAATAGTCTTAATCCCAGATCCAGGTGAATTTTGGGAAACGTTTTATTGTTGAAATAGAAAAAAGGATATGTTAGGAACACACGATTAGTAAAAATTGACAACGATATTTTCGATAAATTGAGAAATAAATCGAGATAACTTTGCACTTTTTTGCGCAATAAGCACATTTCCAGTGGGTGGTTATATAGCTCTCCCGTCGTCCAGTTTTTTCAGACCAGCGAGCTAAAGATCTGTAGCTATGGGTCGAGATCCTTTACTTCTCAGGACTCTTCCAAAAAAGTAAAAGACAGAAAAATATAAATTCATCTTTTCAGGGTCCGTTTTCCTTCGTGTTCTAAGATTTTTTCCCCGTAAAATCTGTACAATTTGATAACATTCAGTGATAATGTCAATTATTAAGATTCGCCCCATCTTCCCTACGTAATAGATGTTGCATTTCCTTGTTGTGTACCTCCTTTTAAATATTAAAGAAAATTTTTAAAAAGAAGAGATTCCAAATAAGCACGAGTTATAGAACATTCCTTGCCTTTTTCACATTTTTGCTACGCAGGACTTATATATTTGAACTTATTGAAAAAAAATCTACACGAGAAGAAGAAAACACTTGTAGTGGCCTTCAGCTCGACTTTTAGATATATCGATGACGTTGTATCAATTAACAAAAGTAATAACCATTCATATATCGACTTAATATATAAATTTAAAACATTTATAAATCAAAATAAAAGACACAACAGAGTGTGGCATTTGACATTGTATGACAAACGAAATGACTTCAGATTTTCCATCGGCAACTTTCCTTATTTGTGTAGAAATATACAATTATCAACTACATATGGTGCCCCAAACATATTTGCTCTGAGTACGAACAGTTTTTTTTAGCAGAAACAGGCTCATAACATATAAGTTAATGTTGCAAGGATATCAACAACCTCGTTTCAAGTCAGTATTTCGTAATACTTTGGTCATTATAATGGCCTTTAACCTAGTTTGTATGGCGAGTTTCATAATCATTGTTAAGCCTTTACCTTTATACTGGTTCTACTACGGAATGCTCCATTTACCTAATCTATACATCTAGTAGGAATCACAGCGCGCATGACCGGTCAACAAGGGATGGTTACTCCTACTTGGCACCTAATGTTTTTGCAATATTCACAAATTTTGTATTGTTTGTTGTACATGTATTGAGTAAATCGGTCGTAGTTCGTTATCACCTTTTCATGTTCTTTTGCTAATACTTGAAGAAGTCCGCTCTGCTCTTGATTTCTATTGTTTAAGGACAGAGGATACGTTCCTCAATGATATACATATTTTCCCCCAAGATTTTGCCATTTTAGTACCGGGTATTGCGACTTCAACCTGTTTTCTCACAAAAAATAAGGTACCTTACCAGGCATTACTGCAAGAAACCAGAGGGTTGCATATCCTATATAATATTGTACTTCTGAAAAAAAAAATTGCTAAAATCATATTTTATAGTGTTTTGATTTCTTAAAATTTAGAAACCGCTTTAGAAAAGAGAAAGAACTTAAAATTTTGAATATTTTCCCCACATTATGAAGACAGATATTTTAGGAACGTATCGAGTGACCTGAAATCGACTTTTAAGCTTGAAATCTGTTATTTGTCACCATATTTCACGTATAATTTTGCAATGGATGGCCGTGTAATTCGTTACGACCTTTGGAAAACATTTTTATAATTATTAATCTCGTGAAAACATTAATTATTAGAAGAGTCATATTTTTAAAATCAAAAGGAAAGCCATACAGGGACCAAATCTATGCCTGCAAAACCACACCTTCGACGGCCATGCATCATAAATGGTCATTATTTATGCCATTGTTTTCTATGAATGCAAAGAAAGGAACACAAGCTTTATTTTAAATAAAAAATTCGTCAAAAAGTGTGAATACAGTTAACAGGATTTCAAAAAGTAATGTCGCAACTGCTAAAATTTCTTTGATGAAAAATTTTTACCAAAAAACGCCCATGTTTATACCTCGGGCTAGTTTGGTTCCTGACTTAAAACATTTTTTGAAATATAAAGCTAAACACAAGATCGTTTTTCTTGTTAAAAATTCTTTTGGACATTACATTTCAGTGCAAGCGTTTAGGTTATCAGCATACCGGTATCTTTTTGACTTCTCAGTTGATCGTTTTCAATAATCTTTCCTGTCATTTTTCTACAAACTTCATCGCTGATTTTTATGTTTTGTAATTATTTGAACTTTATCGAAATAAGAATCCGAAATTCATTCCTTTTTGCTCAATAGCATTCAATAGAGTATTGCACATATCTGATTAAATTTTAGGGCAAAAGGGCAAACTTTGATGGAGAAATTAAAACCGGGTATATAAAGTTTTTCTGAACTTTCCACTATTAAAGTTTTATGGCAATTGTGACATTACCTCGTCAAGTTTTATGTAGGGCTGCATCCATTAATCATGATCACAATAAGCAACAGATTGTAGGGATACCTAGTCTTCGAAAACTATGTGTACAAAGATGAATTTCAATGTATTTTACTTATACATGAAATTTCATGTTAACATCTGCAACAAATTTAGTATATAGACAATTATCAAAGGAAAATTGACAAAAGAACATCTACTGTTTTAAACATAGTCGTATGTGCAATAAGTGCTCTAAAAGAATTTAAAGAGTATATAATGCATTTTAATCTTTTCTTTACAGTTATTTTTATAAAAAATCATCAATTTTGAGAGGCTTTGAAAAGAAAATCATCTTCCATTAAAACTAACATACCTCAATACCTGTAAAATAATAAATCTTGATCTGGTGGAATCACCTCTAAAGTACCATTTAGACTATTTTTATCACTTTTTGGTTATGATACAGGTCACAAATAAATCAAAAACTGATCATGAGAGATATCTTTGGCAAATAATACACTGTACAAAAATAATCAGCCAATGTTTATCCAAGGGAAAACGTTATTTTACTGAATGTTTTTACCCCTAAGCATGAAAAGTTCTTCTGCCCACACCTGGTCAACTTAAAGTACAGAAACAATATTGTCAGTTGTAAAGAGGACATATAGATGTTTTTCATCACTACTATCATTAAAATTTTAAGCGCAGTTTATTTAAGGAATCACTGTCTAGTTTTGAGGGTATGCCAGGGCATCAACAATAGTGGGAAACATGGGATAATTTGCATAACGGGCGAAAGCCCGTTATGCTAAAATTATCCCATGTTTCCCACTATTGTTGATGTCCCTGGCATACCCTCAAAACTAGACAGTGATTCCTTATATTTCCATTTTTACTTGAAATAACCATCTTAAAATAAATCGAAACACCGTCTAATTGAATAGATTTGAAATGCACAAGGCCCCATGACGTCAAATTTTACTATAAAAAAGTAGTCCCAAAAAACACGTAAACAAATGTATTGATGATTAAGTTACTGTAGTCAAATATCAACATTTATAAAATAAACAACAAAAGAATTTTAAATTATGATCAAAGTAATCTTGTTCACTTTAATTGTATATGTGACCTAGATTTATGTTGTCGGAAGCACGAATATATATAGGCATCATGTCACTTCTCCGCCGCCATATTGAATGCAATGTTGCAGTTGATAAAACGGGAGTTGGTCAGCATGGTCAGGAAACCGATTTGTGTGGATGTTAAAATAATAGAAGAAGTTGAGTTGCTTAAGAAGTCGGATGGTAATGACTGAGGGACGATGTCTGAATCAGATGATGGAGTACGTGCAGATCCACGTGGCAATGTCAATTTCTCCACGTGGCTGGTTCTCATGTTTACGGAAGTGGTCTCGCGAGGCCTCGGTGATAGGGACAGCGTTGCGCTAGTGACTTGGTTTCGAGCCGAAAATAATTGATTATTTATTTTGTTTATTAAAAAGATATGTCATATCAAATTGCCTAGTAAACAATTAAACAAAACATCTATTTTTTCTTTAATATATTTATACGCCAGTGATATACATGCAGGTTGACATTTGACCTTTCAGTAATAGAGAAATATACATACCACGGGGTATTACGATGAAATTAACAAGATTCACTTTTGTAGTGTTTATCATAGAGAAAACAATTGGAAATGGAAATATTCAAATATAGACGCAAAAACGTGATTTTATTAGAATGCATAACAGACATCAAAACTGTTAAATTAATACAATGTGAAACGTTTTTCTCTTCATCTTTACTTCTAATAAACTGTCATCTCTGTCATTTGTCTCATTAGATATAACTGCAAACACAGCTCACAAACAAACGTGAAATTTTGAATAAAAAAACATTTCATTTTTTTTTTACAAAAAGTACGAATTACTAAATATTGTACATAAAATATGATGATAAGCGAACATTACCATTCACGACCAAATGTCCATTTCAACAAAACAAAGCATGTGTAGAGCAAAAAAGGAGGTCTAAAACAATAATGCTGGGATCAGGTATCATGGAAGAGTGAGTATCCCCTGCCGACTAATCATGCCCGTCGTGTGCTCCTTGCCTTGAACGGAATATGTAAACATACAATTATGTCTCTTTTATTTCAAAACATAAAGATGTTGTTAATTATGTGTCTCATGTGCCACTCGATAATACTAAGGTGATAAAGTTTTGATAGACATGAAGTGTTCAGACAGACAACAGACACTGAAAGGTGAAAAAGTTAGAATTAATACACAAACAAAAGAAATCTCGCACAAACGGTATTGGTTAGAAACAAACTTTTTACGAATTTTGATACTGTTGTACATAAACCATTGTATCATTTTCAAGAATTGCAAATGGTTTGAAATGAAATATATGGAGATAACGAACAGTATTCAAGATCAAAAGTCCGTAAAATAATACAAAATAGGAGCAGAGCAAACACGGACCTCCAAAACATCGGAGGTCCAAGTGATTGAGCATACACCGTATTTGCATATTACATTTTTTTCCCTGACCACCTGCTGCGTTCGTGATGTGTTTTAACATACATTCGCTTTGAAATAAAATTACCTTATCATTAAGTACCCATGGATCATATATTAAAATTAAGCGTTATAATACTTTAATCTATGATAAAGTTTTATGGAAATGTTCAATTTTTATGTTTGGATGTTACATCGACATAGGAAAATACATTTCAATACGTTTAAATGAAACACAAATATTCCAAATGCACAATGAAAGTTTGTTGGTTCATCTACTAAGGGTCAGTTGCCATATATACTAATGTAATTTAAATTCGTACATCAGGTTTCTACGAAGTAACGAATATATTGCACCAATTCATAATACACTCAAGGATTATCATAAAAAACACTTTAACAAGCGTGATGCAAAAAGGGTAATTTGGAGAATTTTTTTTATATTCAGTGATAATAATTGACATTTACAGAGTACATGTATACTAGTCTGGTTACTAACTGCGTACTTTCTTCAAATATGCTTAGCATATTAAGAAGACACTTAAGTGCAAAAAGAAAAAGTTCATTCGATTCTTTCATTCTAACTTATACCAGGGTGCTTTAAAAAAAATTTTTTCAAACCTTCGGAATGCTGAAATAATAGACCTTTCTTTCTTGAACTTTGTTCCATTTATGTTTTTTAAAATATTAACTTCTATAAAAAAAAAACATCAAAAATAATATAGAATTGAAATGTGAAATGAATAGTTTTTTTGTTATGTTCTGGATAATATATAATATGTTTAAAATTAGGTTACTTTGTTTTTGGAAGGGTACTTAAACAATTTAAGACATACAATAGTCAACATTCCTTGAATTTTCATAAAGACAAAATTAACATTTAAAGGCCCGACGCTTAGACATTTTGATAGGTCATAAATGAGTTTCCATATTAAGTGTCATTGAAAATATAACAAACAAATTTGGAAATATTTTAAAAGTATTCCAGGAAAAAAAAGCATGCAGTTTGTGGAGACCGTCCTTTTTAAGAAGGTAAGTCTTGAAGGGAGACTTTGTGGAAAACATCCTTTTTAAAAAGGTAAGTCTAAAATTGACCGGATGAGCGTGGGCTTAAATGAATTTTTATTATTGAAAAGGGCCTATTCGTTTAAAACAAAGCCTAGTAAGTCTTTTCAATGAAACTTAAAATTGAAGGTAAAGCTTTTTATGAAATTGCAAAAAGTTAAATTATTCATTATTGATTTTTTAATCGATAAGTTAATAAAGAACTTTTATAGATGATTTGCTGTGATATTCAAAGTTTCTTTCATCGACAAATGCAGTTTTTCAAATTCAAATATAATATATTCGAAATGTATTCTTTGTGACAAAACATTCATGCTGAAAAAAAATATGAAAGATAATAAAATGTATTTAGATGCATTACAATCCAGAAAAAATAAATCATTCTTGTAATTAATATTAGGGCAAAGGAAAGATAAGTAATAAATATAATGATATTTAATCATTCTCATCACTGCGCACCAGGTGCGAATAAGAAACGTGAATAATATTTCGATTTGAAGACGTCTCTAAAAAACACAATAATAGGTAACTGAACAAACCGAACTGAAGCAACTCGTTCCAGACAGGAAACGACAGGATAAATAATGTGGAAAATACGTAAATGAAAGACAAAATAAAATTATTGTAAATATGTTATTACTGCATGTTCGCTTTAGGTGGTATAACTAATTGTAGAAACAGTAACTATATGAATTTACATGTGTAATGACCCTAATTATAAATCGCCAGTTCACGTTGTTTAGAGCGATGGAATACCAAATTTTTTATCTAAATTTCTTCAAAGGAATGTTTTATTCGTCTCAGTTTTATTATAGAGCATTTCAAAATTGTGATTTCTTGTATTGGTATTTGATCATGTACGAAATAAATAGAGATAACGAACAATATCCCAGTTAACGAACAAAATTTATTGCATCAATTAAAGTTAATGTACTTTGTATGTGTGTTGGGAAGGGGAGGGGGATTTGAAATTAAATTTGAGTTAATATCATCACAAAAAATTGATAAAATTTGCTGAAATGTCTTTTTGTTCGGGAAATAGAAGTGACAAAATGCACGTGATCACTTTTAATTAAAACTACTACTGTATCTGAAGGTTTGCAAATAATGAAAGATTTTTTTCAATTAATCCATTTGAAATACCAAATTGTGTTCAAAGTTCGTTCATAAAATTTATTCGATGCAGTAGCCCTTTTCACAAAAAATCTTATAACTAAGAGCATCCCCCAATTCTACAACATTATTTAAGCTGCGGAAATCTTATTTTTTTTATTACATTACAGAAATATTTTATGAATAAATTTGATTCAATTATTAAGAAAAATATTTTTATCAAATTAAAAAAAAGAAAGTGTGGTAAAATTTAAGTCTTAGTCGTAAATTTTTTGGGGTCTTTGAAACGCTTTAACTACTGCAACAAAATAACAATGCCAACAGCTAAAGAAGAGAAACAAAAGAAAAGATTCCATTCAAAATTTTAGGGTTTCAATATTATTAAGAATAAGCATAAAGAAAGCAAGTAATACAGCATCAAATATTACAGCATATTGAATTGTCATACACATTCCTGTGGATTAATAAGGATACCTCATCTAATTTTGTACGACCGAATAAAATGTTTAATTTGAAATTAAATCACCACAGTTAGAAACATATAAAAACCATTTATATATTGTCTGCCACAATGCAACAAAATAATTTAAAGTAAAATTCATGGACTAATCAAATCCAGAAAAATACACATGGTCCAAAGACGCATTTGGGGGTTTTCGGGGGTGCAAATCAGTTGGGAGGGGGCACAACCAAAGAAAATTTCTTGACATGAATAAAGTGGAAATATATAACGTAGGTACATTTTAGTTTTTCAATCGTATTTTTTTTGGCAATTTTTGGGGATGGGTGGGTGGGAGTGTCATTGTTCTGACTGGCCGTATGTAGTCCAAAGGATTGTTCTATCTCTAAAAACCGTTTTCTTTAAATATCCTCCGGTTTTTAGCCAAAATACATACTGTCGCAAGTTTCACTTTAGACTTAAGACATGTATCAAGTTGTCTTAAGATTATGATAGATCTTACGATTATCATAAGATATGACGGTTTTGTGAAACGGCTATGGTGCAATCTTACGATAATTTTCGGTCTTAAGACAGATCTTAGTCATAAGATAGTTTTGTTAAACGGGCCCCAGATCGGGAAAACGTTATATGATTTAGTGTGCAAAAAACTGAATTATGAGATTTCGATCGAAGCTGTTGGTATCATTATTTCATTAACTAGCTATATTCGTTTTAGAAATTGTTCATACCTAGAGCATGTCTTTAAGTATCCAGTCCACCGAAAGACGTAAACCACATACGCAGGAAGCTGATGATTGAAAAGTTAAAAGTTTTCGCGTATTTTATAAAGCTTGGTTGTTGGGTTACCATAAACGTCTTTTTCTGGTAAAATATCCACACATGAAACAGATGTGTTACAATTTGTGGTATCGTTTATTTCAAGCAGAGAATTCCAACAGATTGTTGGAAGACTTGACCCAAAAAATTACATAGATACATGTGTTGGTAATTAGAAACGCAAGCATCTCTTTAATATTATCTTCAGCATATTGGTGTCAGTGAATGGTGTGTAAAATGAATAAATTTTAACAAAATAATTTTTTAAGATTATCAATGACAAGGTAAGTACATTTACGAAAAGGCAGTTCTATATGATATTAAAAAAGTCTGGACTTTAATTTATCGTGGGGAATAGATGTTTAAAGTGTTGAAAAGTCGGACATTTTGATGTAATTGACAAAAGTAAAAATATTTCAAAGTAAAAAAAGTTCCTGGGAGTTTTTTTTAAGTATTCAATCTGATTTAGACATCTTCTGAAATATATTGCTGTATAGTATATACTGAAGTATCTCCTTCGTGGCTGTGAATAGTTAAGTTAGGAGTAAAGAAAGAGGCTCGATTGAACATTTTACTGGGACCCGCTATCTATCTTTGTTTGTAATGATTTCTATGGAGATTACGAATCCAGTAAAGATATGATAATGCAACTCATTTTCATTCGTGGGAAGAACATTTCAAACTGAAATATGATTTTGAAGAATGTTTTCTATTTTAATTCATTCTCATTCCATACATGTAAAATGTGTTGTGATTGTGTCCTTTTATTGGCCAACCTTTTTTTTCTCGTGTTATGTGTACATTGCTCGATCAATTTGTAATCGAGGTGGGCAAATTTTCTTTGAGTACATTTTACCACACTTAAGAAGTCCTACACAGATCATGATCGTGCTTATTTAATCAACTGGGAGACAAAACTAACATATGCAGGATGTGATTGTATTTGCTGTGTGAAGCCATCACGCTTATCACGAAGTTTGATTATTAGTTTGTCATGAATTTCTTTCTCTAGTAAACTTCTGAATATGAAAGAGAGTTATCAACCAAATAGTGTTTTTTATGTTCAGTAGTATGGATATAAGAAGATATGTTCAACATCCAATTAAACAATGAAAGCAGAGCAGACATGCATATGCATCCCTGCATGAAATCAGATGCCACAAAGGAGTAATAATTCCTTGTCACCCACGGTTCAACATGCAGTGTAATTGTTAATTTTCAATTAAAGACTTCATCTATTACAACATCCAAATATAAAACAGATGTGGAGGCGTTTATTAAGTATCAGATAGGCGTATTTGTCAAAATAAATAATGATAAAAGGACGTCCACATATCTCAATATCATATTTTGGTATATGTCGAAAATTATGAGAAAATTCTGCGCCATAAAAATTATATGATGGCAAATAAAGGGGCACAGTTACTTCCCATGGGAATTTCATTTTGATGACCATGGCTTCAAAAGACAACATGCAAATTGACAATAGTGGTCTCCAGGATCTTTGAAATGTACACTTCAGAGAATTTGCGTTCAGAATCAAAATGATTTTTAAAATTAAATCTATTTTAAAGATGTAAGATAAAAAAGATTCAATATTCTTCTTAAATTTAATTTTTATTCACAAAGAACAATGCGTTTAAATATCTTTGAAATACCAAAATCCTGTTTAATTATTTTTTTAAAAATATTTCAATTTTTATAAACTTCTTTGATTATTTTGGTATCCAATTTTATAAACAATTTTAACATTCATTTGTGTAGATTTAAAATTATTCTTTTGAAGTACGTAGATGTGTCTAGATGATTCGAAAAAAAAAGATTAATAAATAAATTGATATTTTGAAATAAATAAAAAGAAGCAATGACTTAATAAACTTCTTTTTGTGACTGAAAATCTATAAGGTTTGCCAAGATTTACTTGAGTGGGCTACAATAACCAAATGATAACTAGAAATAACACCATTTTCTGTGTAGTTGGCCATTTGCTTTTTTTTTTTTTTGATAACTTCGTGTTATCAAGTTTCAGTCAATAAATCACCACCGATGGAATGCTACATCGGCACAGGTGCTTTTCGTATGTCAAGCATGTGTAATATCAGTCTGTAATATCAGGAATAACTGGTTAATAAAATTTAGGAGTTTGGACCGTCAAGCCTCCATATTTCATTACACATGACATTATCTTCAAGCGACATTTCCAAATTAATCATATGTTATTTTTTTTACTTATGAATAAAGCTAACGAGTAATGTCCATCTATTCGTTATCCATTCGAAACAGCGTCAAGTGCATAAGAACTGTGGGAAAAAATTAATTCTATAATTAGAACTAGGAGCATAAACCTGCTGGAGTTACGTAATGGTGTGGTATGGTAGTATGGGGGAATGAAGTGTACATCTTACATTGATGTAAAGTGCCTTGAACTATATCTAGTGAACTTTCTTTATAAGACTGAAATAGAGACTACTCAGCATGTATTATTCATTTCTCATCTTGTGTAGACGGGATTGATTTTCACGTTTTGAAAAAGGTAGGAAACATTCTAAATATTGTAATTTTCATCTAAACGTGGCATGGACTGCGTTTTTCGTGTCGTTTATTTTGTTATGTAATTGTATATGGACGGATGAAAACCCTGCTAAATAATGAATTTAGAACAAATGTTAGGGAATACGGCCTCTCTTGCCCTTGTCGCTGTTTTTTCTAGTAAACTACACTCGACACATTGACACTATGTAAGAAACCTGATTATTTTATTCAGAAAACCTTTGTTGAAGAAAGACTTATCGTTGAAAATTACCTATTTTAATTTAATTTTTTTTATTTTCAAACAAATAAAAAATTGAAACTTGACTGAAAAAAGAATTGATCTATAACGCGGAAGAGAAAAAATTCGCTTTAACTGGATATATCTTTCCTGTTGGTTGGTGCTTAACACTGCTGAACTTGATAAATATTGATTGCACACATAAACAATAAGCTTTAAAAGCTTTTCTGAAGCCGTATTTACACCTGCTATTTTGCAGATCCTATCAAGTTAATGACATAACGATTGTCACTTTATAGACAGTTTTTAGAAAATCTACAATAAAATATGGAGGTAACGAACAGTATTCGAGCTTAAAAGTCCATTCAACATTACAAAATAGGAGCGGAGCAAATATGGACCAATGGGATCAGGTGCCATGGAGGAGTGAGCATCCCCTGCCGACCTGTCACACCCGCTCCTTGTCATGATCGGGAAATAACGAAAAAAAGTTTTTAAAAAAACTCAGTATGTAAATAAAGTTCTAACAATCAATATACTAGTATATGAAAAAAACTTGTCTGTGTTGTCTAACATATACGAGGGTTGTCCCAAAATTCAGTACACAAACGTTGTTTTGTAGGAACCCTACGTCATACATTAATGAAACTTCGTTTATAGATTAAACCAATAATATCTAATAAATTTATGGACAAATGTGAAGTAACTACACAAATTATTCCAATTTAAAAGACATATTTCATTGTCTGGTATAGGAAGGCGGAGCAATACCCAAAAGTTGCAATTTAAATTTGGTATATCATATTCAAAATCCTATGGAAAAGTAATTACTACGCCGTATTTTTAAATGGAAATGAAAATTCTTAATACTGTTTTATTAACTATATTTCCTCAAATTTTGGTGTTTATGCTTTGATAAATACGAATTTTATAACGATTCATATACATGGGGTTGAAATCCGACTTTTTACAAAATGGCGGCTGTGTTCGCACAGGCGGCGCAGTGAACTATGATCAAGTGTTTTGATCCTGAATTAACTCTTACAGAAATGTACCAGTCATAAATGTTTGGTAGACTAGGAAACTTTTTCTCGTCCTTAGTATTTAAAATGACTAAAACGGGTTCTCTATGTATATGTGAATAACAGTAACTAAAATAAAAGACAGGACTAAGAAATCGGCAAGAGTTACATTGTGCAACTCCATTACAGAAACAGACGAAAAGCCCATAGATATATAGCGTTTTCAAATTATTATTATTTCGTACCTGTACATCAATATACTTTGTTTACATATTTTGAAGTTTGATCATATCATAGTAATAAAGATATTTCAAATTTATAATTGTAACCATTTCGTTTAATTTAAGAATTTGATTCTAGTAATTAAAATATTTGCGCCAAATATTTGACCCGTTGACATTTGTATTCGATTGCTCCGGGTGTTAGAGAAAGATATCACTTTAAATATTATTACTCGAAAAGTTTTCAAGTAAACATGATAAAACTTCGTAATTTATCTGCAAAGAATACGCTTAATCCACTCTGAAAATTTTACAAAGATACATTAATTTCTTTGAAAGATATGAGCTCAGTCTGTGAAATTTTGGGACAACCCTCGTGTATATAATCACGAAGCGAACGCTCTACCACTAGGCTACCGTGACCGGTAGGGAAATAATTGAATAACTTCCATAAAACAAATTAGATTAGGTTATAGTGTTCGTAATTTTTTTAAGTAG
Organism: Saccostrea glomerata; assembly: GCA_003671525.1. Lineage (NCBI taxonomy): Eukaryota > Metazoa > Mollusca > Bivalvia > Ostreida > Ostreidae > Saccostrea > Saccostrea glomerata. The sequence goes on along the minus strand of PRKT01000056.1, from coordinate 702,708 downwards.
CTAGTCCTCTTTGATTTTAATGCACATCTTCCACCATTCTGCCCATGCACGAATCACGTGATCCAGGCAGTCATATGACATACTCCATTCTGTTCATAGAAGCTACATTATTTTCCTACTCTTATATATTTCTTATTATGTAAGTTATTTTTTTATAACAAGAACAGTCTATTTGTCAGAAGTGGCCAAATCTAGGTAATAATATGGTTGGATAAGAATATTCTTTTCCAGAAGGAATATGGTGACCATCACAACCCGAGTCCTCTGCATGTCTTAGGAACGTCGTTTATCCAATATGGATATAGTATTGGCGCATTCTTTTTGTCATATCTCATACCGTATGCTTAAAGCCTAAAGTAACTTTAGGATATTTTAGGGCCTCAATAGATATTTCATTGTTAAGATATTCAACTATTTTATTAGATGTAACATAGCGATCTTTTATCACAAATTGCCCAAAAAACACACATATCCTCTCCAGCTTGCTTTCACTTGGCAATAAAATAAACGTCATTTTAAACCATCTCCTTCCTTTGCTAAAACAATTAATCCAATTTATGATTAAACCTCTGGAAAGTCTTTTGTCTTCTTAAAAACCTGTACAAATTATTGTATGGAACTGTTAGGAAATTTCCAAGTTATAAGAGGGGTGATCAAAAAGTTCGCGAACTATTTCTATATCTACAAATCCACAATTCAGATTAGAAAAAGAATTGGTACATACATAGCCATACACAAGTTCTATAAATAGCATATGCTGAATAAAGTTTTGTTCCTTGTTTGTGACGTCACAATGTGAAAATGACGCCACTATGTAGGTCACTTGTGACGAAAAAATGGTTTTCTCAGTTCAACTCGTTTAACGAACGACTGTAAAAATTATGGTATATCTTAAAAATCCTTTTGAAGTAGCTTATAATAATTTGCACATAGTTTATTCAGACAAATGACTTCTTATTAATTCAATCAATGATTGGATTGATCGTTTTATTCAAGGAACGCAGATGGTTAAAAATCATACTTGCTATTTTGCACAGTAAAAGCAAGTTTGAAAAGAGATGTTTTTTTAATGGAGCAATTTGCTATCAAAGACCTCCAGTTTACACTTTGAAAAATACTTCAATATTTTAACAATAATATAATTATTAAATTCCAAAGATATCGTTTACTTTAGATTTAAAACATGTAAGATATGATAAAATGGAGGCACTCATTCCCTATCCGCCATGAATTAACGACTCTCCCGAGACAGAAGATTTGGGTTTTGATGGTCGCCATGCTTATTTTTGGAAAGGATATTCTTATCCATCCATTCTGTTGCCGATAATTGACCATTTCTGACAAATTAACTGTTCTTGTAATGTAAATTTTCTTACATGGAAAGAAATATAAAACTCAGAAAAATCTCTCAGGTCTTGTGACAGAACGCTACGGAGGAGGTCACGTGAACGCCTATATCACGTGATTCGCGCATGAGCAGAACAGTGGCAGATGTACATTAAAATCGGAGAGGACTAATCTTAAATATAATCAATACTGAAACCAAATATTGTTTCTTTTATGGAAGTTATTCAATTAGTTCGCGAACTTTTTGATCACTATAACTAACTATTTTATCTTCTTAAAAATCTTTAAATAAATGTGAATACAGTTGTTTTTAATCTAAAAAATGCAATGAGAAGTGAAATCATTAGATAGAATGTCCTTGACGGCAAAAAATCGAAAAAGTTTTGCCAGGGTCTTTAGATCATATCTTTAGAAGATTGGATTGAATAAATAATTGAAAAGTTCCCAGCATTTTAAATTCAAATACACCATCAGGAATTTAATCTCTACATAACAATAATCAAAAAACAAGAGTTTATAAGTTAAAATTGTATATAAATGTTTCTTTTACAATATTAATTTTATGTATATCTCCTCTAAAACATATACATAAAAGGTATTTATTGTAATAATTTCCAAAGTATATATCTTAATTTGAAATTAAACAGAAATAACTAATAGCGAAAAATATTCATGTTTCACAAATGTAGGGGTAACTTCCTACAAAATTAAAGAAACGACTTTCAATTGTAAGTAAAACTGTTTATTTATAACGAACGCTAAGTAGTGCTTGTGTCTATTTGTCCCAATAAAATTAATTATCATATAAAATATCCTGATATTTTGTTCATTTTCACAGTGAGGGTTGTCTTTATTCTACATAAAAAGGCAAAGCACTCTTCGAATGTTGGTACAGCTACTAACTCCAATAAATTAATTAGAATTAATTAGAATATGTAAAATTTTATGACAAGCTTTGAAGCCTACTGCGTAAAAACAGTAGTAAGGAATGCTTTTGAAAACTTTGGTATTTTTAAGATGTAAATGTGTCAACGTTTTGACACTTTAAAAGAATGTTTTAATATTAACAGATTTTATAAAGAGTTGATAAGCTCATCTTTATTATACCTAAATGCATGTTGAAACGTCCACTTTTTTGTTAAACAGAGGAGATTTATCGTTTAAATAATGAACTTATACCTATAGTATTTTCCTTTTTTCCAATAAAATATTTATAGAAATTGCGATATAATTTTTAACTTATGAAGCGCAAATAATTGACAAAAAGAGAGAAAAAAATCTCTGTAAACCTCATTTATTACGGAAGCCCGTTGAGGCCAGTTCAGAGAGAGAAATATTTTTTATTGCGTTTAATCGCAATAATTATTGCGTTTAAACGCGAAACTTTGCGTTTAATCGCAATAATCATTGCGTTTAAACGCAAAACACTTTGCGTTTAATCGCAAAAGATTGCGATTTAACATAATCTTTTGCGATTAAACGCAATAATATTGCGATTAAACGAAATAATTATTGCGTTTTATAGCAATTATATTTTTGCGTTCGCAATCATTTTTGCGTTTAAACGCAATGTTTTTTTGCATTTAAAGGCAACAATCTTTGCATTTAAAAGCAATCATTTTTATTGATTTTTGAAGAGTGCAATGGTTCCACGCTGATATTTGTTTCTTTTTTCTTTTGTACATTAATCTATGAGAAAAATTGTGTATTGTTTAGCATTATAGAATCAGATTCTTCTGAACAAGCATTTCTGAATGATTAATTCATTGGTAAGGATTTAAAGAGGAGAAAAAAGTGTCGGTCTGTAAAAACTATATATATTTGAAAATATTTTATTGAGTACATAGCAATGGTTTTTATTTCTTGCAAATAGATTATTAGATTCATAAAAGTAACCATTAAGTGAACTTGTGACATTCTTTATAGTTCATTTGACGTTTGGTGCATTTTAAGTTTGGCAAATCGTGTAGAAAAATTAACATATCGTGTAAACATGAAAAATGAAATACGTTATTCTTAAGTCCTGAAGGGAAGGATGGAATCGTTCATATCATTTAACAATTCACCATAATAATAGTTTTCTCCGAAAATTTGAAAAAATTAAATTTCGGGTTTAATGGTTTAGTATTTTACGCTTAGTTATTTATACATGCACAATAATTAGAAGAAAAAAATCTAATAGATATATGAAAAATAATAATGAAATATGCATGAAAACGCAAATAAAGAAAACAGGCAACTCGAAAAAGTGTAAATAAATACACAAATTTATTTTCAAAATCAACTAATGTTTTTGCTCCTCTTTTTTCAGCTATTATCGTCATTATTCGTGAAATCAATCAATCAAGTTGAAAATGAAGACCTGATCTTTCAGTCGACAATAGAGCTTTACTTTTATTATGAATTTTGTCGAATATTATACGATATTGTGCTTCAATTATAAAAAAAATCAAAACATTTTGTCAAAAAAAAAATTGAATGTTTTAGAATTATATTAAAGATATATATTTTAAAAGAACGTATTTTTTTTACTCGAAATTCACTATCTAAAGATGAGATTATCACATTTCAGTAAAATAAACATTCCACTCAACCAAAGTGACGTTGATCTACCCTATCTATATTGGATTCCTAAACTTCATGAAAATCCTAACAAACTGAGATCGTTTCAGGTTCAAACAAATGCTCTACTTAGCCTCTTCACTCACTCTTTACAAAAATGTTAAATGCTGTTAAGGAGGAACCTTAGACGGATTGTTTTCAGCATACTCTAGAAGAGTACATTTTGTTAGAAGTGATGAAAATGATAAATCGGATGTGGAATCTCAAAAACTCCCGAGGACATTTTAAAAATCTTAAATCGTAAAATGTTTCAAAATTCCAGAATATCAAAACGAATTTTCATACGAAAGTCTTGATGAAACGTTATTTCGCAAATTCTATGGTCGATACCATGACCTTGTCAGCAAATTCAATTTATCATTGAGTCAAATGCTGGCTGATGTTTTTCATACTAAGTGTTAGCTCATTATTTATACACTGAATTGACGACGGTTTTTTCCGATTTTACCCGATCATGACAAGAAGCACACGGCGGGTGTGACTGGTCGGCAGGGGATGCTCACTCCTACATGGCACCTGATCTCACCTCTGTTGTTTTGGAAGTCCGTGTTTGCTCTGCCCCTATTTTGTATTGTTTTATGGACTTTGATATTGAATAATGTTCGTTATCTCCATATCCTTCATTCCACACTTAATACAGCCATTTCTAAGCAATTGCACTTCATAACAAATTTTTCTTGAAAGAAAGTGATATTCTTAAGTATGATATATACACACAATGCATAATTTCCTCTCAGTTTTGCATTCATGTATTATAATTGTGTAATTACATATATTTTCATTAGTTTTTGTTAAAAGTGACATATATGTCCGATTGGCGGGATGTTTGAATATCAAATGTATTGTATGGATGTAAATTGAATTGTATTATAACACATGTCACTATAGTAAACGATTAATTTACTTACTTTTAAATTGCAAATGCAAACAATAATTATCTATCTCTGAGTTAACTTATTTTAAGAAACGAAATCAAAAAACTATTTGAGTATAATTGGGCTAAAAATGCAAAAATGCTTGTACTGTTGATTGCATGACGGAATATTTTGACATGATTTAAAAACATGCAATTTTTTAAAAACTATTTTTGGAATGATACCCTGAAGTTATCTGACTTAGGCATATGTAAAAGAATTTCGAAAAATAATTATTTGAGATTCCTGACATTCTCAATAGCGCAGAAAAAATAAGGTAAAAAAGACATTGTACTTTTAAGTATGCTTAAAAAATATCTCCCTTCAACACAAGGACATTTCTGCCCTTCTTTGAGACCGTTCTAATATTCATTTGAAATTTAAATACCGCAGTTAAGTTTGAAAAGGTTATCTCTGGTAAGAAAATTAAAAAAATTGAAACAGCACAGATTAGTTCGTAAAGTTCATCTTGAAGTAAATAGAGTGAATTTTAAATATCAAATTTTTGTTCGCATAGTTCATCGTCGGTAAAGTAAACATTGTAAAGTTGACCTTAGGACAGATAATTCTAAATGAGGGGATTTGGAAGTTTAGCAATTAATGCGCGCAGTACTCTATTCTTACAATATTTCTACTAAATAAAATGGTTATACTTTAATTACACCAAGTTACATAATAAAAGGTAAGCATGCCAGAAAGCAGATTCAATTAAAAAAACGTTGAAAATGAGAACACGATCCTATTGATAAAATGCGAACAGCATGACAGACATATTTGCATGCATTAATATGTTTGACAGCACAGGGTATGCATATAAACAGAGGCATCAGGTAGTACAGGATCAAATTTATATCAAGGTACAGCTCAGTACAGGTATGTATTAAACTTTCTTAAAGATGCTAATTTGATATGAATCTTATTGCGTTTGTAAGATACTAAGAGGTGTCAACTGATTTTTAAAATGTATACAAACTTGCAACACAATCCGCTCTTGTCTTCTTTAAAACTTTTGGTTACATGCTTATTCCATCTTTTCACCTGATCCCAACTCAAGAGCTGACAAGAATCCGTGATTTTTCTCTTTCAGAAATTTGTGTTTCTTATTTTAATTTTAGATTAATTACTTTTTGTTCTCTAATTTTAAAACGTTTTTCATATGAACTGAAATTTTATTGTTGCAATACATATTCTTTCGTACTTTTCGATTATAAAAGCTTCCTGTTAGACAAACCGATGGTCGGGTTTAAAATAAAACTGATTATATATCATATTCCTGTCTACAACTATATATTGACCAGGTTTTATGCACCTTTAGGCATGTTAGGTTTTCTTACAACTGCTGATTTGTATATGGAGGCAAAACATAACCTAAATTACCTAATTATGGAAATAATAATCAAACTTGTAGACATTTCTATACTCCAATACGACTACATATATATTGCTTAGGATTTATTTTTATAATTAATCACGAGTCACAAAATTAAAACGCACAGTATTTCATTAGTGTACAGCCATCAATATATACTCAACGACTTCATCAATGTTTTTCAATATTTTGCATCTTAACCTATTATAGCTGTTTCAGGAGAAATTATGAAGTTTTTATAGTTTTTGTTCCCCTTTAACAATCTCTCCGAATCACATGTGAATCTGCATTACATGGTAGCGTGTCTGAAATATATTTAGATAATAAATAGTATTCAAGCTCAAAAGTTCATTACACAATACAATTTTGTTTTAAAATGGGGACCTCTATGACAACAGAAGTGAGATCAGGTGCCATGTAGGAGTAAGCATCCCCTGTCGACCAGTCGTATCCGACGCGTTCTCCTTGTCATGGTCGGGAAATAACGAAATATTCCGTCGACAATTTAGTTAATAAATAATGGTCTAACAATTAGTATGAAAAATGTCAGTCAGCATGTGATTTTATGAGAGATTGTTTTGATGATAAGGGCATTGTATCGAGCATAGAACTTAAGAGAGATGACTTTAAACCAGACTGCTGATGTTCCTGGTTCATCGCCTCGTATGTCAATAACCTATCATCCATGTAAGATTCTTGCTTATCGATTCTATACTACGAGATATAACCCCGTTGAAATATTATTAACTTTAGATTTCCTCTTTTGAGACACTTTCCAATAAAGTTTTCTATTGAACTTGAGACACTGACCTGTTCCTATCTCTTTGTTTTCCTCGTGATTTGTGCAATGTCCGTCGGTCATTTTCAGCTTTGTTTGAACAACTGAACCAATTCTTTTATGGATTCTAAAGGTTAAGGAAACGGGTATTCTGAAAATAATATTCTTTGTCTCACTAGCGACTGAGGAGTAGATCAAAACTTAAAAAAAAAAATAGATTGATGGTACCTTGAAAAATCTTCTTCTTTGATTCTTTGCAGCCAAATTATTGGCATATAAGCAGCAAGCCATCTAACCCATTTGTGAACTTCAAGATCTATTGTTCGAGCTCAGAGGTAAAGTGAAAATGCATTACATTTTGTAAATAATTTCTCTAGACATTTAGTAGGCACATTATTTCTGTAATTATATTAAACATTCGTTCGTCTACCAAAATTCTGAAAACTATGTACCTGGCCGCCTCGGTGTATTTGCTCTTTGGTTTGCCTGAGCTATTTGTTTAAATGCGTTATGTTTCATAAAAGATACAGTCGTGAAGACTAGCACAGGCAAGCTGTTTTTTACGATAATGGTTAGCCAACCTTTTACCTAAATTGTAAAATACATATAGTCTTAGCATTAATGGAAAAGGCTATTTTTTTTTATAAAGCAATCAGTGTTGTTAAGTTGTGCTATGATTTATATTTAACAAGGTGGAAACCTTCTAACTGCTTTAACTTGATTTATCGATGAAACCTTATTTTCAGAACAACACTATTTAAAGATTCAGTGCATTTTCTCCTTATGCACGCTCGTTTATCTCCTCATACGAAAACTGGTGTCTCAGTATTAATCGTAGGAATGTAACGATGGCAAACTTTCGCCAAATTCATTGATATAGTAATCGCTTTGAATATTCTTCACATTACATAGACTACTCTGTCTTTATGATTCTACTTCTCCTAGTGCTAAAACAGTTCAGCCAGTGCCTTCTTTGATGACTGCTTTTAATCATTGTCTGTTAGATGACTTTGGATAATATTCATTGCATTTTTTGCAACATTTATAACTCTTCTTTCCCCCATCAATGAAAACATATGCTCAATTTTATTTCAAAGGTTATTGAGAATATTCTTTTGATTGTATTCATTTCAGTTTCAGACTCAAATTTCAAAAATATTAGAAAGAAACATTCTTTGACTCTAACGAAACATTTTCACTGTTAAACTTTTTTCGATTTTCAACAAGCAAACTCAAATAACTATGGTGTATCTCTGCTTTCGATGTCTTTGTATTTAGTAGGCAATTATTCTTGGAATATAACTGACTTGTTTGTGTCTCCTCCAAAATCTTGATAAAGGCCAAGCAGTAAAAAAAGTTATACATTTTTGAAAGGTGTTGTCATAGATTAGTATAAAGTGTATATATGAATATGTAAAAATAAAAAAGTTCTATATTCTCTCATTTAGAAGATAATTGCATTCAAAGTAAACACAAATTTTAAAAGCTGTAAGTTTAACCTTTAGGTCAAGGTCTCGGGTCAAAAGCAGACAACACAATGAGACCTTGAAACAACAAACGTAAATGTCAAAAATAGATATCGTATCTGACAGTAGTCTATCTTGGTTTAAATTGATCGCACAAGAGCATGACCGGAGACCACCATAGAAGAACCGTATACAGGAGATATAGGAATAATACTAGATAAAGACGGACTGCTGATGGATTAAAAACTGATCATGAAGTCACCTCGTTTTTCAGACAAATTAGTTGTTTGCTTACATCGTCTATTTTCAGTAAACATCCAAATATGAAACAGATGTTGCAGACTATTTGGTGTCATTTATTCAGTTCAATGGGATATATGTCGAACTCGATTCGACTTATAAATTATGCATAAAATATGGCGACAACGAATTTATCAGCTTTTTGAAGCTAAAAATTCCGTCAAAACAATAAAAATTGGGAACATAGCAAACTGAAAATTCCAAAAATAACAAATGTGGAATCTGCTGACATTTACAAGTAAGCATCTCTTATCGACCGGTCAAAGCCGCCGTGTGCTCCTTGTCACGATCGGATAGTTAAAAATACCATAGCCAAATCAGCGAGTAAACGATGGAATAACAATTTGTATGAAAAAAAAATGTTGGCATACGACTTTATGATAGATTTTATTTGCTGAGTAAATCATAAAAAGAATAATAAAATTTGCTAATTGTTGACTTTCAATGAGACTGTTGATATCCTCGTTTCATGAACTTGTTTTTCAAAATCTTGCCTTTCTTAGAATTTATTCATACATTAGGACTCTTTCGTATCTAGTCTAATTAGAGACATAAACTCTTTATGAGGTAAAAAGGGTATATTGCAACATAAAAAAGGGAAGTTGATAATAAAGAGGTACGTTCCGGTCATTACGCTTTTCATAAAGTTTTGCTGTTAGTTTTCTTTTTACTCGGATAAAATATCAAACCCGAAAGAGATTATCAGACTGTGTAATATCTTATATACAAGTACAAAGGGATATATCGAAATATGAATCGAAGTAACTATTGATAATTTGTAATTCATCTTCGTCTTACATGTTCTAAATGCCGAGTTACAGGCCACGGCGAACCTTTTCCTTCTCGTGTATAAGACTATGTAAAAAGTGAAAAATGAATAAAAAATATTCTGCTTATAACGGGCACGATTGATACCCATATGAATTATATGACCGGTCGGCAGGGGATGCTCACTCCTCCAAGGCACCTGATCCCACCTCTAGTGTTTTAGAGGTCTGTGTTTGCTCTGCTTCTATTTGTATTTTAAATGGATTTTTATAGCTTAAATAGTGTTCGTTATCTCCATATACTTCATTTCAAAAATGTATTGAAAGATTTGTGCCATTTTTGATGTCCAAAGGTTTCAAGATGAAAAATAATTGCTTGAGACTAAGACTTGAACTAATTTGCATGTTTTGTACTGACAAGATATTTTTAGTTCTTTTTCATTTTCATTTTTCCACTAGCAACCTTTCTTCACATTTTAGAAAAAAAGGTTTCTTTATCTTTCTACAGATAATTGTACACAATCTTTCTGATTATTCATTTATGCCAAATATGTCACAAATACCCTTGCTAAAAGGGCGAATTCTTGGAATCTTATGACATTAGAATTTGTAAAGTTATTTTTAACGCAATTTTTAAGCATTTTCAATAAAATTTCCGAAAGCCTCAGTAGAAAGTATAATTGTATCAAAAGAGGTGCCCGCATAACTACTTGTTTGCTGTTTAGCATAGCTATATAAACATTTTTTTGTATGTGTATCATTATCTACATATTGTTACTTGTTTCATTAATCTTGTAGGCACTTAAAGATGACATAAGTTACCATTGATGATTGTGCGACTGTTTTATAGTCTTACAAAATGTTCATTTCTATTTCAGCTATGAAACGAAATATTCTCCACATTTACTGTAATGGTTTTCGATGGCGCCCGTTTCGCAGTCAATCCTCGTCTACCGTTTACGCTTCCAAAGTATCCACCGACTCTGTTCAATCAAAGACACTGGCAGATGTACCAGGGCCACGTGGGGTGTACAACATTCCCTTCATCGGAAACGCCTTACAGTTTTATCCATACAGTAAGTACAGAGGCATTGTAAGTTGTGAATTATGACATATTGGTAGTAAATATGCTCTTATGTTAAACATGATGAAGTTAACATTGGGAAAAGAATCCTATTTCCTTTTACGCATCAGACATAAGTCAAAAATGCCCCTTAACTTGTATGTTCTATAGACAACACGTAGATGACATGTGACAAAAAAAATGTTTACTCAGTCGAACTTGAGGAAGAAAATTATGAATGCCTTGCCGCAATTCTAGTATTTGATGATTTGTGCAAGGATTAAGGCTAGAAAGGACTAGTTAAAACGTATAAGTAAAGGAATCAATTGTTTAAGTGAAGAAATGTAGATGATTAACATTGAGGCTCGATTTGAGTACACTCAGAGAAAAATGCGAACGAGATGTGTCCTTCACTAAATAGTGAAAGAGTCTCAGTTGATTCAGTTGAATGTGTATATAGTCATTTACAAAAAGTTAGATCGATTTTGCCCGAGCAATTACGTCTGGAAACCAGATCATCTGAATTTGACATATAATCTGAGAAAAAATATGCCTTTTCTAAATAATACATATTATGTTGTCAATTCTGTCATTATATTTCAGTGAAAAAGAAAGACACTCACCTGTTCTTTCGAGAGCTGCACAAACGCTATGGTAAACTCGTAAGGATACGCCTCGGATCTAAGAACTGTCTACTGCTATTTGACCCGACATTAATAGGTGAGGCTATGTCACAAGAGGGGATCTATCCGGAACGATATCCTATTCCAGTGATTGAGGCTTACGTGAAAAACACAACGAGATCCCTCTTTAGCCAACAGTATGTCAACATTAAGTCCTGTAATGTCAATTTGTTTGGCATTAGTCTATTATATATTTCTAACTAAAGTTATTCTATCTTAGAAAAGGTCCAGAGTGGCAGAACATAAGAAGTCCTGCACAACAAAGCATAAAACCAGCTGTCATAAAAAGTTACTTAGGTCAACAAGTCCAATGCGCAGAGGAACTGGCCATGTGGCTTGGTAACCATGGAAACAATAACCCGAATGTCAAAGACATGTTCATGAGATATTCGGCCGATGGTAATTATTATGAGAATTTTTTTAATCATCCGATTAAATACAAGTAATAAATTTTATACGTGTCAGAAACATTTATAATTAGCCTAATTATAAAATTTCAATTGAATTAGCAAATTCAGTAGTGGCCTTCGACAAAAAGATTGGTTTTCTTAGGAGTTTGGACCAACCCGATCCTGAACTGGAACTCTTTCTACACAGCATCTCTCGATTCATGGAGGCCATAGGTGACAGCTTATTTACAGTCCCGTGGTTTAAGTTCTGGCGAATGAAAGTGTATGTGGAGTTTGAGACGGCAGCTGATACAGTATATAGGTAAATTAAACAAACATCAAGTATCTTATTCCACCTCGGATGTTTCGGAGGTTCGTGTCTGCTCGGCTCCTATTTTCTATTGTTTAATGGACTTTGATATTGTTCGTTATCTCCAAATATTTCACTCCTATTTCAACCAACACTCTTTTGTAAAACACGTTATATTTTTGTTTCAGAATAAGTCAAAAGTACATTGATGAAGCAAGACGAGAATTAGCCCGCCGAGAAGGAAGCCATCATCTGGATGAAAATGAAGGTGACCTGACAATTCTAAAATCTTTCCTACAAAATGAACGGATGCCCGATTCGTGTCTTGTAACTCTGATGTCAGCGCTTCTATTCGGCGGGGTGGAACAGGTATATTTTCATTGTGTCCAGAAGTCTGTCATGATTAGTTAATCTGACCATGTATAGGAAGAGTATTATATATTCTTTCAACTTTAATTACCCTTATTTGAAAAGCGGCATATATAATAATGGTCCTTCCGTCCGTAACACTTGGAAAGCCAGGTCTTCCCCAAAGCCCCTTCTATACAAATTAAATTTGATTTGACAGAACTTTTACGAAATCCTGGAGACAATGCACTGGCATTGTACATCTCTTATTTTGGTTTCGATAACTAACATATCTGGGGTTCAATTTCCTACACTGAGCAGAACATGGACTGCCAGTCTTTCTATATTGTTGGTGGTACCTTCCTCTTACCCACAATTACTCCTATACCACTAAATAAAATTTTCGATTGTTTATTTTAATAAATGAATTTAGACAGGCATAGGAAACACATATTATATATAAAACGCGCCATTCTGAGATCGCAAGCTTTATGTCTTGAAGGACAGGGTCATCTAGCAAGCTAAATAATTGAAGTTTTCTTTCTTTAAACTTAATTTTTACTTTTATGAAAAGGTCTCCCAGTCGTTAATATGGATGTTCTGGTTGCTAGGGAAGTCCCCAGATAAACAACAGATTCTTTATAACGAGATTTCGAACCTAGGGGATCCCCCTCTTACGGCAGCTCAACTAGGACACTTGCCATATCTGAAAGCTTGTGTAAAAGAAACATTCAGGTATTATATTAAATTTATATCGTTACAAGTGAATTATTTTTCTCCCACTGCATAATGTTTAAAAAAAATTCAAAACGTCCTTCCAATTTTTTGCTCACTGATGTGTTTGTTTTATTTTGCTTTAAAAAAGAATTGTCCCTCCAATAGCAACTGGAATCGCAAGAAAACTGCAACATGATACAGAAATTGGGGGATACAACATACCAAAAGGAGTACGTATCTGGTGTAATGTTTTGTCATTTGATTACTAATCTACAATATCTTTTTTTTAATTAAAGTTAAACTTTTCTTTATATAATGATATCCCTTGTGGACTTATGATATCGACATTGTAAAATGTATCTTAACATATAATATACAGTCAGTTTTAATCCATTTGTAGACCTTCATGTTTTTCTGTAACAACACCCTATCATTGTCCGAAGAACAGTTTGAAAACCCAGAAGAGTTTGTCCCAGAGCGGTGGATACAAGGGAAAAACGATTCCCAGAAACACAGACTTATGGGACTGTGTGTCCTTCCGTTTGGGTTAGGTAAAAGAAACTGTCTAGGTCGGCGGTTCGCTGAGCAAGAGATCCATCTGGCTGTTATAAAGGTATAGTACAATTAACAGACCACGTGAAATTAGGGCAGGATTATAATGTGTAACACTTAAACACTATTTGTTTTTTAAATCGTATGCACTGAACTAAGAAATAAATATCGTTTTTCTCTGTTCATCCTAGTTACAATCTCGAAATACATGCAATAAGCTTGTCAGAACAGCGCCAGAACTGATGAAGTTTTGCAAGTCTGTCAATGTCAGACACATCGCCAAACATAAAAGTCTAAGAACCCCAAAAGAGATTCTATTTTTAAATGAAGCTTAAGAATTACTGAGTATATAGTATAGATAAAATCATTCTTAAAGTCCAATGAATGAAACAGTATTCAAGCTCCAAAATCCATTAATCAATACAAATCAGGAGCAGAGCAAACACGAACCTCTAAAAGATAAAGAGGTGGGATCAGGTGCCATGGTGGAGTGAGCATCTCCTGCGGACCGGTCACATCCTCCGGGTGCTGGGAAATAACGGAAAAATCGTCGACAATTCATTGTGTCGTAAATGATCTAAAAATGATTATGAAAACGTCAGTCAGCACTTGACTTTACGATAGATTGTATTGGCAGACAAGGTCATTGCATCGATCATAGAATTTACGAAATGATGCATTTAAATGAGACTGCTTATATTCTTGTTTCATTAATTTGTTTGTCAGTAACTTAGCTCAATTTAAAAATAATGTTCATACCAAGAGCATGCTCTTTTATATCAAACCATCTGAGAAAAATAAACCCCGGGGATTTGACAATTAAAAAGTAAAAGTCATTACGTTGATCATAAGAATTGTAAATGATTCCATTTTTACAATCACATTCTAGCGAGCAGTTATGATTCTTACGAATTGAAAACTCTTGCAATTTTTATAGTCGGATTTTTCATAATATGCATTTATATATCATTTGGAACGTTATGATTCTGAGAATTGCAGACTTAGATAAAGTTTGTTCTTAATGACCTATTTTTAACTGAATTCTTGACACACATTTTACAAGTATTTCATGAATTAACATTTTTGTCATTTATACGCGCATGTTAAGGTAAATTTAGATAAATGGGGTTACGTTGTGGTTGCATGTCAAAAGATCAAGTTAATTTGGGAATTAAGGAGTTCGCCATTGTTTTCTTCGAAAATTACCACACACGTATAGGAAAATAAAATGGTGTAAATTTTATTCAATGCTTAGAGTGTGCATAAAACTCACTTTCATCCATCTCAATATATATGTATTTAACAATAATATTGTCATAAATTGAATTTCATCCTTGAACGTCATTTATAAGTATTTTGCAAATATTTTCAGATTTTACAAAATTTTGAGGTGGAGGTAACTGACGACTGTCGAGACGCCCTTCCAAAGTATACGACCTTTGCTGTTCCTGATCGACCAATCAAATTCATTTTTAAAAAGCGATGACAATTATTTTAGTGCGGCTACCTTGAGGTGACGTAGTGCCTATGTTTCGTTATTCTCCGGTTGGTCGGTCACACACCGAGCTTCTCTGTCAGCCAGCATCACTCATCATCAGACTGAACATGCATCGACAACCTCTCTGTTTACTGAGAACATCAAGTGCATCTGTTATTTATAGTTAATCAATCATCGTTATATTCAGTGCACAATAATACTCAATTGTTTATTCTGATGTTTGAACGATAACTTTAAGTTTTTGTTTTTTGTACAGTTATTTATGTTTTATCCTGAAATGTATATATTTGTTGATAATTTTCGACTAGAAAATACATAATTGGTTTTCATCTTCATTAAATATTTAAAAAAAATAAATGAGATTTAAGTTATGAATTTAAAAAAAAATTTATGCGTACTATCGTCATTTTGTGACAAGTGTGTTGAACATTTTCCGTTACCTTCTGATTTGCAATATTTGAGGGATCTGTTTTTAATGTACTTTAATTTAAACAAAATTTTATGCAAGTGGACTTTTACGAGAAGCACTGACTTTTAAACATGTATCATGTACGGAGGTGCAGAATTGATAATAATACATAAGAAAACCTTATGCTCATAGGTATGGTGTTTGGGGCACTTGCATGAAGGCCGGGGTTGAGGGTGGACTGGTTGTCGTTTTCTTCAAGGACAACTTATATATGCATTGAAATAACCCGCTATGTTCGTTTAATTAAATGCTGAGCTAAATATTTGAATCGTTAAAGAGCTTCCGTACATTTTCCCAGTGTAAAAGTAAGCCGTTATCTGTAAAAGTCAGCGCTCCTCGTAAAAGTCCAGTAGCAAGTTTACTTTCCTGCTTGTAGATGTATTACTAATCCTTAGCTAAGATTCAGAAAACTGGCATCTAAATATAATTGACAAATTTAAATAGCATGTGTTTGAGAAATAAGAGTTCTCTAAATAAAAAAATACACATACATATAATATTATACCGCATATTTACAGTTCCATTGTCGTTGTCCGAGATAAAATTACAAAATAGTAAAATACTTTATTTCTACATAAATCTACTGGTTCATCTTAGGCGTGATTAAAAAAACCCACGTGCGGGGCGGGACAAATAGAGAAAGAAGCGATGCTTTTAGTACAACATATGAGTTTGCGGAATCAAAAGAATATAAGGAATAACTGTCAGTTTCTTGGTTTCTTGACGATTATAAATATATTGGCTTTGGGGATGAAGATAGAGATGCTGTACAGTCTGTGCTTTTGTTGTTTTGTTTGAAAATACATCTTTCACCACATTCCAAATTAAAGTTCACATGCAACTTGTATTTCTTAAAAATATATGTCAACCTTGCTTTTTAATTAACTTCTAATGTGACTAATTAATATCGAAAATTTCAAATGGCTTTATAATTTTACAAATATTATGAATTGTGTGGAAGAATACACAATTTTTGTATTCTTGTGGAGCGGACTTTATACATAAACTGAAGAAAACTCGACATGCATTTAGATATATCGACATATTAATTTTTAACAATAGTTACTTCAATTCATATGTCGACTTTATATATATCTCAATAAACTTGAAATAAAAGATACCACAGAGTCTAACACATGTTTTTAAATTTTGAGATTATACTAGAAAGAAAATTTAATAATAATCGTGATGAATTCAACTTTTCTATCATCAACTTTCTTTACTTTTGAAGATATTATCTGTGCCCTCATCGCATGCATATTGGGTTTATGTCCTCTGGTTGAATCGATATGAAAGAGCAAGCTCTTTGTATAATCATTTTATAGTGCCAGCTATTGACAAACAAAATGATGAAACAAAAATATCAATATTTTCGTTTGCACTTTGGTCAACAATTTAAATTGCAAGTTCTATGGTCAATACAATGACCTTCTCAGCAAGTACAATCTTATATTACTTTGAATGTTGTCTGACATTTTTCATGTCAATTGTTAGACCACTTTTAATACATTGATTTGTATGTAGATTTTTTGGTTTCCTGATCATAACAAGGAGCACACGGCGGGTGTGTCCGGTCTGCAGGGGATGTTCACTCCTCTATGGCACCTGATCCAATCTTTGAGGTTTTTTGAAATTCGAATTTGCTCTGCTCCCTGAATTGTAGTTTTAATGGACTTTTGAGCTAGAATTCATTACTGTTCTTAAGCTTCCAATTTTAGAAGATCAGCGATCTATATCAGTCAAATTTCTAGGAATCATTGGTAGCTTAAGGCTCAATTTAAAATAAAATAGGATATGTAAATTACACAAAATGTACATAATGCACCTTTAAAGACAAAAGAAGGTTAGAATATCATCATTTATGTTATGACTTTTAATTCATTATTTCTGCATTATAAAATATTATGCAACATGTTTGACAACTGATAAATGAGTTCTCTGAACTATTCCTTTCACTGTTATGCTTGTGACATGCATGTCATTTCTGAAGTCAATTGCTGCATAAAGATGTATCTTTCTGCACTTGAGTCCTAGAGTCCTTCACTTATGGGGTCATTGCACTGTCACTGGATAGAATGCTTCTTTCCGTCTGTGGAAGTTCTCTATAAGAAGATTTCCAATATTCATCCTACATATTGAGGTGAAAATTATCTATTTTGGGTTAGCAGACAGCTGTCTATCATAAAATAGGCTTACTTCAAAGTGCTACGGCACAGTATTAGCTAGAGATTTCTTACTACAAATGTATTGCAGCATTATTAACAACAAAAGAGTATAACAGCACATGGAGAACCCTGCAGCCTTGGAATATTGCAGCGTGATGACAAAATAAAAATATTGTTACACATTTACGTTTTTATAGTACCAGTATATTTCTTCTATCCTCCAATACATGTTTTATAAAACAAAGACATTATGTAGGACTAAGGTAAATACTGTAAGTCGTTTTAATTCCACGGTGTTAAAATTTTACGATATCTCAAAAAGTTTCAATCGTAATGGTTTTAATCTCACCTGAAATTAAAACCATCGTGAATATTTGCCAATCTACAGTAAAGAGATCAAGGTTTTATACCAATATAAAATGTAGATATTGTTACAATTATACAAATTTTCTAATCATATGTTTTTTAACAGTTGTGTGTTTGTCTGAGTGTGGGAGGGGGGGGGGTGCAGATCATTGGTGTAATAGTATGTACCGGTACATTATAATATTACATATTGGAGACATTCTTTATTTCCTTTTATCTAGCCTTTACATTAAAACATTTTGGGGTAAAGTCTCCTCAGAGGCCCCCTTAGAAGCCACACCAGGAGACATTCTAATTGTTTCTATATCCATTTATTCATTTTTATTTATATGAAAGATCATACCAATTGTTTATTGAATTATTATTATAGTGATTCAAAAAAGTGTGTGCATGCTTGCTTTTGTAATTGTATTAAATACATGTAGTGCCATTTGGAAATTCATTGAAAAAAATGAAAAGCAATTATAACACAGTAAAATTTCAAATGTTGGAGAACCCTGGACGGTAGACTTAATTCTTCACTCATTCACTTGAACACAGTATGGAATTCCTATATCGCAGACTAAAACAGCTTACCTTCCACGATGAGGAAGAAGACAGTCAAATAGATCATCAAGGACTTTCTTTTTCAGAATGAAATTCCTTTCACGTCTTGTCTGCCTCTTTGAAATTCTATGTTGATCGGTAATAATGAGTTCACCTGTAGAAATGAAAAAACATTGTCTTCATTACATTAATTAACTCCCACACAATAAAGGTGTTGTAAGTAAACAGGTGCCAATAAACATGATAAAGTAGCACAAGGAGGACAGCTGGCATGAGCTGTACATGCTGATTAGAACAAAAGTGTGTTAATGCAGCCTATTAAATAATTGAAGGAAATATTTCAGAAAGTGATAAATTTCAAGAAAGGTCAGGGTCGTAATTATTTTTCATGGAACCATGTAATTGTTAACGAACAATTATCTGAAGAAGAAGAAAAAAAACATTGGCCAAAATTAATTTATTTTCATGATAATGCAACTCCAAGAAAAGACTGATAATGCATTAAAATATTATTTTGGTATCTCCTTAAATAATATATCATCATCAATGGTCATTACACCCTGTGGTGTCTAGGGCATCAATATGTAGATTGTAGAACAGCACAAAATTTAAAACCTATCAAATTGAAGGCCATCAATATTCACAATAATTCTCACTATTAATTACTGCTTCCAGTTACAGTAACAGATTCAAATTATCACAAACTTTCTTAAAGGATCCTCTATACACTTTGATGAAATGTTTTAAAGAACAGATTAAGACCTTTATTGTGCTGTGAATATAGTAAAGGATAAATAGATAAAAAGCATGTTTAATAATATGTATATACATTTATACATCATGCATAAAAAAAAAATATAAGTGTTTGTGCATGAACATAACACAATTGAATAACCATGATAACTATGAAATAGCAGTTGTCTTAGTGTATATGTGAAGCTTATGATAAGGGAGGGCATTTACACTGTAAGAACAAGCCTGTCAGATGTTTCTAGCTGATAACACTTTTAATTTATTTTTTTATTTTTATTCCAAGAAAATTGGAGTATGTATTCTATTTCAACATTGACTCTCCACAGCTTGTTAAAGCTGAAAACACCCTTGTTTGTCTTAAGATTGAAGCTCTTGTTTTATTTGATCTTGACGATCTTCAGTTTGTTAATGGCTTATATGACTTTGATTAATTCTAAGTTGATGTACCTGTTTTATTTTGGCCCTGATTTTCTCCAGTTTGTCAAACAGTTCCTGATTGGTGGGATCAATTAAAGGAAGTTCCTCAAGGAGTTTTAACACAGCCTGTAAGACCTTGTTAACTCTGTAACAAATGAAGTTAAAGTTATCTAAATACACATAAATGCTCAACATAATCAGACCGATCCTGAGCTGTTGATATGGTTATTTTTTTTCTCAAGACTTGGAAAAGAAAAAAAAGGTAAACCAAACCTAAAGACCTAAAATATTTATTTGAAAAAATGTGATGATTTACTTTAATTTGTTTCAGTAATGGAAACTCTTTACGACATCACCTTTTGATAAAGTATAAGGTATTTTGGTTGTTTTTTTTTTTTGTCATTTCCACATAAACATGCTACTAACAAGGATTCTGTACCTTAGCAATAAATACAAATGAACTTCAGTTTCTTGAACAGCAATATTTTGAATACCATGGATATGTAAATGTGTTTTGGAAGTCCAAACCAGATATTCATATACTTAAATATTATACCCTTGATATCTCAAATCCTCTGATATCTTGAAGGATTTTTTAAGTCTTGTCAGGTTCAATATAATGAGGTTTGACTGTATTCCATCAAATATATGGCACCAAGAACAATATACCAGCTAGAGTGGTATACATTAGAGATCAGACTGACAGAGGAATAAAAGAACATCACATTAATAATTAATAATTAGCAAACAAAATCTACTCAAAATGTGCTGCTTATTCAGCTTTTTCTTTTTAAAGAAACCTTAATATACAATAAATATAAATGTAATGGAAATCTAGGCATATGATGTGAAAATAAAATACCTAGCACGGGAAGTAAATGTTATACATGGTGGATATTAAAACATCAACAAGTTATCTACCTTTGTTTCTTGTCATCATCTTTAAATTTCTCAAGTAGAATTCCACAAAATCCAGAATAAAATCCAATCTAGAAAGCAAAGAAATTAAAAAATATTTATATACACATGTACTGCTTAAATAAACTGAATCCTTAATTGCTAATCGGAATCCATTCCCCCTCAAGAACAATTTATACTAAAAATCAGAACACCCTGTATTTTAATGAACCTGGTAAATTTAAGTTTACATATAGTTTTTCATCTAAAAAAAATTCAGATCCAGTCTATTGCAAGAATGCCCAAAGTTGGAGAGAAGATTCAGGAATTATTTTGCAGCAGCCATATTTTGATGTGAAGCTCAAGTGAAATATTGTGATGAACACCTTCAAGATACAAGTACATATATAGTATAAAACCATACCTCTGAGCCAATAGCAGCACCTTTCTCCCAGCCGAGTTTGCATCCCTCTTGATAACCTGTCTGTCTCCCTACACTCAGCCCAGCATTGTAACCCTCTTGGCGGAACCTGTTAAATAACAAAACCCAGATTGAAAAATTTTATTTGCTCTTACAATAAACTTTCTCATTTCATACATAGTATTAAAAAAAAGGTTCTAATCAATAATTTGATATCCACATGATTTAAAGGCCAATTTTAGATTGACATTAATATTCTCTCATTGCTAAACTTTTAAAGGCACATAGACCTTGAATATATACAGGTCCAGCAAAATCTTGACTCTTGCACCTTGACTTTGCAACATATTGTTTTGTTTTGTTTTGAACATATTTTATTGTATAATTTATACAACATATTGCTTGATTTAGCTATCAACAACATAAATTTAATACCTGTTTTTAGCATTTTATACTAGTTTTCCCTTCATTGTGAATTTTTAGAAGGAAACTTGTAAGAAAACACTTTCTACCATGGACCCAAGAATTCACCTCTGTCATTGGCTCTGGTATATCACAGTGATAAAACACAATAAATAGGTGCATTTGATTAAGGTTACTAGACTAGTATTACATGTATAATTCAATAAATGCATTAGATAGTTCTGTTCTGTACAATATACTTTTTACTAAGTAAATAAGTGAATATTTACTCCATTCAGATGCTACAGATTTCTTCTATAAACTAGACAAAGACTGTCTGCTTACTTAAAACAGTGAAGAAGCTCCTTGGAATTATAAAAGTATTGATCTGGAATGGCCAATTTTCAAAGTTTGACACATTTTAAGTACTACATATGTGTGATCTGTGATGAGGAAAAGACGAGATCACCCGCGGGTATCCAACGATGGCTTATCCAATGTTCACAATGATTGTTGCATAAGGAAAACACTGTTCTGCAAATTCCAAATCAATGCTGACTCAGGGCTCTCACACCACTTTTTGGGACTGGGGCCGAGGTCATTCAAATTGGGAAAATTATCCTCATTTTGGGAAAAGTTGGATAATCAAAATTCATTAAAAAAAATCCTCAAATTTTGCTTTTCTAGCATTTTGTCATCATTTTATCTCTGGTTTTGAATAAACAGTTAAACAGAATAAACATGGGTACGTAGGCTATTTATGAAAGTACATTAGCTTTGTCATTACTATCTTTGAGTGTTGATAATTGCCATTATATGTCTTTCTGAGTGACAGTCGCTAGTTAAGTAGTCCTGAATTTCCTCGATCACATGGATAACTTTGCTTACCAAAACAGCGCGAGACTGCACATGCCAAATCGTGGGTATGTTTCTAGGTGCAGCTTACTAATGTTTAAATGAAAGGTCTATTTTTGAAACCAATATGATGTTTTTTTTGAAACTATATGACAAGATACTCTGCTCTCATACTTATTACATATTTTTGTTAAAACAATAACCTGGTTCCCCGAACCAGTTTACGAATGCATTTGGTGCAAACTATTAAAATAGTAGTACAGTTTCACTTTCATTTGCAAGTTTGTTTCATTTTGGTTATTTTTTTTGCGATGAAGTTTCATGGACTTTTATTTTTTAATTAATATTTTGCTATGGAATTGGGAAATTTACACCTTTCTTTTGGGAAAAAAGGTACCTTTTTTGCATTGGGAACGGGGCCGAATATCGGCCCCAGATATAGAGAATCGAGAGCCCTGTGACTTACATGAGACTTACCAATATTTTCTCACTGGCTGTCTTCTACTGCTGCTATCTGTTTGTGACTGTTACTAAGGAACTATTATTTTCAAACTCATTCATCTAAATCTTGGAGGACATATATACTCTGGGTATATGGTAGGCCCACACAGAATACTTCATTACTTAGGATATCAGGTTTTACCAACAAAGGGTTCCTGTGAAAAGCATTGTCCACTTCCCCCGTTTTTCTACTTTAATGCAACCTTTCACAACATTTTATTTAAAAGTGATAACAAATCACAAGTAATGACAACTAATGATATTTATACTGGGATTTTTTTGAAAAGCAATGTTTTTAATAAACAGAAGGGTACTACTAAACAGAGTATGATAGAGTACTTTAGGGTACACTAAATGAGAGTGTGTAATTTAACATAATTAGACTGTTTACTTATGTACATGTATATACAACTTGATTTAACAGTATTATTTAATAAAATTGCAATAATTGTCTCAAATATTAGTTTTTTACCGATGGTTCAACAAGAACATAAATGATTCAATGCATAAAAGACTATTTACCATGTTAACACCCCGATGTTAATTATTATTTTGTTTCAGACTTATTAATTTCAACTAAATTTTACTTAACAAAAATCAAATTAATTACTTTATGTAAAATCTAATATTTTTCACATTAACAACGAAACATTTCAAGTTAAATTAGATCAGGATCAGACGATAAACCGTAACAAGAAATCAAAAATTTAAAATTACTTCTTAAATTAAAAAAAAACATGCCCATTTTATTTCAAATATATTTTTATTATGTTAAACTAATGTAGAAAAACACAAAAAAAGTAGTTTACTTACATCAAATTATAAAATTTTACTAGCGTACTCTTAAGTACTCTTGCATACTCTGATTAGTAGGACCGAAAACAAATACTATATTTCTTACTAGTTTAAGTGTTGTACGTAGTCTCAAGTAGCTTATTCCAAGATATTGGTACTGCGTTTTTATGCGTTTTGTGTTGTACCCTTATTGTAACCTTATTACTAAAGGATAAATTGAGGATGTACCCTAGGATTCAAAACTGAAAAGTATCACCAGTATCATAAGTTAGTACCAAATACTGCAATATGTCAATATTGTCTAAAACTTACAGAACCACAAAAAAAGCATTTTATCAAAGTGATTTTTTAATGAGTTGTTTTTATATGATTTTGACCACAGGGGAATCTTATCCACTCTGTTCTCTACTTCACATATAGAAATACACTGTGAAGTAGAGAACAGTGGATAAGATGCCCCTGTGATTTGACTTTGATCTATTTACTTAAAAAGTTACTTCAGGTAGGCAAAATTTACCTGTCTTCAGACATGATAATGTCGTGAAATATGTCATCTTCAGTATCATTCATTTTCTTAGAAATTTTCCCTGAACTGAAAAACTTTTTTTGTTGATAATATTTTGAAACGTCTATTTAACATAGATTTATTTATTACCATTAACTGGAACTTGAACTTATTCGATCTTCTCAACATTTAAAGTAATCTTCCTGTATTTTATTTTTATACATATCAACTAAAAGTATGATGCATATATCTTTAGTTGTAATCTATATGCTTTTTTTGTTTTTTTTTAATATCAGGAAAATTGAACTAATCAGAAATAAAGAAAATTAACTAAACAAAGCTTTTTCATGTTCAAGATTTTTTTTAATTGTGTCAAGCGGCAAGAGATTCACTTTCACAAAAAATTGATAAAGGCCAGATCTCCGTAGTTTAAGGTTGTCAGATCAATTGCACAAAAATGAGCTCACAGGCAGAGGAGAAATCGTCGCATAGTGAGAAAGAACATAGAAGAAAAACTCAAACTGGTGAAGACGCTAACCCAGAACGTGTAAGAATGTTTTCGAATTTCCTCAGATTGTTTCGTATTAGATTAAATAATGAATAATAAGATGCGGCAAATAATTGTAAATATATTGCGTATTATAATTTACTTTTATTGTGTAAAACTTTAAAATCTTGAAATAATCCACAAAAAGGTTTCCAATGGCAAAAGTTCAAAAGTTTCTTGTTCTAGTGTGGCTTATTTGCATTTCTTTCATTTGCCCTCCTTCAAAGAAAGGAAGGCGTATTGCTCTGCTGTTGTCTGTCGGTCGAGCATCAGTTTCCATGAATTTTCTTCCTAGAGATTGAACATATTGTAATGAAATTTGATATAGGCCTACAGATTTTTCATAAGAATCTGTTTGGGATATGATCAAGCCATTTTGGATAGAGTTATGCCCCTTGGACTTAACAAAATTCTAATTATTTTCAGTTTCTGTTCATTTTATTTGCAGAGGTTGCACTTACTATTAAAAATGAAATTCAGTATACAGATTATCATAAAAATTTATAGGCCAAGTTTTGTTTATGGTATGATCGAGCCATTTTTGACAGAGTTTTGTCCCTTGGACTAAGAAAAATTCCAATTATTTGGGGGATGGGGGCGTAAGTGTTTTATAAACATCACTTGTTTTAGTTTTTATAAACATCCAATTTAGGATATGGGACCTGCCTCGTTTGACTTTTATACATATTTCTCATTTAGAAAAATCTTACCTTTTATCCGAAGAGAGGTTCTACCTCAAGTTAAAATATACCATAGATATAGCTACATTTAAAATGAAAAAGAGTTGACCTGCTTTAGTGTGAATGGGAACAACTACTAAGCTACAATATAATCATATTAAATAAAAAACACCTGTGATTCCAGGAATTTATCCATGTTGAATTAACTACCCATTCAAGGTCCTCTTCCCCTTTGAAAAAAAATGTCAGAACTACCTTTTTTTAAAAAAAAAAAATCCCCAAGTTTTACACATAGCATTTTAAATAATATATACATGTATATAAGTTCTAAAAATGTATCCCTTGTTAATTTTATTTGCTTTAAGAATGCTGACTAAATGATAAATTTATCTGAAATTTTTCACACACAGTTTTTCAGACTTGGTTGTTAAAACTTGATTTCTGAACATTTTTGGATACTTTAATGATCCAATTCTATTAAGATAATTATTTTCTACACCTTTACATTTAAAAATATGTGTAAAATGGAAGATATATCTTCTAAATTTGTGAGAAACAGGTAACAAAATCATCACTGAGCGGTCCCAAACTTCACAAAATTTTCGTATCTTATGTTGGAGTATATTACATATATAGATCATCATGATTTTCAAACCTTTCAAGAAATAAGTAGTTTATAGCTTTTATTTTATGTAATGCATTACTAAATGAGAAAATATTGCGTATTGACTAAGTTATATGCTCAAAAAACATCGTATGGAACAGTCCGCCATTTTGAATTTTGATTGGACTTTCCAAGATTCTTTTGTTTGTTTACACAGGTAAATCATGTGATTTCGAACTGTTGTATGATGCTGTCATCTATTGTTGACCTGCAGGTTGCCACCTGTGCTCTGATAATTTGTAAACAAGCGGTAATTTCAAGTCAAATCAACAAAGAAATACACATGCGTCAAAAGTCATCATTAAGGGGTAAAGAAGGGAAAGGTCTAAGGGGAAAAGAGTTAATGTTGAGCAATCATCTTTATATCCCCCCCTCCCTTAATATGAAATGGAAGTCAAATGTTAAGATATCTAGATATATCCCTGAATGTTCATTCCTTCTTTACTTAAAGAATAATTGATGAAAAGGTAATAGACAACACAATTATCCAATGCTCTCAAGTCTTTTTTCATTCAATTCATTTATATATGGCATGAGGAAGCAAAAATTAAGCAAAAGTAGGAATTTTAAATTTGGAGCTTTATCTTTGCTTCACTGTACAAAGGGAAGTAGTTAGAACAATTTTTGCATATCAAATTTATATGTAATAATGTAAAATGTTGCAGGTTCATTCAGCAAACAATTGGGAAAGTGTGGATCTTGGAGGTGATGAAAGGAAAAAGAAATTTTTACGTTTGATGGGTGCATCTAAAGTAAGCATACTGTTATCCAAAAACATGCAACTATAGTATATTGTTTATTTGCATTTTTGCTCACATTTTCTATATACCGGTACATTTAATATTATAAATTATTAAAGATAGGCCACGGAGAAATTATGTAAGCAATATTAACGAAGAAATAAATGCTAGGATCATGAAATCGAAAACCCCGTGTAAAATGATGAATATTTTGTTGAAAGCATCATTCAGTAGGAAATTACTCTCTTCAAACATTTTGTGTACTTTTATGTACTTCATATTATTAATCAACACATCTTTCACTTCCTGCAGAAAGATCACCACGGCAAAATAATCATTGGAGACCATGAAGCTGTCCATACCAGATCAAGTAAGAACAAAAAGTTTACATTATATTGAGTTAAATGTTTATATGTGCTGAAAATTCATATAAAATTATGACTCCATGGTTTGACAGCCACCTATACTTTCCCTGTAGTTAAAATCGCCTTTGTGGATAGAGTAATCTGCCCATTTATTCTTTAAAAAAAAGTATAATGATAAAGCTGTTGAAATATGTATCAAGTACAATAAATAGGTATTTCAACATATTGGGTATACAATGTAGATGCTAGCAGAATTATGTTGATTTATGCATTTTATATTTTGTTCTCATTTTCAGAGTTTTTGTATGAATTGAATTCAGTCATATTTTTTAAAATGGTTTAAATTTAAAAATAATGACTGAATGATGGAAAATTTTAACGATCAGTTTGGGTATGTAAGACCTGGCTCCGAGGCCATAAAACTTAGATGAGCTCACTTTTGGTCTCAATCTCTATTTTACCAAAGGAATTAATAGTAGAAAAGTGTAAGACTTTTAAAGTTTTATGGCCCAGGCCCTTACTAAAGGACTCTTTATGATAAAGAATGCCTCTATGTGTAACAATTGTTATTAAAACTCCTTTGTAATAATTTCAGAGGATGAAAATGTACATATTACTGAAGACTTAGAAGAACAGTTTAATCAGGGACTAGAGCACAAGTTAGCCAGTGGGTTCAAAGGTCATTTAGGCCTGGGGTTTCACAAGGAGGAGGAAAAGAAGGAGGGAGAAGAAAGCAGCAAGGAGGGGGAAGAGAGTGGGGTCATAGCAAAGGAAGATAACTCTGGGGAGGACAGTGTCCCAGATACAAAGAGTGCAGAGGAAAGTGAAAAGTCTAAAGAATCACCACAAAAACACAAACTAGAGAACAATGAGAAAAAAGACGAAAGTGTGAAAAAGAAAATGAAGATGAATTTTGTTAAAGCGAGTTCATGAAACATTTTGAAATAAATTGTTTTAGAAAATGAAAAAAGCATAAATAGAAAAACAGTTAACTGTGACCTCAGAACTGTTCAACGGTCAAGTCCCTTGATATGTGTTTTGTTATTTACAAAGAACGACATGGTTTTATTCTTAGATATTGTTGAAGGACTTGTGCTCTATGATATGACTACAGCAGTATGTTTTTGCGCTGAAGTATTATTCAAACCATGTCATACAAACAAAATGTGTATCATTAAATGCCATACTTTGTTACATTGAATCATAAATTGCTTAGCAATGTCATTTTGCAATTAAAAAAATCATCGTCTGTTTGTTATCAGTATATATGTGTTTTTTTGCAGTACAATGTACATGCACTTCATTTAGTAGAAAACGCTATTTAAATAATCATTTTCAAAGACGTAATTTTAAGTATAAAAAAAATAAAATACAGGTATGAAGTACTAGGTTATATCTATCAAATGAACTTGCAAATTTTTTTTTTTTTAATGTACATAAAATAATGTCATCCTATCCTTCCAGTCAGAAGTTATTCATGTAGTTTTCTTAATTTTTAGCTCTACTGGTCAGAGACCAGAAGAGCTTATGCGATAGTAAGGTGTCTGTCGTCCGTCTGTCTGTCTGTCTGTAAACAATTGTTCATAACGCTACTCCTCCTACAGATTTGGTCTGATTTAAATATAACTTGGCACACAAGTAGACTACACAAAGAAACATAAAATAGTGCATCGGATTTTGATCTCGGTGAACGATGTTCCCATGGTTACTAAAAATAGAATTTTCTGTGAAATTCCTTTAAAATGCTGCTCCTCCTACAGTTTTGGTCTGATTTCAATATTATTTGGCGCACAAGTAGACTACACTATGATACATAAAATAGAGCATTGGTTTGTGATTTCGATGAACGATGTTGCCATGGTTACTAA
Organism: Saccostrea glomerata; assembly: GCA_003671525.1. Classification (NCBI taxonomy): domain Eukaryota; kingdom Metazoa; phylum Mollusca; class Bivalvia; order Ostreida; family Ostreidae; genus Saccostrea; species Saccostrea glomerata. The sequence goes on along the minus strand of PRKT01000056.1, from coordinate 673,629 downwards.
AAATAGAATTTTCTGTGAAATTCCTTTAAAATGCTACTTTTCCTACAGTTTTGGTCTGATTTCAAATAACTTGGCACACAAGTACTTGTAGTCTACACTAAGATATATAAAACAGTGCATCGGATTTTGAATTCGATGAAAGATGTTGCCATGGTTACTAAAAAAAGAATTTCCTGTGAATTTCTTTAAAACGCTTCTCCTCCTACAGTTTTGGTCTGATTTCAATATAACTTGGCACACAAGTAGACTACACTAAGACATTTGAAAAAGTGCATCGGTTTTGATTTTGATGAACAGTGTTGCCATTGTTACAAAAAATAAAAATGTCTGTGAAATTCCTTTAAAACGACACTCCTTCTACAGTTTTGGTCTGATTGCAATGGCTTCTTTTCTCATCCTTTGTTATAAGTACAAACCAGTAGAGCTACAGTCTCGACAGAAACTTCTAGTTATGAGAGTGGTACTTAGTCTAGTGCATCTAAATAAAACATCCACTTTTTTTACTAGCCATCTTTTTTTACGTTGGCTTGCCTTGACAAAATTGGATGGGCCTATTTACACAAAGTGAACAAATTTCACGTAAATGCACAGAATTTTAGCTCATATGAATTGGGAGAAGCTTTTATAGTGATTATTTTTACTACAATTGCAAAAGAGCCATGATAGTGCATTTGATGGGCATTCTCGCCTTCTCTAGTGGTGATCTTAAACCAAAATTTTGTCATACAATCTTAGTTTAAACATGCGTAAAACGAAATCACACAGTAATATTTCAATGTAAATAGTTCCCTCATATGATAAATAAGAAAGTTAGATATCCAGTTTATGAAGCGGTAGAAAGGGGGTCGAGGTATATGATTTGACCAATTTCTCAATATATGAATATATCGCCAAAAAGCTTATGCCTACTAAAGTAAGAATTCATTAAGAAGTTATATGGGTTTATCTAATACCTCTATACAATTCCAAGAATCAGATCTTGCATTGTGTTTATTATCAAATATTTACATTTTAAATATGCTTAGTACATGTAATACATTGAATGAAGGGGGCGCTTAAACTTCTTATTATTGATTTTTTTAAAATCAAGGTTAAAGTTTTAATGTAAAATGAATAATAGATGGTTACCCCAAAGCACAACAGACGGGCGTACTGATGGACGGACAGCTAGACGGACGGACATACGGACATCCCGATCACTGTAATCCCTCCTGCTTTTCAAGCGGAGGGTATACAACCTTCGCTTTATCATCATTCTTATATTGTTTTTTTTTTTTGGAACATATTTTATTGAAAGTGATATATGGCGTATTTTTGATAAGTTCAGACCACAGGCACCTGGCGTTACTTATTTTTCTTATTAGGTATGGGGTATATTTTATTTATTAAAAGAAAAATAAGTAACGTCAGGTGCATGTGGTTCAGACAAACTAAAATTAAAACGATCTTTTTATTTGTTTTGTTACTTTACATAAAGATGGGCCTTTCCTATAAATTACACAATTTAAACCATCCGCGTTTCATAGATATCACAGATTTAAAACAATAATCGAATTATTTCCGACTCTGAAATAAATATCAGACATACATGTAGTTTAAAGTCATTTAACTAATAGAAACGCGGGGATACATGTATTTAAGTTGAAAAAAAGAAGAAAATTTTAATTTGAACGTAAATAACAAATATCAAATAAATCTACGCTCAATCTCGAATTTTTATTTTTTTATTTTTTAGCTCAGATTCGCCATATACACAGCTTTGAATAAATAATAAATGTTTAAAACAAACAAACAACAACAATATATTGTGTTATCTTTTATGTTTTTTTTTTTCAAAACATTTACAAAAAAAGTATTTTAATGGTTTAAATTCAAGTTGCATGCATAATAAAAATAAAATAAAAAAAATAATCTAAAATGTTGAAATATATACATGTATTGCTTAAAATGTAAGGTAAAAATTAAAAATACATATATTAAAGCAATCTGTTAATACTAGTCTTAGATGTATATAGACATATACCACTGTATACGTATACCACAAATATAGATGTATTGATCGATCAATGCCACATAGTCGAGAGACGAATAAGTCCGAGGTGTATCGATGGTTGGTAATGTACATTTCACAATACCTACGGTCTCATTTCTCAAGGTATATTAGATATTGCGAAATGTACATCGAGGGGTATATAAAGAACCTGAAGCGGGCTAAGCGATTATCAGAAATGTGAACGATTTACCTCTCTCTTCGGAGGATTAAAAACTAAGGCCCTGAAGGGGCGAAGCAAGTGTTGAACGCCGTACAGAGGAGAAAAAAAAACAATATGGTAAGTTTAATAAAAAGTTTTTAAAAAAAATTACAAAGAAGTTACTAAAGATTTTCTTCTTTTTTTAATGCTAAAAATTAAATGCTTTATTAATGGAACTACATATTAAATCAATTATGGATAGCAAAATTAACATAAAACTTAAATTAAGGGGAAAAAAATACAACTTTAAACTACTGTATTTGAAAATATCAGTAATGCATGCGAAACGCTTCACAATTCGGTTAAAGATTTCTTGAAATAAAATTAAAATATCGTAATTATTGAAATACGAGGGTTGTTCGAAAATTATTGAGACATTGTGTATATTTTGCTTTCTAATGAACGTCTTTCAGCGAAAATTGGCATATACGTTTGACATACACTAAAGATTAATAAGAGCAAGAAATATTTTACAAATATTAAATATTTTTTATACAATGGTATATAAATGTGTCAATTGTAGGGGTACCCGGAGCAGTCGCGGAATCAGATATTGAAAATATGTAACCCCAAATTTCTAACTCTTCGTGGATCCATAATGAGAGCGAAAATAATTTAGTTTAAGTGTATAATTTTTCAGCTTTGGTTCAAATTCATGTTGTGCAACTTTGATAGAATTATGATCAGAAATACGGAGAGCATAAAAATATTAAGCGTGGTAGAGAAATCTGCTAACAACGAAAAAATGGATTTTGACGTCAAGGGCGGAGCAGCCATCATACCTAAATTTTGTGTAGCGCAATGTAGAACTCTTTTCAAGACTGAACGACCTTCTTAAACAATATATAACAACGACAAAAAAAATGATGTGTTAGGATTTGTTACTTCATTGGTATACATTTTTTAAACAATTAATTTAACTAGAATAAAATTAAAAGATCTGGACGACCATGAGTTATTACGTACAGTATTGATATCGTTACGGTATTTAACCCGCGTTGCAGAAATAGCACTGCATGATTCTAAGTCATCCTTTCCCATAAATGAAAATTTTTGACTGGGGTAGGAACAGCATACATTTTTAAAGATTAGGTGAAGAAAAGAGGCTGTTTGATTTTTGTAATGTTATATATGTAATAACAAAGAAGGAAGAGTATTAAACGCTTCCCGATCGTTTCACACGCGAAACAATCTACGGCTAACGTAACGTTAAATGACATAGCGAGGCTGCTCCGGGTCGATAGACATATGCATATTTATTACTTCACAGAAATTTATATAATTATCGTAGGAATTAGAAAATTTGCTTAAGTGTTTTAGTCGTTCTTTATAAGATGTTGATGAATTTTCATGAAATTATCTCTGTCCTTTATAGAGTAAATGTAATTGTCTCAATAATTTCCGAACAGCCCTCGTATTGCGTGCGTAAATCAAATCAAGTTGTAAAATGCCGATGACCAAATATAGTTTTTCCAAATTAGAAATAGGTATGAGTATTGAAATGTTACTAACTTTACAAATATTTTAACAAGTGAAATGAGTTTGAAAATTAAATTTTTATTCGGTGATTTGGTCTGCGCCTCTCATTCTTTCGAGAAAGAAAGTGAAAAGCATTTAGGGATACAGAAAAAAACTCCTTACAATAAAAAAGAAAAGAAAATTGAATTTCATTCTTGGATGTACGATTAGAAAAAAAAGATTATGAATTCAATTTTGAACTGGAACAAAACAAGTTTTGAAAGATAAAAACAGCATTAAATGCTGATAGAAGTTTCATCGTTTGTAGCAAAAGGAAGCAATTTAGAATTGAGGTATAATACTTGTAATTGGTTTGTTTATTCATGTACATCTGATTTACATCAACAGATGGGGAAAATAAACAGGTTTTTTTTTTCATGTATAATGCTGTAAATCAACAAGTCAGTTCCTAAGATATTATTTCATTAAAAAACTTCTCTTAACGTTGTGACCCCGATAGGGTATTTAAAAAAAATTACAATTATGATTGACACGAACAACCTTTTCCAGGTGAAATTTTCAGAAGAACAATTGCGGACGGTGATGTCCCGACCCAGGCAGATCCGAAATATCTCGGTCATCGCCCACGTGGATCATGGCAAGACTACCTTAACGGACTCCCTTTTGGCAAGAGCTGGAGTCATATCTGCGGACCAGGCGGGGGATAAGTGTGCCATGGACACACGAAAGGACGAGCAACTCAAGGGAATCACGATTAAGTCAACGTAAGTTGCATACCACAAACAAGAAATGATGACAAGTTTACAGATATATAACATTAATTAAGTTTACAGATATATAACATTAATTATTGAGAATGAAATATGATGCATAACTAATATTATCTAAATTTTTCAGAGCAATATCCCTATTTTATGAGGTTGAAACAAGGATGCTACCTAAAGCGCATGTCCAACCGGAAGAGGATGGAATCCGCGAATACCTCGTCAATTTGATTGATTCCCCTGGTCACGTGGATTTCTCCTCTGAGGTTACGGCAGCGTTGAGGGTGACAGATGGAGCGCTGGTTGTAGTGGACAGCATAAGTGGTAAGCGCAGAATTGTTTCGAAATGGCCCATGTTAATCCAACTTTTTTGTCCGGTACTTTACACCTAATAGCGGTAAATTGCAGTTCAACCATAACAAAAAGAAACATTTTAGAAAATTTTCACATACAACTTGTACTTGTTTCAGGTGTATGCGTACAGACGGAGACTGTGTTACGCCAGGCATTGGCAGAGAGAATCAAGCCAATACTGATGATTAACAAACTAGACAGATGTATTTTTGAGACACAGTTGGAACCTGAAGAACTCTACTGCAAATTACGTGGAACCATCGAACGAGTGAACGCAATTCTGGCAACATACGGCGAGAACGATAGCTGTTTGAGTGACACAACAGTAAGTTCACCCAAGTCCATCATTTCAAGATCTACATTATTTAAACGTTGGTTAATTAATTATATATTGGATTAACTTGAATTTTTACGATTTCTCTTTTTTGTTTGCAGTTGGACCCATCCTTGGGAAATGTTGCTTTTGGATCTGGATTGCACCGTTGGGGCTTCACTCTTCGAAAGTTTGCAAAAATGTACACTGATAGATTGGGTATTGATGAGAACAGGTTCATGAAGAAGCTTTGGGGTGACCATTTTTATAATCCGGAAACGAGAAAATGGAAGAAGACAGAAGGCGATGGTTATGTCCGAGGTTTTAACAAGTTTGTTCTGGAACCATTATACAAGGTATGAAAATTTATCCATGTACTGTATGTATTTTAGGAACAAAAAGTTATTTAACGATAATATGACGGATCGCAACATTGTCCTTTTCTTTCACAGATGCTAAAAGCAACCAAGTCAATGGAAAAAGACGAAATTTTCAAGCTGACAGAAAAACTAGATTTGCAACTCTCAAGTGAAGAGAAAGCTTTGGAAGGAAAGGAATTTATGAGGAACGTCATGATGAGATGGCTACCCGTAGGCGACGCGATGTTGGAGATGATAATTGTACACCTACCATCGCCGGATGTGGCCCAGAAGTACCGTACAGAAATCCTGTACGAAGGACCAAATGACGACGAAGCGGCAATAGGTACGTTTTTATTAGTGCTTATACAAATGCAAATGCAAGTCATTGAAAGAGTTGGGTGTGAGATTTTATATTTCTCTTTTATTTTTGATATAATATACCCAGTAGTTGGGTAAGTTTACCTCAAAACGCACATCTTTTATATTCTGTTTTTTTTTAAATCTAAAGCAATGAAAGAGTGTAACCCTGACGGCCCTTTGATGGTCTACATTTCCAAAATGGTACCATCCACTGACAAAGGACGCTTTTTCGCTTTTGGACGCGTGTTTTCCGGAACCATATCGTCCGGAATGAAAGTGCGTGTCATGGGTCCTCAGTACGAACCCGGAAAGTCACATGACCTGTTCTATAAGACTAACCCCCGGGCTGTCATCATGATGGGGAATAAGATAACCTCAGTGGGAGATGTGCCGTGTGGAAATGTTGTTGGTCTTGGCGGGATAGACAAGTTCTTGGTCAAGTCTGGCACAATAACAACGTATGAGAAAGCCCACAACATGAAGGTATGGGATAGATGTAGAATAGTAAGCATAGAATTGGTTTGAATACAGAAAAAAACGTTTTGCGTTTTTTTCGGTTGAATTATAGAGAATTTCGTGTAAAAACAGGTGATGAAGTTTTCCGTCAGCCCAGTGGTGAGAGTGGCCGTGGATGTCGTCAACCCTTCCGATTTACCGAAGCTTGTGGAAGGTCTTCAACGATTGGCCAAGTCTGATCCTATGGTGCAGGTAAGGCATCTCTATCTACCACTGCGATCTGAATTAATTAATGGCTGTTGAGTTGCATTATTATGCTTTTATTTTGTTTCTGTCTCTTGTAGTGTTCTTTTGAGGCTGGTCAGCACATAGTGGCAGGAGCAGGAGAACTCCATCTAGAAATATGCCTGAAGGATCTGGAAGAAGAGCACGCGTGTGTCCCGCTCAAGAAACATGACCCCATCGTCACCTATAAAGAAACAGTGTCACAAAAGTCCAGTCAAGTCTGTTTGTCAAAGTCCGGAAATAAACATTGCCGTGTTTTTATGACGGCGGAGCCCATGCCAGAGGGCCTAGCAGAGGAATTTGATTCTGTAAGTTAAAGCATATAACTTTTGTTTGGAAACAATGTCAGTGTGAATGGTTATAGATGTACAATTGAAGACTCAAAAGATAAATAGCAATCTTAAGTCGTAAAACAATTTATACCTTTACTTTATTTCGATAACTTCAACAATTTCAGGGAAAAATCAACAATATGAGAGATGTGAAGGAGCGTGGGAGGTACCTGGTGGAAAAATTCGGATTGGATTCACTTCAAACGAAGAAGATCTGGTGTTTTGGTCCTGCCTCTTCTGGCCCCAATATGCTGACTGACGTCACTAAGTCATGCCAGTACTTAAATGAGGTCAAGGACACGATCGTTGCCGGCTTCCAATGGGCAACGGAAGAAGTATGTGAAAACTGGTCCACTTAATGACGACAAACTGATATAATATTAGTCTTTGTAAATAATTAATAATTCCAATATGAATTTCATTTTCAGGGTGTTCTTTGCGAAGAATCTATGCGAGGGGTTAAGTTTAATTTGGAAGATCTCAGTGCGCATTCTGACCCCGCCCACCGTAAGGGAGCACAAATGATTCCAGCGACAAGGCGATGTATGTTTGCTTCTTTTCTGACAGCCCAGCCAAGAATTCTAGAACCTGTTTACCTTGTGGACATTGAGGTTCCGCCGTCAGTGATGGGAGGAGTTTTCAATGTGCTATCAAAACGACGCGGTGAAATGATTGAAGAGCAGCAGAAGATTGGATCTCCTATGTTCAGTTTAAAAGCCCATCTTCCTGTCAACGAATCTTTTGGTAAGCTTATTTGTATAGCTTGATACAGTCTAGAATGAGCACAAACCTCTATTAATACTTAAGTAGCATACCACAATCGGTTAAAGACTGTCGTCCTTTTAGATTTTTCATTACTTTGTTTTGAAGGCCCATTATACTATTTTTTGGCAGGTTTCGCTGAAGAGTTGAGGGGACAAACAGGTGGACAGGCTTTTCCCCAATGCGTGTTTGATCATTGGCAACTTCTATCAGGCGACCCTCTGGAGCAGACGTCACGAGCCGGAAGTGTCGTAGCGGAAATCAGACAGCGGAAAGGTCTCAATCCCATCATACCCAAACTGGACAACTTCCTGGATAAACTTTAAAGAACATATATTAACGAACATGCAGTCCTCTGTGATTTGTACGAAGTCTAAAATGAACTATCATATTTAATAACATTAAACTGTTATAGTAACTGTGAAAATGAAGAAAGGGAAAATAAAAGACAACGATGGGAATCACAAATTGTAGTTAATTTTCTTTATTCAGATGGGAGAAACAGAAAGTGTTTTGAAACATTATAATTCTTAAAATTTACGAATATCATTAGTACAGCACAATACCGGCATATGCATTCTAGTATTACATGGATATATAAATGACTTGCACACAATATCATCGTAATGAACAAACAAAACAGGTCACAAATCGAACAGAATATACCTTTACTTTAAATTTATAGAAAAAGAACCATGCTTTCGTAAAATTTCGTACATTCACAGAAATTGCACGTGAAATAAAAACAATAAATCACAGAATTTCACAGTGTAATTTAAAAAGTAATTCAAAAGTTGATATATGGCCAATTAAAAGATACTTCAAACAAATGCTTAAAATTAAAATAAATTCTCCTGTTTTACAAATAAAGAATTGCTAAAATAATGTTATCGTTTGGAAAAAAAATTCAAAGTTATAAAGTAACTAATTAATTTCGTTTGATGACGTTCTATGTAAACAAAGAACAACAATTTCAATTTTTTTAAATTTCCAAATATATAATAACGGTATGCAGTTCGATATAAAATTCGGACCGAAACGTTAAAGCATATTCAAATAAATTAAAAAAATATGTATGAGTAGAAATAGTATCAAACTGATGCTAAACTTCGTCCAGATCCTTTCAAAGTAAAATGAATGTTGCTCCAAAAATCTTCTTTCTCTGGATCATCCTTTGGATACTCAATGTAAGATTTTTTATTTCACGCAGATGTAGAGATATCTCGGGATGAGGTAAAACTTTGTAGAGTACAACAAACAACATCTCCTCTCCTGCTCTCTCGTAAAAACTTTCCATTTGCGCCATTCTTAGTTCAAACATACACCAATAAGAGTTTACAAATTCTGGCGAGAGCACAAAAACAGTGTATCGACTTTGATTTATCGCTGTTGATATATTTTCTGCTATGTCATATCCGGGTACAATGTCCCGGAAGTGAAGACATAATTTTAGGTTCCGGTCAGTTTCTAACTTTGGTAACATCTTCTTAATCACAAAACCCCTGTCCTCGTCAGCATGGGAAATAAATGCATCATATTTGTATATCAAATGGTTTTTGAGTGATTTGTACCAATGAAATTTACTTTTGGTCGCATAATAAAAATATCTAACCTTCCAACGGTATCGGTAGGCGATTCTTGAAATTAGCAGAACAAGGACTACGGATATCAACACTGCAATCGTACAAAGTAAAGGATTATTATGTAGATCTAATGTTATTAGATAACTCCTCAAATTTGTTGTTTCATCAAATGAACGTCTTGTTTTTTTCTGACAAAGCTAGGTGCTAATCGATTATTTGCTTAGTTCAAAACTATTAAGCCTTTCATATGGCTGAATTTGAATACAAGTTTATCTATTAAATTAAAACTAAGATCAAATATCGAAATGTTGTTGAGTGAATGAAAGACGTTTTTCGAAAGCGACACCACTTCATTACTACTTAAATGTTTCAAATTTGTTAAATTTTTAAAAGTTCTACCATCAATATCTTTAGATAGAAAGTTGCCAAGTTTGTTTTTTTGCCAGGTGCAATGTTTCAATAGAATTCAAGAAATCGAAGAAATTATTTGAAATATATTTGCAATTATTTTTGCATAAATCTAAAATATTAAGTTTCGTTAATCCAATGACTGGGCCTGTTATATTAGATAGTTGATTTCCCTGCACAGAAAGACTTTGTAGGCTATTTTCTAAAAAAAAAAAAATACTTTTGGAACGTCATGTCCCAGTGAACTATGGACCCAATACATTTTTTTTTCAGTTTTGGTGGAAGTGGTAAAAGTAATGGAAACTGTGAATTTTCTCTGCGTCTTTTCAGAGAAATTTGAACAAATCCAACACATCGTTGAGAAATTGTGTGGTGTTTTGCTGAATAAGACATATTATTTTTGCATTTTAAATCGGTGATGAAATTCCTGCCAATCAAGTCATGTGACGAGAATGACTGACTAACATTTAACCAGATAAGGTTTCTCATTGCACTGAACTGGAAGATATATATGCCTTGTGTTAGACGATTGTCACTGATGGATAAGACTTCCAGTCGCCGGAATATCCATGTAACATTGGCCTCCAACAGCTGGATTTTATTGCTATCCAAGTATAGCTCTATGAGGGATGTATTTTGAATATACCATACGTCATCCCACGTGACTTTTGTTCCCATTCCAAAAATGCAGTGTATCTGTTTAATTTTTAACGTATTTATGGATGTAAATTGTAAATCAAAGTGACATTCCTAAGATTTCTAAAAGTGAATTCTTTATTATATGACAAATCTAGTTCTTTTAAATCTGATAATCCAGAAAATGCATTTAAATGCGACGATTTTATTCCACAGTGTGTCATATCTAATGTCCTTGAATGCTTAAGATTTGTAAAATAGTCTTTATCAATAGTCTCGATTTGACAATGTCCGCCATTATTCCCGAAATATCCAGATAGTAGAGTTTCCTTAGCTTGGAAAATTTTCGACCGAATCTGCTAAGTCCATTGGAAACAGGTGACGTAACTCAGTTAGCAGTGAGATACTTTTAGGATATGTCTCATTGTTTGGGTCTGGTGGGTGTTTCATTTTCATGCTAAGAACTTTCAGATTGGTTAAGGGTTCAAACACCAAAGGAGGAAAAGTTTCATCGTTTAATCTAAATTTGTTGTTAGAAACATTCAACATCCTGAGCATCGTCAAATTATCAAAAGGGTTATTTTTTTAAAGTTTGTTTTATCATTTGCATTGTTAGACAGTTGTGGGTTGCGTCTATCTGAGTCACTTTTTGTGAAAATTTAGTAAGTAATATCAATTCTCTTCCTGAACAATCTGCCTTTAGGCCGTCCTGAAGATGTATGCATTGGCATTTTAAATTTGGATCCTCGGTGCAAGAAGATGAGTGTGCTCTTCTCAAAATGACTAAATATGCACAAATCACTAAAACATTAATCTTTTCCAACATTTTCTGACCTCCAGAAGCAAGAAATAGTGTATCAATTTAGTTGAGGTTTAAACAAAAGGGAAAAAAGTTGAATGTTATCAATGATCCTGTTACGTGTAGGTTGACCTACCTTTCATGCAATTTTAAATAAAGTCACAAAGTTTGTGCATCGAGTGTCCTACTAATTTTTCACTTATCCGTTATCAAATTGCATTTGATATGCCATATGATGAGAAGTCTCTACCTCTTCCTCTTATGATTTCTTTAAAATCCTCTGTTAATTTGAATTTTGAAAAATAGGTTTAAATACATGAATGACAGGTTTTTTTTCCCATAAATACGAAGCACTGGATGTTGAATTCCTTATACTTGTGTATATTTTCAATGTCGCATATAATCTCGTAAAATTAGACTTGTACGATTGTGTGCATTTGCTTGCACACAACACCTGTGAATATGATACCAAATTGTGAAATTTAGTCCTCTGTTCAAGATATAAAGTTACTGCCCCAATTCCTGTTATATGAACACAATATGCATATTCTAATTTCCTGGGTGTTAACGACACTTTCTGAAACAGAATTATAGAGTCAAGTAAAAGAAAAGGTATTGAAATGTGCTGATCTCGATATTTGAATTATTTAGAAGAGAGAGAGAGAGAGAGAGAGAGAGAGAGAGAGAGAGAGAGAGAGAGAGAGAGAGAGAGAGAGAGAGAGAGTCATTTGCATATTTGTGTTCATCTGTAGAGCTGAACATATAGAATGATTTCGTTACTTGCATTGTATATCATAGTTTTGTTTGTTTAAATTCTGCATCATTGCTTAAGCATGTCAAGTACATTTGGGATTCAGTTAGCCATATTTTCCTGAAATATATAATCTGAATTTTAACAAAGGCTCCAATATCACTTCTACAGGAACTTTCTTTGTAAAAATGAATATATGAAAAATTACAAACATATATATCGACTTTAATATGTTATGTTCCCCGAAAATTATACTCAGTTAGAAAAGGCTTGTATTGTTTTGCAAGTGTGATGATTTTAATGCAAAATTATTATCAAAATATTTTTAAATAATTTGAAATGCCTATAAGGAAAATCATTGTATACTTGAATTTGACGGATGATTTAGGCAAATGAATTATTTCATAATAATATTGGTCGGATACCTTAATCGGAGATAGTTATAGTAATGAAAATATGCTATTTTTATTTAGTAATTGTCTCTTGTTTGTCATCCTGAACGAAATGTTGTTTAAATGATAGTACTAGTATCTCAGTAAACATTTTTCTCTTTCTCCAGTACGAGGAAGTCTATCCTTGTAAATCTTAATTACAACATTAAATTAATAACCACAACTGGACAGTTGTATTTTTGAAACATGTACAGTTGGTTCCTCGCAGAGTTTTATTTCGCAGGTTTCGCAGTGGAGTTGAGAGGACAAACTGGTGGAAAGGCTTTTCCCAAATGCGTATTTGATCATTGGCAACTTCTATCAGGCGACCCTCTGGAACAGACGTCACAAGCCGAAACTGTCGTAGCAATCGGCAATCCTCGGCTGATTTCGCTAAGCTCCATTCAAACCTCGGATGTGATAGGTGCAGTAATACGCATTATGTCGATACATGTCGAAACTGCCTCGTCACTCATTTCATATTTCGCTCTGCCTAAAGTTCTTAGGTAAGGTTTCTTTATTTGTGCAATTCCTCATTTTAATTACAACAATATGTAAGTAATCGTTGAAAGCAAGAAAACAGTGTTGAGCCTGCAGCAAAGTAACTCGGAATTCAAAAGTATAACATTGGAATTGAATTAAAATAAGATCACATGACTGACTCAGCAAGATGGTAGAAGGGGTTAGTGTGCGAGGTCTGAGCCACCCGGGGAGCTCAGAGTGCTGTTGTAGCTGAAGTCAGACAGCGGAAAGGTCTCAATCCCATCATACCCAAACTTGACAACTTCCTGGATTAACTTTAAAGAACATATTAGTTAACAAAGATGAGGTTCTTTGTAATTTATAAGGAGTTCAAAGTGAATGATCATATTTATATACTGTATACGAGGGTTGTCCCGTAAAATCGTGGACAAGTTGTCTAGTGTGAAAAATAAACATCACTGCGTTATGAAATTTTCACTATTATCTAGTACATATTTTAGTAATATACATAGCAAATTTCAGATAAATATATGCATAAATAAACAAAATATATTTTATGCCATGTATTGTATCACCTTACGGCGCATGGATTATAACGTCAAAGTGTCTAAAACAGCGTAACGTTTTATCTTTGCTGAAAATGAAGTTGGATGAGTCCGACTTAAATTTAGGAAATTCATTGATACACATTCTTTATTCTCCATAAACAGCTGAAGAACCAATTGGCACCCTCCTGCGATCTTCTGAAGATTTATTAGTAAGTTACGGACAATATTCTCACCATTATTTAACTAATAGAAAATTTCATATTGGCGGTCTACTGTGACAGCGTCTTTTGCTATTACATTTGGAGTTTGACCGTATGTTTTGTACTCCCCAGGGACTCGATCAAGAAAAAAACTTCGCTAAGAAAACTCCTATTTCATTTGTATACTTATGATATGGTGATATTTTTATAATGTTTTTTCTATTATGGTCATCTAATTCAAGTTCTAAAGGTGTCATTACAACATCGAAATAAAAGTGAACTGTTCTCCGGTGCGCCGTAACGTCATAAAACGTCGCCATTTTTCGTGTGTTGTGTTTACCACTTTCCCATTTCGAATACTCGAGAAACTGCCAAAAATTAACCAAATGCCTTAAAATTTTTACAAAGACTACAAAATTGATTGTAAAATTGAATTAGGATAATTTTAATCTAAATCTTATGTATTTAAAACTTTTATTTTGAATTCAAACTTGTGTATTCTTCAATAAAATCTTGTTTTTTTTTTACCGTGCGCCATAGGACAATACCCCGTGCACATTCAAGCATAATAAAATCCTTATTTTTGCCTATATTTTATCAAAAAAATTATCATGCACTTAAACATGATAAATAAACATCTACTGAAATTTTCAGCTTAGTGCGCCCATTACTTTTCGAGAAAAACGCTTTGTCCACGATTTTACGGGACAACCCTCGTACAAGGAAATATTCGCCCCCGTTTTATTTTCGCCCATTTCGCCCTTTCATCGTTCGGGCGAATTTAAGAAGGGGCGAATTCAAAATATACAATATATTTTCTTGAACAAAAATGTGACTGGGCGAATTTAAAACAGGGTAAAATTGGTTGCAAGAGTGAAATATTTGAGATTGAGATATGAAAACACCATGACGCAAAAGCATACGGCATTAATAATGCTCTATCATTTTCAGTATATGCCAGTAAAATAAGCTTTAAAGTAGAAAACTGAAAAATTGATGTAACAAATTTTTGCCGTCAAATTAGAATTGCAGTTTTCCGAAAACTCTTTTTTCTATACATTTATGCGTCATTTTCTGTTGATGTTCAATATATCGTGATTTTGTTCTTCTACAGGTTGCTAAGGTAAAGTGATGCGTTTGGATTAAATTTATCCTTAAAAGAACAACAAACACCATTTCGTCTGCTATTTTGCGCAAACTTTCCATTGCGTTATTCTTTATATAATTAAGGATACATTTTGCTGATTATGCTGAGATGTCAGTCATTTTCTAATCCTCTGCTTTTATACAGCAATGTATGCATAAATGTTTAGTTCACGAACTCTATTTGTATTCTAATACATGTACTTTGTAGTTTTGACAGTCTCCTAAAACATTAAGACAAGTTTAATTCTAGATGAGTTTGCAGAAAGAATTCTATTCATTCTCCATGACAAATCCCAAGAAGTCCCAATTGCAAGTGGTTTCCCGCCATATTTTCAATGGCTTATGGTCGCCTGCGAGATGCAGTGGTTAGAAATTTGGTCCTAAATTAGCGGAGTAAGGAGTTGATCTTAACGTCGTGGGTTCGAATCCTACCGTTGGACGTGGTAACCGGTCCCTCGGATGAGTCAGAGTAAATTAAGATCATGTTTTGCAGTAGGTATTGGCATCAAAGGATCCCTGACTGCTCAGTTACCCCGATTGCCAGAGGCCTGTTCAGCAGAACGAGCGTTCGCGAGCGCTCGCCAAAATTACTATTGGAGGTATAAGGAATTTTGGCGAGCGCTCGCGAATGTTCGCTCTGCTGAACAGGCCTCTGGCATGGGTATATAACTTGCAACCCTTCATCGACAAGTAGTGGCTTCTCCATATGTATGTGAAAAATTTCTCAAGGCAAGTTAAACATAAACTCAAATTGTTCACTTTGTATTTTGTTTCAAAAATGAATTCATCGAATTTAAGTATCAAAACTAAAAAATTAAATGCAAGCTATCTCAACAGAACAGATATACAGTACACCCTTCAACCAACACAGCAGTATAAATAAAAATTGTAGCGGCAGAGCACAACTTTTTTGTTTTGATAACATTGTCTTTGTCACAAAATCCCTGTCCTCTTCTGTATCTTTCATAAAAAAATACATAGTATTTTTATATTATCTATTAAATGATTTTTAAATAATTTGCATATGAATAAAATAATACTAAGACTAGAATTAATTTCTTGCATATATCCTAATATACCAGTACATGTAACCTTTTAAGGTTGAGAGATATAGTTATCATGGTTTAATGCATCCAAAACGAAGACAACAACACCAATCTAAGATGATAAATAAAAAGAATCTTGAGTTTTCTAATGATGTTGGTGAATGTCTTAATCTAAGGACCGACTTGCAATTTTCAAGCTGTTAAATTTCAATTTTAACTTTAAATTAAAGCATAAGGTCTTCAAAAGTAGTTTTCATTTTTTTAATCGTATACTACATAAAGAATACAATTCAAATAAGAAAAATATGTACGAAGAAATAGTATCAAACTGATGATACAATTTCTACGGATCCGTTCAAAGTGAAATGGGTGTTGCTCCAAAAACCTTGTTTCTCTGGATCACCTTTTGGATACTCAATGTAAGATTTTTTATCCATCATTTCACGAAGATGTAGAGGTATTTCGGGATGAGGTAAAACTTTGTAGAGTAACACAAACAACATCTCCTCTCCTGCTCTCTCATAAAACTTTCCATTTGCGCCATTCTTAGTTCAAACATACACCAATACGATTTTACAAATTCTGGCGATAGCACAAAAACAATATATCGACTTTGATTTATCGCTGTTGATATATTTTCTGCTATGTCATATCCGGGTACAAAGTCCCGGAAGTGAAGACATAGTTTTATGTTCCGGTCAGTTTCTAACTTTGGTAACATCTTCTTAATCACAAAATCACTGTCCTCGTAAGCATGGGAAATAAATGCATCATATTTGTACATCGAATGGTTTTTGAGTGATTTGTACCCATGAAATTTACTTTTGGTCGCGTAATAAAATTATCTTATCTTCCACCAGTATCGGTAGGTGATTCGTGAAATTAGAAGTACAAGGACCACGGTTATCAACACCACAATCCCTGCTGCCGCCAGCTCAGAGTACGGTCCCCACCGAATATCCAACTCAATCAAGATTTTTCTGTCTTTGAAGGAGAAATTCTTTTATCCTCCGTGAAGCAGTTTTAAGTTTCAAATGATACAAAGTTAATATTTGTCTTTTGTTGTTGAAACATCCACTTTATTGATGCTTTTGTATCACAGTTACAAAGTAAAGGATTGTTACGAAGATCTAATGTAAATGGATAATTCCTCCCATTTGTTATTTCATCAAATGCACGTCCTGTTGTTTCTGACAAAGATGCTAATCGATTATTTGTTAAGTTAAAAACTTTTAAGCATTTCATATTGCTGAATTTGAATACAAGATTATCTATGAAATTAAAACTAAGGTCAAGTTTCGAAATGATTGAGAGCGATTGAAATATGATTTTCGAAAGCGACACAACTTAATGACCACTTTAAGTCCAAATGTTTCAAATCTGTTAAATTTTTCAAAATTTTACCATTAATATCTCTTGCTAAGGAGTTGCTTAGTTTGTGTTTTGCCAGGTGCAATGTTTCAATAAAATTCAAGAAATCGAAGAAATTATTTGAAATATTTTTGGAATTATTTTTGGATAAGTCTAAAATCTTAAGTTTCGTGAATCCAATGAGTTGGCCTGTCAAATAAGATAGTTAATTTGCCTGCACTGAAAGACTTCGTAGGCTAGTTTCTAAAAATATTACTTTTGCAACGTCATATCCAAATGAACTATGGACCAAATACATTATTTTTTAGTTTTGGTGGAAGTGGTAAAACTAATGGCAACTTTGAATTTTCTCTGCGTCTTTTCAGAGAAATTTGAACAAAACCTTCAGTTCGTTTAGTAATTGTGTGGGTTTTTACTGAATAAGACAAATCATCTTTGCATTTTAAATCGGTGATGAAATTCCCGCCAATCAAGTCATATGCCTGACTCACATTTAACCAAAGAAGGTTTCTCATTGCATTGAGCTGGAAGTTGTATTTGCCTTGTGTAAGACAATTGTTAGCTATGGATAAGACTTCCAGTCGCCGAAATATCCATGTAACATTGGCTTCCAACAGCTCAATTTTATTGCTATCTAAGAGGGTAGAGCTCTGTGAGGGATGTATTTTGAATATACCATACATTATCCCACGTGCCTTTTGTTCCCATTCCAAAAATGCGGTGTATCTGTTTAATTTTCAATATATTTATGGATGTAAATTGTAAATCAAAAGTAAAATTCCTAAGATTTCTAAAACTGAATACCTTATTATATGCCAAATCTAGTTCTTTCAAATCCGATAATCCAGAAAATACATTTGAATACGATGATTTTATTCCACAGTGTGTCATAAATAGTGTCCTCAAATACTTCAGATTTGTGAAATAGACTGTATGAATATTCTCGACTTGACAATGTCCGCAATTTTTTACCGAAATATCTATATAGTAGAGTTTACTTAGCTGGGGAAATTTTCGACCGAACCTTTCATCAGGAAGTCAATTGATAGACAGTTGATGTAACTCAGTTAGTAGTGAGAGACTTTTAGGATATGTCTCATTGTTTTGGTCTAGTGGGTCCTTGACTTTCATACCAAGAACTTTCAGATTGGTTAAGGGTTCAAACACCAAAGGAGGAAAAGTTTCATCGTTTAGTTTAAATTTGTTATTAGAAATATTCAACGTCCTGAGCAAATTATCAAAGGGGTTATTTTGAAAGCTCGATATATCATTATAAGACAAATCTAAATAAGTTAGCGATTGCAGGTACGATAGGTTTGGAGAGTTCGTAATATTGTTGTTGCTTGCGTCTATTTGAGTAACTTTTTGTGAAAATTTAGGAAGAAATATCAATCCTTTTCCTAAACAGTCTGCTTTTAGACCTCCTAGGAGCGGTGCAAAATGTTGAACGTGTTCCTATCAAAATGACAGTATAATTATGCGTAAATCACTAAAGAATTCACCTTTCCCCACATTTTCTGACCTTCAGAAGCAAAAGATAGTGTATCAATTTAGTTAAGGTATGAACAAAAGAAATAAAAAGTTTAATGTTGAAAACACTCATGTTACTTGTAGGTTGACCTACCTTGCATGCAATTTTAAATAAAGTCACAAAAAATTGTGCATCGAATGTCCTACTAATTTTTCACTTATCCGTTTTCAAATTTCATTTGATTTATCATGTGATGAGAAGTTTCTTCCTCTTCTTCTTATAATTTCATTTAATTTCTCTGATAATTTGTCTTTTAAAAAATATGTTTAGAACATGAATGGCAGGTTTTTTTTTCATAAATACGAAGCACTGGATGTTGAATCTTTTTCATTGCAAGATATTTTAAAAGTAACTACACCCATTTTTACTATATAAAAACAAAATGTGCGATACTAGTATATAATTGTAAAATCTAAATTCTTGGCTGTTAGAGACACTTTCTGTAACAGAATTGTAGAAAACGTATAACACAATGTGTTGATCTCGATCATATGCTGATATAGATTACATTGTATTAATAACAAGCTGAGAGAGAGAGAGAGAGAGAGAACTGATTTGAATATTTGTGTTAATCTGTAGCGCTGAACGAACTGAATGAAATCGTTACTTGCAATTATATCATACATGTAGTTTTGTCTGTTTAAATTCTATTTCGTCATTGAATTATTGCTTTTATTATATATTTAGTATAATTGTATAATGTATTATATAATTAGTATAATGTGATTCAGTTAGCCATATCTTCCTGAAATATAATCTGAATGTTTTACGAAGACTCCAATACCACTCCGGCAGGAGTTTGAAAAGATAAATATGTTGGAAAAAAAATAATCGACATCTATCTCGACTTTAATATTTTATCTCAATTATACTCAGTTATAAAGGGTACTGATAGGCGATGTAACTGACGGATGTTTATCAATTACAGATATTGAATTTTAAGTTTATGGCTCTGAAAGCAGCGTGGATACCGCGAGTGTTATCTTCTAAGGGCACTATATTTGAAATCTTTGAAAGTTTTTTGAAAAAAGCAAATTTAAATCTGAATTACGTCTTACAATTTTCTGACACTAGTTTAAATGCACTTGACAGAAAAGACAAGCTTCCGCTTTTCTACAAACAAACTCTAAGCTCATTTAACGAATGTAAAAAAAATGTGTAACTTCGAAAATATATCACCTAATGATATTTTAAAACAACCCATTTGGAATAACAACAATATCAAAATTAAAGGAGAAACATCATTTTTCAACAACTGAATCAGTAATATTGTCTATTTAAAAGATTTAATAGATGATAATGGGAACATAAAAACACTACAAATGCTTTCCACTGTTATTAAAAGAAAGTCGAACTGGTTTTGTGAATATAAAACGTTATTATCAGCAATTAAACCATTGTGTAAAAAATGTGACTTACTAAGTATCTAATGCCAAATATTTAAACATAAAGAATGAAATGAGATTTCATTTCTCAACAGTGGTATGAAATCTAAATGGTAAGAAATGCCATTTTTTAATATAAAATTTTAATACATTAGAAATTCGTTAAACCGTGTTATCAAATTAATCTTTCTCAAGAGTTTTTTTTAATCCCTGCAAACGACTCAAATCTATGGCAAGATATATACATGAGAAAAATCAAAAATATAAATGATAACAAAGTCGCTGGATTTAATTATAAAATGCTTCAATATATTCTCTGCAACAATACCTATTTAAGTAAATGGATAAAGGACAAGGGAGACAACTGTACTTTATGCATAACAACTGAAACCACAAAACAATTACTTTTTGAATGTAAAATCGTTGAACAGATTTGGAAAAATTAGGAACCTCTTTATACATGGATATAAAATGGAAACACATTGCTCTGGGCTTTTATCTAGAAAAAAAAAACGATAAGAATGAATCTTTGAATTCATTAATATCTTTTATTGCGTATAAAATATATAAATACAAAATGTATTGTAGAATTGAATCTCTGAAAGAAACTGAAATTGATTTGTTAAAATATGTCAAAAATGCACTTATTCAATATTCTTCTGTATTACGTCTTCTGAAATGTGATAAACAACATATTTTTTTCAAAATTTGCAGACACATTAAGAATATGATGTACATGTTGTTTTCTCTTTTTCTTGTTCAATTAATCAGCTGCTTCGAGAGAACGGTCTCAAGTAGCATCGTCCACTGGGGAGTGTTTGGACTTTTTATGGTTTTAGGACCCCGGTGGACTTTAATTACTAGTAAACTCTGTTTCAGTATATATTTTGTATATATTATACCCTGCAAGACTTTGTCTTAGAAAAAAACATTATTCCATTATTTAAGAAATAAACAACGTTATTCAGTGAACATGGCGTTATGAATAGCAATTGCTCTGCTGGTATATTCCATGATGCGTGCTAGCGCATCATGGAAAATATGCCAGCAGAGCAGTTGCTATTCAAATGCCATGTTAAGTGAATAATCGTTGTTTATTACTAATATTTGCATTCTTTGATTTTTTTTCAAGAATATCAGAGGAAATCCTGACTTACATAAGGACGCGGCTTCTTGCCTCAGTAAAGAAAACATACGGCTTTAAAATCAGTACACCTGATCAATGCTCCTTTTCTCTAATAAATCACAAACAATTAATAAAGTATTTCCCTCTCAAACATAGTTATCTGAATACAAGCAGCGCATATACTTAAGAAATAAAGTCCGCGTTTTTGTGAATGTTGCAGAATAACCTCCGAGGTCGAGAAATGTTGTTTGAAAGATGAACGCCGAGGCGTTAGCCGAGGCTTTTATATTTCAAACAACATTTCGAGACCGAGGAGGTTATTCTGCATCCTTCACGAAAACAAGGACTTTATTTCTATTCTGCTACATGTAGTTAGCAGCCCTAAAATATGACTGATCGTTTTTCTATAGAGAATCGAATTAGATTACCATGCTGCTTTAACGCTGTTTCATTTAACACCAGAGTGTAAAGAAGAAGGTATGGTTTCCATACAAATTTTGCCCTGTGATTTTCTAAAAAATGAAACTGGTTTAAAAGTTGAAAACTCATGTTTTTAAAATAATTCAAATTCAATGCAGAAAAATCATACAAGTATTTTTTCTCACATGTGTTTTTAGATGTTAGTTATGACGTCATAAACATGTGCATTTTCCCGTATTTTCTTAAAAAGTTGACACCAGAAGACACCAATTTTCAATGGAATTTTGTTTCAGATAACATTGTCCACAGGCATCGCCCACAAAGATCTTGAGATATGTGATTTGTTATTGAATTTTGCACAAAACATCAAAAAATTATCGCGGATGACGGCTGTGGACACTGTTTTCTAAAGGAAAATCTCCCTTGATATGTGCCATTTTAAGGCGTTTTCTGTTGAAAATAGAAAAATGCTTCACATAAATGACGTCATATTTACAGAATGGTAAACCTTCATGCCATATTCTTTCCTGATTTATCAGAGTCATTTATTTTCCTAATAATCTAAGCCAGTTTCAAAACTTTTTGATGTCATTACATTTTTAGGGCGCAATAAAGCTAAAACCATACATTCTTCTTAGTTTGTTTACCTGCACGTGTGAATAGAGTGCAGGCAGTTTGAGCTTTCGCTGCATTAAAATTAGCCTTTTATTGTTTGTACATTCAAAAGATTAATCTTTTTGAATATACAATAACAAAATCAGTTTCCTATTTTACCACTTTATTACCAAAATCACGGAGTTAAAAAATGGCGGAGGAAGGTTCGGGAAACAGCCCCGCTTGGCCTTAGAAACCTTCATTCATAAGCTACTTTCTGCACTATACAGTGTTTACATTACAAAAGACGACACATCAATGTGGTTTAAATACGTATTTCATACATAAGTCAAATGTACATTTCAACTGCACAGGTTTTAAACGTGTTTCTGATCTGATAATTTTTTGATGACGTTCGTGATTTATTGGAGAATAATGTCTGCGGCTTTCCTTTGAAGTAGCCAATAATCGAAGTAGAATTATTATTTTTGACATATAGATAATCATGTTTCTCTATTATTATATTTGTATTGTTTATGTATTGTTGTTATTTATCTAAAATCCTTAATAAAATCTTTAAAAAAAATAAAAATAAAGGGCTTATGTATTGTTGGGAATGTGATAATTTTAATAAAAAATATTTTGAAAATATCTTGAATATGAAATGCTTATAATTAAGATTATTGTAAACTAGTATTTGACGGATATTTTAGATTAATATATTTTATTATGTCATGATATTGGCGGATCGTTACCTTATTCTGAGATAGTTACCGTGGTACCATTCCAGTTATTATTATTAGTATTTTTATCTAAGTAATAAAAATTGTCTCTTGTCATCCTGAACGGAAAGTTGCATAAATGAAAATATCAGACAGTTCGCCTTCTTTTAATTCTCATTCGCCAGCACAAGGAAGTATATCCTTATGATATGCATAGGTTTTATGAATAATTTTGTTTCAGTATAAATAATGCTACAAGGAAAAATAATGAATACATTCACTCACTGTTTTTATGCACGCCCTTCCTGGTTCCGATCTATAAGTGATTGTTTTTCATATCTATAACAGAGACCCAAAGAAATTGTAGTCTTTCTAATGAAAGTGCATGATATAAATTGAGGTCAAATTTCACATTGGCCTACAGATAATTCCGCAGTTAATATAAGGTATAGTATCAGGAATTTTTGCAAGTCATACAAGTGATTGATAATTTAAACGGTTTTCCATAACTAGTATTTCTTTTTTATGCCCCCGTAATCTAGGATTCGGGAGTAATTTTTTTTTTCTGTCAGTCAAGCTGTCTGTTTGTCCGCAAAAACTTTAACCTTGCCCATAATTTTTGATTTAGTGGAACTATGACTTTAATATTTACATGATTATTCTTTGTGAAAAGACCTCTCTTTGGATACCATCAAATTTGAACTTTTGACTTTGGAGTTTCATCCATTTTTTACAAATAGTTTTACTTTCGCCATCACTTCCGAACGGTAGATACTAGAACTTTCATACTTCAAATTTGCATTTTTTTTTGGAAAACCTTTCATTAAATACCAACAACTTTGACCTTGGAGATTTCCGAACTTTCGAAAAAAAACTTGTAACCCTGGTCATTACTTTTGAATGGTAAGAGCTAGGGCTTTCATACTTCACACATGTAATCGTTGTGAAAAGGCCTTTCATTGGATACCAAAAACTTTGACCTTTACCTTTGAAAAAGCGAACATTGTCCATAACTTTTGAAGAAATAGGGCGAGGGCTTTCATACTTCACATACTTAATTCTTGTGACATGACCTTTAATTTGATATGAAGAGCTTATTTACCTTTAACCTTGACCTTGGAGTTTGACCTACTTTTGAAAACTTTGACCATGGCCATAACTTTTTGAGCGTTAAGGGTTTTGACTTTCGAATATTGAATTCTTGTGACAAGACCTTTCTTTTAAATCCAACAACCCTTTGACCTTGGCCCAGGAGTTTGACGTACCTTTAAAAACTTATCCTTATCCATAACTTTTGAACAGATAGAGCTAGTACTTTCATATTTCACAATTGTATTTTTTGTGACAGGACCTTACTTTGGTTACCAAAATAATTTGATGTGTATTTTAAAAAAATAATCTCCACTATGTTGCCATACGGGGTATCAGTATTTCACAAGCACATCTTCTTTTAAATATATTTTTTCTATAAAAATCGGGACAAATTCTGAATGCTCAGTCCAAAATTATGGTTTTAGAACTAGGAAAGGTATTTAAATGATATCTTTTGTATAACTATCTTAGATCTCCAATCAATTTTGCTGAAGACTAACAGAAAGAAAATCTTCAAAATCATATGTCAGTTTTGAAAATCTTTCATATCCCAAAGAACAAAAATGAATCTAAATTACCATATCTATACTTGATTTCAAAACTTCATGGAAAAATACATATCGGGTACCTGTAAAAAGAGTAAGATTTAAACTATTTTCTATTAAAATCTTCAATAACTTCTTATTTATTTATTGAGAGTACTTGTGATTTACTTGCCAAATTAAATTATTTTTATTTAAGCTTTATTATTTCTTTGCAATTTTCAAAGGATTGACGAATGCTTAAAGTTTGATTATTACCTATTATTTGTTATAATTTACAAAGGTTAATTCACACTTTATCAAATTTATTACTTACAAGTTACAACTGTATCTTTTTTTTAGCATTGACCATGGTTTAGATTCAATGGGATGAGGATCTACGTTTTGAATAACTTATTCTTCTTGTGTCTGAGTACCGGGTGCATCTAAAATTCATGGACTTTGGGGTTTTTTTTTGTTTTTCTTTAACAGGATTGAATTAAGTCCTAAGTGTACTCTTTTGATTAACATTCAGATAAAAGTCTCTAGGTAATTAAATAATTTCCTATATACTTCAAAATCATGTTCACTATAATTTAAAGCCCTAATTAGGTTACAAAACCAACTTGTATAATATTCTATATCTCATTTCTTTCTCTTTAAATTCGGTAGATGACAGTTTTTCAAAAATGATTTTGTGACAAATAAAAGTGAGACTATATGGTTTCACATTAAGAATACAAGATGATACCTCAATATGAGGGTATATACGTATGCAATTTTATTGAGAGAAATTCCATTAAGAGAGTTGACATTGACTATTCACTAATAATGAAAACACATGAATATAAAATACATATAAAAACAATAAATTATTTTCTTTCGACGATTTTTCTCTTCAGTATCTAAGATCACTCACTAATATTAACATTTTAATTCGACAAAAGATGAAAAAGTTTGCATTTATGCAACGCAATTTGCAGTACATTGATTGAACAATATTCTTTTTTTCAATGTTAAGATCACCAACATCTCTTTCCTTTTTGACAAGTTCTAGTTACATTATTAAAAAGCGTGTTAGGAAGACATTTTACAGGTGTAGCGATACCACCGTCACATCTATAATAGGCATCACAATAGCGATCCTCAAACGGGTAGTTACCATCCTCTACACCCTCACACGACGGAAGCAAACCCATCACATCCTTATCTTTTGGTATCGCATACCGATGTACACATCTGCTTTCATAGGGAAATTCTTCAATCAACCAAATTGGATCATAAGAACAAGACCCTAATTTGACTGTCCGACCATTTTGACATATTTTGAACATCATTGTCACGATACCATCATCTTTTGGATACAATCCATCGGCTTTACCTTCACATTTTGGATATCTCGCATCGCAGGCTACACAAAGTGAAAATTTGCACTGAAGGCGAACGTATCTGCCTGTAAAAAAGAATTTTTGCAAACTGAAGAAGGTAATCTAGTTTGTTCTAAATTGTATAGTGTTAAACTCAGATAATTAAAATAAATGACATTTACAGTTTTTGTGATTTTTTTTCATTCTTTATCATCTCTACTTTGAGGCTTTTTGATTTGCAGTGATTTGCAGCTGCTTTTTGAATAAGAATAGAACTCGTGAATCGACTAACCGTGTCATTGGTCATTTGCAAAATTATTTTTGTTAAAAATATTCAGATTGTTCACATAATTACTCCGAAGGTGACATAAAAAGGATGATTGAGTTTCTGATTAACAATATTGTTGTTTTTAGAGATCGGGACTTCCAACAATCTATTTGAATTCCCCTGGGTACCAATTGCACCCTGTTATTAGCAGAACAATTTTTGTATTCATATGAAGCAGTATATGTTCAAATTATTGAACGTGAAATGAAGAAAACACTTGGTGTGGCAACTCCTCATTTAGATATATCGAGGACGTATTGTCAATTTACATTGGTTACAAATATGTATCCATTCTCATATGTCGATAAGATATATCAGTGAGCTTAAGCTAAATAAAGTACCACATGGTCTGACATATCTGTTTCATTTTTAGATATTTTATTTAAAATATAATTCAAAAAGACGTTAATGGTAATCTAACAACCAAGCTCTATGATATACGTGATGACTTTAACTTTTCAATAATAAACTTCCCTTACTTATGCAGTATAATGCCTTCATCCCATGCAGTTGATTCGATACACAATTCAAGGGTATAGTTTGTGTATATGTACAATATTGTATCTAAAACAAACGATGTTATTGACAAACAAGTTGCAAAAATAAGATCATCAGCTGTCTCGTCTACAGTCATTATTTCTTATGGTCGATTCAATGACCTTGCAATGAAATACAATTTATTTTTGAGTCAAATGCTGACTGACGTTTTTTCATATTAATTGTCAAACATTACTTACACAACTGTTAACGGATTTTTTTCGTTATTTCCCGATCATGGCAAGGAGCACACGACAGGTTTTACCGATGGAACTTGATCCGACCTCTGATGTTTCGAAGGTCAGTGTTAGCTCCGATCTTATCTTGTATTTTTTTCAAGGAATTTTGAGCTTGGCAATAGTTATCTCTATAATTTGGAAATGTGTTAGGGAAAGGATTCTTGAATTAACTTTCACTACAACTTTTGAAAAAAAGATAATATTACAATTTATTTCGAACAAAGGTAACTTGTATGATAGATTGTTAGGATCATGGACAAGGAAACCACCGCCTTCAGGATCTTTTGGATGAAATAAACAAAATATTGTTCAAATTCATTTTGCGATAAAAAACATGAAAGGTTAAATACACTTATCGGTAGATATGAGGATGTTGACTGAAATATGCTACACTTATACCATATTTCATTTCGAATATCAAATCAAAAGCGGTAGAGGGGTATCTGACAAAAATAAAGGTGCAATGCAACTTTTGCTTCAATGTATTTTCAAGTTTTTAAGTGTTGATTTCATTTTTTCATTTACAAGTATCTAAATGAAAACTTCAAGGCCATTAAAATCAGTGAAAATAATTGTTAGAAAGATGAAATTAAAACATTGATAACGGTTCCATACAAGACAAGTCCTGAACATGTATTAGATTATTTTTACATAGATATTATTATATCGTGGATGTCAAACAGTGGAAATTTTATACCAAAAAATGTCGTTGGAAAAGGTGTCAAGAAGCTGAACGACTTAGCGTCAACAACTGGCATATTTGAACTCATAAAAAGCAGCATAATTTTACACCCAAAGTTGATAAATTATTTTAAAATTAAATGATAAGGAACGAGTTCTTGGCCAAATTATTCGAGTATAACCTGGTTTGGGTCAGTTTACGCTATTTTTATCATCCGCTTCGCGCCATACCCATGAACGAAAAACTATATATGAAAAGAACATAGCCTTTTTAAAAGCTGTTCAATTATGAAGCATAATAAAGTCTACAAACCTCGCCAGCAGGAGACTGTCAATGAGGGACTGATTACCTTTAAAGGACGACACAAGGGCAAAAGCTATCACAACCACCAAATTATTGTGAAATGGCTGCTCTTTTTAATTTTTGATATAGTTTCATGAATAGACCCACTAATTCATGTCTTTCGCGAAATAAGAAATCCAAAAATCTACACTATTATATTGTATATGCATTTTTCTACCGTGAAATCAAATTATCACGAACCAATATGTTTTGCTTAAACTACGAAAATTTTACCGTACCAAAATGTAACTGTAATTAAAAAAATATTTATTCTTATTCCTTTAGGTAAAAATACAACTTTTGATAGATTTTACTCACATCCCCACACTGGTTCATATCTTTTCCCACAGTTAACTTTTGTGTAGTTTTCACACTTCAAAGTTTCCTCTGAAAATAGTTCCGGATAATGACATTCATGCTTATTCCGCGCAGGCCAGACTCCATAAGTACCATCAAAGGAACTCAAGTAGTAGTCTTCTCCAGAACAGTTGTAATATTGATGACAGTTGTCCGCATCCGCAATAATCAGACTAGGATGTCGCTTACACCAATCAGATATTGTCCGGTCTGAAACGATATATGCTCTCTCATGTACATGCTTTTGATTATACAGTAATAGGCGATTGATATCTTAAAATGTTGCAAGTAGAAGTACAGGATTAAGCAGGTGCATTAAAAAAATATGCAGATTTTTTTGTATGACTTTTCCCGATAATTAAAAATATTTGTGTTTAAGTAATATTTTCTACATGTATCTGTTACACCAAGAAATATTTAAAAATGTAATTGCTTTAACTTTATACCTTATATTGTTTTGGAGCTATTGTACGCCTAAAATTTTGGAAATTTTTCCCTTTAGCAATGTGTGATTAAACTTTAAATTTCTATTCTTAAACCACCTTTTATAAATGTGTTAGAATTTCAAAAAAGGACTACTATCATTCACGTTCATCTTATTGATAAGAATCCCTAATGCTGACCTTAACATTTTAACCAAAAAATAATAGGCCTGAACATTTCAAAACGTTTGCCCAGCATCAAGATTAATAATGAAGGGTCAGCTACTATCTCCAAAAATATTTTAACAACACATAAAGGGATGCTGAGAGGCAAATATGGATCACACTACTATTGATACTGTACCATCAGGAAATTTTTTCGATCCATATAGCTTCAGAATATCCATATAAGCGTTAGTTATATTTTCTTTCTTTAGAGACTTCTCACTCAAACTGACTTCACACTTTTCTAATGATGTCTGCAAAGTCGACGCTCGGGCTTCGATGGGAAAAGATTGTAAATTGTTCTCTGTATCCTTATACAAAATCTGAGAAAAGATACACTCAGTTGTTGATAAAATCAGCAAAAGAATTTTGAGGGACATATCAACTTTTTTTCTCATTACGACTACACATCCAATTTTCGTCGTTCCTGTTAGGCGAGATATTTATCAATAGCAACCGATTGATAAAGGTAAGAAGGAAGTTAAACATTTAGCACACCATATAGTCATATATCAACCTCAGAACCGCTAAGATTTAGGATATCATTCTTATAGATAACCAATAGAACAATAAATTAATCATGAATACAGAAAACCAAATACACTTTGCTTCGTTTACTTAATATGCATAGTTTCAAAGGAATTCTTTTCGTTATCTTCATTTTAGCGAACTGTTATTTTTCTAAAAAAATAAAAAACAAAAAAACAAAAAAAACAACAGAATCCATATCAATATCAAAATTTTAAATATTACACTTACATCATCGATAAAAAAAAATATAACAAAAAGGAACACATTTTTAAAGGTGCATAGACACAGATTTGAAGTTATTTTTTTCTAAAATTTTCTGTTTTATATTACGACTTTTATATTGCAAGAGCATATCACAAAAATATAACAAAACATTACATATAAGTCTATAAATATATAAGTCGTGATATAATATATAAAATTTGAGAAGACATTAACTTTAAATCTGTCTATGCACCTTTAAATGTAACATCAACGTAAACATTGTCTCAAATAAAGTAAAAAAAAAAACAACTTAAACTTTTTTTAGAATTGATGACCGGGTTACCCCCTCCCCCCAACATACATGGGGAGAGAGATATACCTCAAAAAGAAAAAAAACTGAAAAAAATAAACTTTAATGGGCTCAGTTGGGCCGAAATTATGAGATATTATGAGATGATTAAGAGTCAATCTATATTATTACAGTTATCAAAAGTTCTCATAATCATGTTTCAGGTTTTGTTTTATCAAAAACATCATGTCTAAATACACAACAATCGATTTACTGTGAAAAATAAAATATTTTTATTTAGCATTTTCATGGCTATTACACGTATCAAATACTGTAATTTACTGGAAGACATACATTGTTACCGTAACACCATCTTGCATTGATTTATGACTTTAAAATAGACAATCTCAAAATTATATAGACTAATGTCCTGCTTGTCCTACTGGTTTAGAAATGTATAATTAATCTAGAGTATATACATGTACAACAATTCATATTAACCGTTGTGTTTTATAAAGCTGATTAATTTAGATGAACTGAAAGTTTGATTTCATCCCTGTCAATTTGACATTTAAAATGCTTTAAATGATGTGAAGAATGAAGCGTTCTGATCCTATCCCTGAATATTTAGGAGGTACATGCCCTTTTAACAAATTTGTAGTTTTGCAGAATATGATTTAGATATATCACTTAAATAAGTTATCTTCACTTTTTCATTTCTTTTTTTTATGCTGAATGATCTTGTAAAGAATGAGCATAGTAAAATTAGAAGGTAAGAAGTGTTCCCTGTGGGAAATTGACCTTTTCAAATATTTCAAATCTACAACAAATTTAGGACACATCGCTAAATCTGAGAATTAGACTTGCAATACTGTTAAATCACAATATACTAAGTATTCATGTTTCCTGCGAATTGTTATGTCATTTTTAAAACAAATCACTCATCTACTGATTTTTCAGTTACCTGCTCATATGATTGACAATATGAAAAAAAAATAATTATATTGCTATATCGATAAAATATAGGTATGTAAACCAAAAAGATGTCAGAAAAAGATTGTTTTATGAATTAACTTCGCGGGGACGGGAATTATAACGAAACTCCGATTCACTTCACTCGGGATTCAATGAAAACTTATGTTTTATGTATTTGTTATCGTAAAAGATTATAGACTGACACAAAAATATTTAAAAATATTTTGAAAAAGGTAGAGGAGACACATCAATATTTAGATTCGTAAGAAGCCATTTTACCGATCACTACTTTTGAAGAGGGGAAGTCAAGATTATCTTTGTGCCCCTCATCCAGCTTCTTTTTAAAAACCAGCTGAGCACAACAGAGATTCTCTTATTTCATTTTTTCAAAATGAAGAAAAACACTTTTTGAATTTGTTTCATAAATCATACTGACTTCTTTCAATACTCTATTGATAGGAATTATTACACCCTATATTTTGATAAGACGATAAAATATAGGACCATATAACACAAAAAGTGTAGAGACTTTTACCCTTCCGTAGCTTTTGCAGTGAATTACAAACTAGAGCTCATCGTGGAATATTGACGACCCCTAGCGACATTTCCAGCAATCATTAATTAACAGACCTTAACGGATTCCAAAACTTCATAAGAATCCTTACAAACAGAAATACATACCTGGTTCCAAACGTTCTGCCAACTCATCACTAAAATGTTAACAGCATTACATGAGATACCTACGGAAACCATCTATCTTTCTATTTTCAATAATCCAGAAGTGAAAAAAAAATAGATAGATACTGTACTGATAGGAACATGATCAGTACCTACTGATGACAAAGCAAGTAAGAACATTGTCTCTGTTTGTAGGGCTCATTAAATAAATTGTATTTTAGAAGAACTTGGATTTAATTCTACAAATAAATAGTAATCCAACTTATACTCATAGTTCCCTTTCTAAGGAAGAAATTCTTCAAAATCATATGTCAGTTTTGAATATTTTTAATACTTCTATAAAATCTAATTATAAAACGATTCCCGACTGCTTAATTGCCCTGAATGCCGAGCATGGGTATATAACTTGAACCCCTTCATCGGCAATTGATGGCTTCTCCATATGTATGTGAAAAATTGCTCAAGGCACGTTAAACATAAACTCATATTTTTCTACATAGTATACTGTTTCAAAAAAATTAATTCATCGAATTTAATTATCAAAAACTAAATATTTAAGTGCAATCTATCTTGATAGAATACACGTACAGTACATCCTTCAACCAATTCACTAGTGTTGATAAAAATAGTAGCGAAAGAGCACGACCTTTTTTGTTTTGGTAACATTGTCTTTGTCACAAAATCCCCATCCTCGTCAGTATCTTTAATAAAAAGCATAAATACAATTTTTACTGTGGAATCATTTTTATTCGTAGGGGTCAAATGTTCATTGGTAGCCACAAATATTCTGGTTCGTGGGCACGTAATTTCGTTGATAACAAATTATATTTCGTAACGTTTAAAGAATAATCAAACACATGTTTGTATATATGTTCGTTGGGATGTAAATTCGTGGGTCAGGGTTACCCACGAAAGCCACGAACATTAGTCCCCCACGAACATTGATGATTCCACAGTTTACCTATTAAATGATTCTTAAGTAATTTGCATATGAATAAAATAATACTAAGTAGGCTAGAATTCTTTTCTTGCCTATATCCTAATATTCCAGTACACATAACCTTTTACGGGTCTGGACGATTTCCAAATAAACAAATCAAAAGCGATAACCGTGAATTTCTATAAATACACAGAATAAGCAAGGTGCTTGTTTTCTGACCAATCAGATAACAACATTTATACAAACCCATGAGAAAATAAAATAAAACACGTGTTTTTATAATTTTTTGCTCAAAAGATTTTTCAGAACATTCTTTTTTATAAACTTTACGCACATTTGGGAATAATATAATATTTGTGACTTTTCTACCGTGAACAAACAAGACTTGAAAGCTTAGAAAACGTTTAAAGTGGGGTTAAAAGGCTATCTCTAGGAGTTAGTAATCCAAAAAGTTTAACTAACGTAAAAAATGTGATATAAGTACGGAAAAATTTAAGTTTTTAGAGCCTGACATTAAAATCTTATCGAATGGATTACAGTTTTAATTATTTTTGAGTGTTTATAACAAAACTGTCCATGCAGTTTCTGTTATGCGAGGTAAGATATTGGGATAAAACGCATTTATGTATAATAAGTCTATTTTCTCTACGTTTTACGCCTTTCATTAATTTCGTTAATGCCAATTTAAAGTCTCCATTTATGTAGCTTAGTATTCGGCGCTCATGAACTCTATGATATTTCAAAACTCTATATGTAGCCTATGCAATAAAAACTTGGAAAACACATGGAATTTAAGCATCATCGATGTAAATCGGATGGCTAAGGAAAATCATATTTACCAACATATAGTATATTCTGGAAAATGTTATAATTGAATTTGATAAGAACTTGCTAGTGTGATTTATTCCTCCGTAAACAATAACATTGTATCATGCATTATTTTTTTTCTTTACCGAGATAAAAATGTCAAGATTGTTCACGGTAAATATGTGGGGCAAAAGATTTTATATTACTTCCTGAGATTTTTTTGTTAAAAAATCTTTTTTAAAGAAAAAAAACAAAAGAATGATTGTGTTTTCTTTTTTCTTTTGAAATTTGTTTTGGAGTGTGCACAAATGCTGTAGTCTGATTGGACAGAAAACTATTTGCGTGTACATGGTGTATAATTTCAGTTTTCGTTCTTGGCTTCCATATTTTGAAATCGGTCAGACCTGTTTTAACGTTCTGATATATAATCATCATGGTTAAATGCATGCAAAACGACAACAATAACACCAATCTAAGATGATAAATTTAAAAAAAAAATCTTGAGTTTTTCTGACGTTGTTGAATGTCTTAATCTAAGGATCGCTTTTGCATATTTCAAATTTAACTTTAAATTAAAGCACAAGGTCTTTAATTTTTTTTATCTTATACTACATATAGAATACAATTCAAATAAGAAAAATGTATGCAAAAAATAGTATCAAACTGATGATACAATTTCTCCTGATCCGTTCAAAGTGAAATGGATGTTGCTCCAAAAATCTTGTTTCTCTTGATCATCCTTTGGATACTCAATGTAAGATTTTTTATCCATCATTTCACGAAGATGTAGAGGTATTTCGGGATAAGGTAAAACTTTGTAGAGTACAGCAAACAACATCTCCTCTCCTGCTCTCTCGTAAAAACTTTCCATTTGCGCCATTCTTAGTTCAAACATATACCAATAAGATTTTACAAAGTCTGGCGAGAGCACAAAAACAGTGTATCGAATTTGATTTATCGCTGTTGATATATTTTCTGCTATGTCATATCCGGGTACAAAGTCTCGGAAGTGAAGACACAGTTTTAGGTTCCGGTCAGTTTCTAACTTTGGTAACATCTTCTTAATCACAAAACCCCTGTCCTCGTCAGCATGGGAAATAAATGCATCATATTTGTACATCGAATGGTTTTTGAGTGATTTGTACCCATGAAATTTACTTTTGGTCGCGTAATAAAAATATCTAACCTTCCACCTGTATCGGTAGGCGATTCGCGAAATTAGGAGAACAAGGACCACGGTTATCAACACCGCTATTCCTGCTGCCAGTTCCGAGTACGGTCCACACCGTTTATCCAACTCAATCAAAATTTTTCTGTCTTTAAAGGAGAAAATTCTTTTATCCTCCGTAGAGCAGTTAAAAGTCTCAAATGATATTAAGTCAACATTTTTCTTTTGTTGTTGAAACATCCATTTTATAGACCCTTTTGTATCACAGTTACAAAGTAAAGGATTGTTACGTAGATCTAATGTTAATGGATAATTCCTCCCAGTTTTTATTTCATCCAATGT
Source organism: Saccostrea glomerata (assembly GCA_003671525.1). Taxonomy (NCBI): domain Eukaryota; kingdom Metazoa; phylum Mollusca; class Bivalvia; order Ostreida; family Ostreidae; genus Saccostrea; species Saccostrea glomerata. Next base: position 638,684 of record PRKT01000056.1, on the reverse strand, counting down.
ACGTCTAGTTGTTTCTGACAAAGATGCCAATCGATTATTTGTTAAGTTCAAATCTTTTAAACCTTTCATATGGCCGAAGTTGAATACAAGATTATCTATTAAATTAAAACTAAGGTCAAGTTTCGAAATTTTAGAAAGTGATTGAAAGACGTTTTTCGAAAGCGACACAACTTCATTATTACTCAAGTCCAAATGTGTCAAATTTGTTAATTTTTTAAAAATCCTACCATCAATATCTCTAGCTAAAGAATAGCCAAGTTTGTTTTTTGCCAGGTGCAATGTTTCAATAGAATGCCAGAAATCGAAGAAATAATTTGAAATATATTTGCAATTATTTTTGGATAAGTTTAAAATCTTGAGTTTTGTTAATCCAATGATTGGACCTATTAAATTGGATAGTTGATTTCCCTGCAATGAAAGACTTTGTAGGCTATTTTATAAAAATATTACTTTTGGAACATCATATCCCAATGAACTATGAACTAAATATATTGTTTCTAGTTTTGGTGGAAGTGGTAAAATTAATGGAAACTGTGAATTTTCTCTGCGTCTTTTCAGAGAACTTTGAACAAAACCAACACTTCGTTTAGTAATTGTGTAGTGATTTACTGAATAAGGCAAATCATCTTTGCATTTTAAATCTGTGATGAAATTCCCACCAATCAAGTCATGTGACGAGAATGACTGACTCACATTTAACCAGATAAGGTTTCTCATTGCACTGAACTGGAATATATATATGCCTTGTGTTAGACGATTGTCAGCTATAGATAAGACTTCCAGTCGCCGGAATATCCATGTAACATTGGCCTCCAACAGCTCGATTTTATTGCTATCCAAGTGTAGCTCTGTGAGGGATGTATTTTGAATATACCATACGTCATCCCACGTGACTTTTGTTCCCATTCCAAAAATGCAATGTATCTGTTTAACTTTCAATATATTTATGGATGTGAATTGTAAATCAAAAGTAAGATTCCTAAGATTTCTAAAAGTGAATTCCTTATTAAAAGACAAATCTAGTTCTTTTAAATCCGATAATCCAGAAAATGCATTTAAATGCGATGATTTTATTCCACAGTGTGTTATATATAATGTCCTTAAATGCTTCAGATGTGTAAAATAATCTTTATCAATAGTCTCGACCCGACAATGTCCGCCATTATTTCCCGAAATATCTAGATAGTAGAGTTTCCTAAGGTGGGAAAATTTTCGACCGAATCTGCTATTAGGAAGTCCATTGATAGACAGGCGACGTAACTCAGTTAGCAGTGAGATACTTTTAGGATATGTCTCATTGTTTGAGTCTGGTGGGTCCTTGATCTTCATGCTTAGAACTTTCAGATTGGTTAATGGTTCAAACACTAAAGGAGGAAAAGTTTCATCGTTTAATTTAAATTTGTTGTTAGAAATGTTCAACGTCCTAAGCATCGTCAAATTACCAAAGGGGTTATTTTGAAAGCTCGATATATCATTATAAGACAAATCTAAATAAGTTAGCGATTGCAGGTACGATAGATTTGGGCACATTGTTATATTGTTGTGGCTTGCGTCTATTTGAGTCACTTTTTGTGAAAATTTGGGAAGAAATATCAATCCTTTTCGAGAGCAGTCTGCTTTTAGGCCATCCTGAAGTTCTATGCAATGGCAATTTAAATTTGGATCCTCGGTGCAAGAAGTTGAGCTTGTTCCTCTCAAAATGACAAAATATGCGCAAATCACTAAAAAATGCACCTTTTCCACCATATTCTGACCTTCAAAAGCAAAAGATAGTGTAGCAATTTAGTTGAGGTATGAAAAAAGGAAAACAGGAGATGTCTATATAATTATTTTACAAATCAACTCAACTGAATCATGGTTAAGAGTTTGTGAAGAATATGCTTAAAATCCAGAAAACTACAAAAAAATCTTAAATCTCAAACTTTTGAAAAATCAATAGCAGTATGCTTACTCCTCCATGGCACCTAACTCCACTTCTAATGTTTTGGAGGTCCGTGTTTGCTCTGCTCCAATTTTGTATTGTTTTATGGACTTTTGAGCTTGAATACTGTTCGTTATCTCAAAATATTTCATCCACTAAATATTTCCTTTATTTATTAAGAAAACACGTTTGATAATAAGTCAATAAACGCCGCTATGCAATTTTATATCTTGAGCGGCATCTGATGTACGATCGAGCTACAATAATTAGCTTTTTTAATCCTACTTTTTTTTATCATACATACAAGTGTAATTATATAGACAATAAAATTTCTTTGTTAGTACAAAGGATAACGTTGCAGCCATTGCAGAATAAATAAGATTCAAACGTATTTTTTCCTGCAGCAATTGAAGTATTAATATCCATACTTACAAGCAAAGAAAGCAAATTTGTTTACATTAACGAGGTGTTTTTCAACTTCACTCATGTATTAAGCAATTTACCATAATTATATGCAAATGAAGTTTTTGTCTAAGTTTATTTGATGCGTCGGATTTTTATTGCTAGGGGTTCGAATCCCACGAATATCATCTTACATTTTTATCAAAGAAACTTTTTTACGAGATTTTTTATCTCTTAGAATTGTTCCCCCCATAATTTCATAGATTTGATAATTAGAAGTTTATTCAAATACTCAATTCACATATCGTATATGATTTCTTAATATCCGACGCTATAGGCATTCTGTCCGCCTTGTTCACCCGTCTTTTTTAAATAAAGTCTCAAAAGTTTGTGCCTCAAATGTTATACTATTTCCTCTGATCCGGTAGCATATTTTATTCGATATGTCATGGGTATGATGAAAAGTCTCTTCCTCCTCTTTTTGAAATTTTTAAAAATCCTTATCAGAATTTGGCTTTTGAAATATAGGTTTAAATACATGAATGACGGATTTTTTTTTGTAAATACAAAGCTTTTGAAGCTATGTGTATTCTCAATGTCGCATATAATCTCCTAAAATTAGACTTATACGATTGGTCGCACTTGCTTGCACACAACGCCTGTGAATGTGATGCCAAATTGTGTAATTTAGTCCTGTAGCCAAGATAAGAAGTAACTACACAAATTTCTGCTATATAAACACGATATGCATATTCTAATTTCATGGCTGTTAGTAGCACTTTCTGTAACATTATTATAGAGTCACGTAAAAGAAAACATATTAAACAATGTGCTGTGATTCAGTTGGCCATATTTTCCTGAATTATATAATATAAATTTTAATAAAGTTTCCAAAATCACATCTTCAGGAGATTCCTTTGTGAAAATAGATAGATAAAAAATGGCAAATATCTATCTTAACTTTGAATTTTATCTTCCTCGAAAAATGTACTTAGTAAGGAAGGGTTAATATTGTTTTGTGAGTGTGATAATTGTAATACAACACGATCAAATTATCTTTTAAATTACATGTATTTGAAATGCTTATTAGTAAAATCATTGTATACTAGTATTTGACGGATATTTCAGATTAAGAAATTATGTCATAATAATATTGGCCGGATACCTTAATATGAGTTAGTAAAAGCTTAGAAAAAATATATTATATTTATTTCAGAAAATATTTCTTGCTTGTCATCATGAACAGAAATTTGTATAAATGAGAGATTGCAGTTCGCAATTTCTTCTTTTCAGTACAAAGAAGTATATCCTTATAATATGCATTATAGGTTTTGTAAATCATTTTGTTACAACATCATATAAATGACACAAAAAGATAAAAACAACAAAAAATGAATACATTTACTCACTGTTTTATGCATGCCCTTCCTGGTTCGGATCGAAGTGAATTGTTCTATCATATAACATAAACCCAAACAAGACGCAGTTTGTTTTAATGAAGGTACAGGGATTTAGATTGAGGTCACATTTCTCATTGGCCTACAGACAATTGCGCAGTTAAGGTATTGTATCACAAACTGTTGCAAGTCATACTACTGAATACTGATTAATTTTTTAAATGTTCAACCTTTTTAAAAAAATATTTGAACTATTAGAGACGATGTTAGATCCAAATGGTTTCAAAAACTGAGGAAAATATATAGAAAGGAAATTTTTGTATATCTTTCTTGGATCTCAGACAAGTTAGATGTAGACTTTAATGCAGAGATATTTTACATCGATCCTTCCAGGTCAGAAACTGTTCTACTCTTTTGGCTAGCCACAAAGCAGATAACACAATTGTCTTTATTTCATAACTCAATATTTTAATTGTGTTGTGAATAACTGGGATTACATTCTACAAGTGGTAATCCTACTTATACATGTACTCATACTTCAACATGATCTAAAATCTTATGCCAGTCTTGAAGATTTTTAATTTTCCAAACAATCACAATAAACTTTTGTTGCCATATCTACACTGGCATTTTGATTTTCATTAAGATCCTCAAACACAAACTAACATACCGGGTTCCAGGATTTTCTAATAAGCAACTTTCTTTACTTCTCACTAATTTAAGTATTAATGACAGTGAAGGAGATAATGGACATCAACAACATATAATCAGATAACCGATAGCAATACAAATGTACTTTCATTCATTTGTCGACAAGATATCACCTATTGAGATTTAACTAAATGATGAGTGGACACAAGATTCACGTTTTAATATTTATTTTAAAAAAAGACAGTATTAGTAACCTTACAACTGACCTAAGTGATAAACCTGATGACTTCGACTTTTCAATCGTCAACGTACGTCCCCTATGCAGGAATATACCTTCATCAACTGCATCCGTGTGTTATATCTCTCAGTTCTTTCGATACGATAAGGACATGCTCTATGTGTGAACGGAACGATTTTTAAAGGAGGTATATACATACAATCAAATTGATGAAAAAAGAATACGTACAGTATCGTTTAAAGTCATCATTTGTGAGTTCTATGGTCGATGCAACGGCCTTGTCAGCAAACACAATCTATTATTTTAAAGTCAAATGCCAATGGATGTTTTTCATACAAACTGTTTGGCCATTATTTATACGCTGAATTGTCTATGTATTTTCCTATCATATTCCGAATGTGAAAGGGACCATGATGTTTTAGAGGTCAGTGTTTGCTCTGATCCTAACTTGTATTGATTGAATGAACTTTTGAGCGTGAATACTGTTCAATATTTCCATATTTTCTACATTCTATCTCAACCATCAGAGTAATAAGAATGTTCAATAATGTCATAAAATGTATACAACTATCAAACTAACATACATGTAAGTGCTCTAAGTGACGAATCATTAATACAGAAAGCTCAAAGAAATTCAATTTTATATAAGGATATCCACTTTCGCAACAATTCAACCCGGTATTTAACTCTTGACCCACAGAATCTGTCTCTTAGTAGTTTTGGGAAAGCAGTGTCCTCGTAAATGTGAATTTCTTTGTGTTTTCTCTTTATGTACAATGTGTTTATTTATTCTTATCAATACATTTACGCGTGTATAATAATGTGATGCAAAATGGTTTATACTGAATGTACAGTGGTAAAATGGTAACCATAGAGAAAACATTATGCCTCGTTCAACCCCAAACCAAACTCTTTATGTACTCAGTAAATGTGTCAGACAATTGCTAGAAATTCCAACATATAAATGATATTCTGATGTAAAACGGTCGAAATAAATTATAATAATGTCTTCTTTTTACAGATACATTGAACAGGTTTAAACATATAATGGCCTTTAAGTAAAAACCGCTTCTATGGATCAAAATGCTCACAGTACTAACCATTCATCTTTACATGTGAAAGATCCATGAAAACTTGTCCACACACCATCGGGTTTGTTTTCACAGCTTGGATATAATACTTCACAAGGAATACAGTGTGAAAGTTTGCACTGATTTCTGAAATAACTACCTAAGAAAATATTAAAAAATTTTCTTGTTCAATTGTTCATGCCACAGTTAATTCATTTAAAATATATTACATGTACACAATTTCCTTCTTATAAAAGCTAAGAAATTGAAATTTATTTGAACTTTTTAAAATGAAGAACTTTTGGAATAAGATCTTCAAAGATGAAGTCCTAAATGTAGGGTCATGTATGGTATCCAAAGCCTCAAACTACAGTGTATATGCTTTTATAACAGTATAATTCTCGTTTCCCCAAATCTCGACCAGCCAAGTTAAAAAGGTTGCCAGTCTAAATAAGATCTAGAGGTGAATATTTTTTCTTGAATTACTGCCATGTCATTGTAGATCTAATAGAGTTTGTAGAAAATCAAGATTTTCTTGTTCCAATTTTATAATCACAATAAAATTAAAATGCTTTTTCTTGGCCTTTTTGAATGTTTATGTTTGTGTTTTTACTCATCCTGTCACACATTTGTTGTGATATACATGCACATGCTTCTGAAGTTCGGTAATCAGGCAATCTTTTCTGTCTTTATGAAGGAAATTTCCCATTTACACCATTCTTTATTCATACACATATCGATGGAATTTCGCAATATCTGACGAGAGAAAGAAAATAGCACACCGACTTTAATCAATTACCTTTAATATATTTATTATGCTCTCGTAATCGAAGATTCAGGGATATATACTTTTCCCCTGTTTGTCCGTCTGTCTATCTAGCTGCCCAGTTGTCTGCCTGCTTGTTCGCCAAAATTTTAACCTTGTCCGTAACCTTAATTAGTTGAGGCTATGTCTTAATTTTCTTAATAAAGTCCCCAATGTCAAAATTGTAATGTAATATCTTAATATAGACAATGATTTAGTAAATATACATAAATTAAAACGATGAACACTATATTATGAACATAGATGTAAGTACTTTGTATATGCAAGCCACACGGACCAATCTCACGTAAGGCTAATTTCATGATAATGTCAAAAAATGGCCGGCGTAGCTTTCTCTCTCAATTTTTGAAACGTACTTTTTGCGAGTATCGCTAATATGTATTGCAAATGAAATATTTAGCAATATCAAGCAAGCTCCCAGCATTTTAGATTTCAATTTTAAAGGTATTAATGTCAGAAAACATTTTGATATTTCGTTTTCACTCTTATTTGATAGGATTTGTAAACTATTTTTTTTTCAATTATTATTGTATTATAAATCAAGTTGCTCCTAGAACGTGACTGATGCTGATATATGTAATACTTGATAGAGGTTTTAAGTAAAGTGCGTATAAACAATTAACTATACTGGGATTTATTTTTTCGTGACAACAGAGATATGATAGGAAATGTGTAACCGAAAATCGATGTCTTTTTTTAGGGAAAATAGCAATCCTATACCCTCATCACAAATATTAGGTTTATATCTCTTAGTTAATTCGAAATAATACGAAAGCGCATGTTCTTTGGGTGAACAAATTCTTAAAGGAGTCTTTTTTTTTCCACAAAAATGTTTATGATAAAAGAATATTTAAAGTCTTGTGAAAGTCATTATGTCGTAAGTTCTATGGTCGATACACTGATTTTGTCAGGAAATATTACCGATCATTAAGTCGAATCTTGACTGTCCCTACGATTTTATTTTTTACTTAGACCATTCTGTTACCAAAACGACAAATAGAATTTTAAGGATTATATTTATTGATATCAATTTTATTCAAAACTACATTTCAAAACATTAAAGACATTGAATTTCATAATTATAACCTTTTTTATCAAATGAAAGATCATTGAATAATTAACAAAAACATATTTGTAAATTTGATGAAAATGATGGAAAACAATTTAAACATCTACATTGTACTAACGTATATTATTTTACTTAACCTGAATAAAGAGAAAATTCCATTTTATTTGTAAAGCAATAAACTATGCTTTGATTGAGTACTATACACCCTAAAAGAAAAAAATCAGAGCAGCAGAACGTAGTTTAATTAGATGACACCTATACTGAAACTATGATATTAATAAGACAATAAATAACAAATCAGAATAATAGATCACAAAAAAGAGCATAAAAAACTTAAAGGAAAACATGAGCAGTTTTCATACATTATATCAACTTACCGATCAATGATTACACTGATGTGGAAAATCTACACGAAACAAAAACAAAAGAGGATCATTGCAGAGCATATAAAAGCAGGTACTATTTATCATATTTTTAAACCAACAAACTTCTATCCTAAAATTTTTGTTATAGAATGACACTTTTTAGCGACATCTTAAGGCCCTGTCACACCAAGCTGCGTTCACACGGAGTCATTACGGCGTTGTCAAATTTTTAAAATCGCAGGAAAAGTGCACAAATTTCTGTAAAATTTTCACAATATGAAGATGTCACGGCGTCCCTACGGCGACGGACACGATTCTACGGCGATCTCACGGCGTTCTACTGCGTTCCCACGGAGATCTCTCGGCGATTGACTGCGCTTCCGCGCAGTTTTCACGGCGCGTTAGGAGTTTTCACCGTGTTCACGGCGTTCTCACTGCGCTGGTTGCAATCACAATACGTTCACAATGCGTTCTATACTCAGTGATATATATTCAGAAGGAATGTAAAACATTTTTGTTTAAAGATTCAAGTTACACGATGAAAAGACTTCTAATCATGCCGAGAAATATTCTTAAAAATGTTCTATTCAAATAATTTAGTACTAAATTATTAATAGTTTTATGATTAAACCTTTTTTTTAATTTATCGATTCAGATGTGTTGTTAGATTTTCTTTGATTTTATCATGAATGTAAAAAAAAAATAAACACACTGAAAAGTTTTCTACAAAATTTCAGTGAAACAACAGAACAAGTTCTGGTGTAATTTTCTCTTCAATTTTTTTTTCACTGAAATGCTCCTCTTGCAACAAATACGTTGGAATTATTGCTGATAAAATATGATCCAATATTGCTCTTGTTTTGTGAACTGGCTAACAACGCTCTAACAACGCCGTGAAAGCGCATTGTGATCGCCAACGGACGCTGTAGAAGCGCCATGGGAGCGCAATGATCTCAATGACAACTCCGTGCTGTCGCTGTCTAATCGCAGTCGAAAAAATTACAAGACGATAATTCTCATTAGAAGCGCCGTGACATCTCCAAAGGACTCCGCGACATCTCCGTGAGGTCTCCGTGGAAGCGCAGTCTACTATCACTGCGTTCGTGCCGCGATCATGTGCGTCCTCACGGCGTTCGTACGGAGCTCCCACTACGTTGTTGGAGATCCCACCGCTCTGCTACGGCGATCATACTACGTTTCTTCTGCGTTCTTATCAGACCGCGATCACACGGCGCGTACTTTGTGCATGCCCAAAAGGATCGCCGTCTCCTGGCGTTCTAGGAGACCCAACAGGACTCTACGGCGTTCAGTGGAGATATCGCAGCGTTGTCACGGCGCTGTAGGAGACTCTACTGCGATCACCTCGGCGTTTTGCATTTTTTGAGGACGCCGTGCAGTCGGTTTTCAAGACATATTTCCCTAGTATCTATAAATGGAAAATTAAAGGCCGGTATCTATTAATTATCAATTCATCAACTGATATTTCATTTCAACATTTCTAACAAACAGTAATCCCCAAACATTAACATTAAACAATGAAGTAAGCTATATAAACACTGATCCGCCCAATCAGACTTTCTAAGCAGTGATATCAATTCACTGTTAACAAATTAACTATTTCCCACCCTGTATCTATTAATTGTATATTTATATCCAGAACCTGATCAACTGGAATTTTTGGAGTCCTGATTTGATTTACAATCACAAAAAAGCTTGGAAAATTCAATGCGAAAAGTCTTACTAAAACTGGCGTAAATTATAAGATCAAGAGGTTTTCCAATTACAAAGGATATTGTCATTATAGTATTGTATATTCCCTGAGCTTTAAGGATGATGGACGTAGAATTCGATGCTAAAACTAATGTGGCATATATGAATAGAGGGACTTCTTGTAAAATGAACGATAATCCCAGAATAATATTTAATTTCATCAAAATGAGATATCTATTTTTACTTTTCTTTCCTGTCTTTGGTGCCAAAACGGCCAAAAACTTTAAATGTCTTCGCATTAAGAGTGTGAGTAAAATAACCAACACTATATCTACAATTATTGGTAAAGCCAAGAAATGAAGGAATAAAAAATACTTTCCGTAGTTTTGTAAGAAGTGAGAGATGAAAGTTTCATAAAAATCCGAGTATAAATCCAGGCAACAAGCTTGGATAATTTTAGATTTGTGATCTTTGTCAGGAAGTTGAAACGTCCAAACTCCTTTCAATGGCATGCCAGAACCCCAAAATAACGACAGAGACAAAAGACTCAAATGAATTACAACAAAAATTCCAAACAATGGCTTCAAGTTCCACAACCTCCATTTCAAAGGATATGCAACGATTACATAATGAGAAAAGGACATAGAGCACTTGATCCAAATCGATATTCCATGAAGATTAGTTTGCAAGTTAAACGCAGTGAGCACAAACCGGCAGATTCTGTATTCTATATACCCATAGTCCATTTTTAGAAATGTCAGAGCGCCATCTCGAATACCATTTAGAAGCGTGATGAGAAGGTCCATTACCATAATGGCAACCAGGTACCTTTGTGTGTAGCCGAAAAGATTTGCTTTCTTGAAGACAACAAGTACTATGATAGTGACGATCAATGGAAGAAGCCACAAATACGGGGTTAGCATTATAAAGTGTGAAGATTTGCCGTACCAGTCTTCAAATAAAATACTGTGTCCAAGCTCCATATTATGCTTTGCCAGATTTTCAAAAAAGTTCTTTTGGTATTTCCTCAGAAAAGTGTCATTCATTTTTATTTCCAAGATTTTGCAATAATTTTCTTAAAGATGTTTTAAAAATACGTCCCTTTTACTGCGAGTAGAAAGAATTTATTCCTTCTTAATTGAGAGCCAGTGAATATATATTGTATATATATAGCTTGTTTGTTTAAATAAAATTTTCAAAAGTTGATTAATCATATATATTGAAACACATTGTATGACATATTGTAATTCAATACTGTACGATCAAGAGAAAATGAAAATTTTATTGGCAAAAAAAAGTTCATAAAACCAGATATAATCTTTTGATTAAAAATAAAATATATAGTCAGTGGAACGTGTTATTTGTTGTTGTCACTTATTTCAAAATTTTGTCAAGTTAAAAAAGCAAGTATTCAATGAATCAGGCCCGCGTCAATTAAACTCTTAGAAATTGTTTTTGTGTTGAGTCGGTATGAACATTAACAAAATGGTCAACAACAGTTTCTTGACCTTTAAAAAGTATACATAGGTAAGTTAATTGCCATTCAATAAACATCCTGACTTACAGGTACTAAAATATATCTAGTGGCACGTTACCTGAAATAGGTATATATTTCTGAAAAATATATATCTAGATGATTATATTTAATTAGTATTTTGTGAACAAGTTAAACAAATTAACACAATAGTGTAGATATCAGATAAGGGAATAAAATGGATGTAGAGATCAAACAATTTCCACACACGTCTCTATTTACGTTGAGAAAAAGGCCTGAAAAAGAACATTCAATTTGACGCACTACCAGAATTCGATAATTTTTTTTACTTTGTTTCAGGAGGTCCCTTTCTGCTTATTCACTAAAATTAAACAGATATGAACATTTTTGGTGTATCAAGTTGCATTGAAATATATAATAACTTCCATAAAATGAATTATAGAAATAAGGAACTGTAATCAAGCTCAGTAGTACCTTGAAGCAATACAATAATTTATTATATACCCTCTGATATCTAGCTAAATATAGCAAAATAAAACTTTAGAAATCTATTGTACACTATTTATCCATAAAACAAGGCATAATAAAAAGGGACTTTTTAACGCTCAAGAAAAATAATAGCATCTATTAATTTAAAGAATAGATCTATGCACTTACTTTATGAGGAAAACTTTGTTGCTGCTATTTGAGTTGGGTTAGCTAGAATATAAATTAGATCGGGATCGGGATATCTCAAATTCTCCCTCTTTGCCCTTGATCCAAAAACGAAAGGTACACGAATTTTGTAGCAGACAGAACTTTTAAAAAATATGCTTTCAATCACGATTGTTTCTAAAATATTTAATTGAATATTATCGGCAAATATCTGATTTGATGATTAGATGCATGGATGGATTATTCTTTTTTGGAAAAATGCGAGATTTTCTTGGATTGAATTTTCCAAAATTTGCTATGTCGGCATACATGTGGCGTAATTTGTATTAAAACTTGTTTATGTTTTAGTTTAACAAGCAAACATATACCAGATTAAGGAATATTTTTAATAACGTTTTTAAATTAATAATAAATCGTGCATCAATTGAAAAATAAAAATCCTATAATATAAAAAGAATGGCTTAATATAGCAGTCAAACTGATCAAAACATTATAATCGGTGTCTATCAATTTTGGCAGGCTTTATTCAATTGATCATTCTCAGTGTATACAACAACGGTATTTTTAGAATGCATTTTGCATTTAAAGTGCATGAATTTTGTTTAAAACACAAAGCGGGGGAGGGGGGGGGGGGG